>JBBDGP010000256.1:527500-895000 GCA_037952835.1 Lithobates septentrionalis
CTATTTAAAGTGAAAGTAAACTTGGATTTAGGTCTTAATCAACTGACCAAAAAGGTTTATTACAAAGAAAGTAACATAGGCTCTGATAGTCATAAACAAGTCTTACCATAATCAGCAATCTGGGACAACTGTATTGGAGCCTCGAGTAACACCTGGTCCTGTGAAGGAACTTTATGATTCTCCCTTAGGAAAATTAAAATATCACAATGTTAATTTACATGTGTGAACTGTATTACTATTATATACTGTAGAGTTAGAGGTCTATACTGGAAAGTTCATGGCTTTCATGTGTTGCCTTACATTCTCCAGATCTACTTACAACTGCATTGTTCTGTACATCCTCTGACAGATGTTTTTGATATCGTCGTCATCTTTTGAATCTCCAGATACATCCTGTAGTAGCTCCCCCACTGCTTCAAAAAGATCATTCTCTGATTCAAAGTCTGATATACCACTGTCCAGAACATCTGGATAGAAAAAGATGTAACAAGTGTGATGAGGACAGAAGTTAAATATATTGTTACATATCAGGATGTGCTATTTATAGACACCAACAGTCAGTGAGGAACAATCTTCACACAATAAAATGTCTAAATATTCACTTAAAGTATCCATTCAAGTAAAAAATCAAATTCCTGTCTACTTCTTTTACCTGCACACTTAGTACTCTTTCACGCAGGCGGAATGATGGGTCAGTTTTTCAGGTGGACTCAATGGGACCCTCAAGTCTGCTCTATGGAGTAGCAGGTGTCCATTGACAGCCGCCCACATCTGATCCGGTCTCGTCCGCCAAAAACAGACAGATGGGGATAAGTACCCCATCTGTCTGGCAGATTGGATCAGATGGCAGTCAGGTGTAAATGGACAGGCCATTCCTCCTTTTTGTGAGTGCTGTACTCACTTTTGTGAGATACTGTACATCAAACCAAGCTGGCCCAATGTAGGTGTGCAAAAAATAATAGAAGTCCTGGAGTTCTGCTTTAATAAGATAACTGACGTGAACACAGTGTAGAGCTCATGTGCAGGGCCGTACATAGCCTAATATAGTGTATTTCTAAACCAGGTACAGCTGGGCATTTCCATTTAGCAGGAAGTCTGTGCAAGTCGATGACAGGATCTGTAGCTGTAATTGCTGATTGAGCAGGGACAGATGTGCACCCGTGGATGTGAAATGTCTGCATCTAGGGGCACACATTGTGCCCTACCTAGAGATCAATAGCCCATATTTGATTACATGCTAATAGCTGCAAACAACATCAGTGCTATGTACAGTGAGGGAACAAAGTATTTGATTCCCTGCTGATTTTGTACATTTGCCCACTGACAAAGGAATGATCAATCTATAGTTTTAATGGAAGGTTTATTTTAACAGTGGGAGACAGAACACCAATATCCAGAAAAACAAATTTCAAAAAAGTTATAAATTGACTTGCATTTTAACCACTTGCCGACCGCCTCACGCCTATATACGTGAGCAGAATGGCACGGGCAGGCAAAATCACGTACCTGATACGTGATGCCTTCCCGCGGGCGGGGGGTCCGATCGGACCCCCCCCCCGGTGCCATAGGCGGTCGGCTCTTGTTCGCGGGCGATGAAAGGTCAGGGGGAGGCCATCCATTGATGGCCACCCCCTCCCGATCGCTCCCAGCGAATCAAATGCTTCCTCTCCCTCTGTAATGTAAACAGAGGGAGAGGAAGTGATGTCATCTCTCCTGGAGCCGGTCTTTTCGTCCCGGCGCAGAGGAGAGAAGACATCCAAGTAAGTGCACCAACACTACACTTCCAGTAGAACACGCAGGCACACTTTTCACCCCCCTTCACACCCCGATCACCCCCCTGTACCCCCTGTCACTCTGATACCAATAGCAGTTTTTTTTTTTTTGCATTGGTGTCAGTTTGTGACAGTTATAAGTGTTAGGGCAGTTAGGTTAGCCCCCTTTAGGTCTAGGGTACCCCCCTTTAGGTCCAGGGTACCCCCCTAACCCCCCCTAATAAAGGTTAACCCCGTGATCACCCCCCCGTCGCCAGGCGATCGTTTTTCTTATCGCTGCATTAGTGACACAGGTGACGCTAGTTAGGGAGGTAAGTATATAGGTTCGCTGTGAGTGTTTTATAGCGACAGGGACCCCCATATACTACCTGCTAAAGGTTTTAACCCCTTGATTGCCCCCTAGTTAACCCTTTCACCAGCGATCACCGTATAAGTGTTACGGGTGACGCTGGTTAGCTAGTTTGTTTTTTGTAGTTTATTACAGTTTATTATCGTTTATTATAGTTTATTATAGTTTTAGGGCACCCGCCGTTTATTACCTTATAAAGGTTTAACCCCCTAATTGCCCGGCGGTGATAGAAGTTACGTTTTTAGGATCAGATAAGGTCTGCGTCGCCCCAGGCAGCGTCAGGTTAGCACCAGTACCGCTAACACCTACGCACGCAGCATACACCTCCCTTAGTGCTATAGTATCTGAACGGATCGATATCTGATCCGATCAGATCTATACTCCCCAGCAATTTAGGGTCCCTCAAAAAAACGCAGTGTTAGCGGGATCAGCCCAGATACCTGCTAGCACCTGCGTTTTGCTCCTCTGCCCAGCCCTGCCCAGCCCACCCAAGTGCAGTATCGATCGATAACTGACACTTACAAAACACTAAGCACACATAACTGCAGCGTTCGCAGAGTCAGGCCTGATCCCTGCGATCGCTAACAGTTTTTTGGTAGCGTTTTGATACAGTCGCTGACAGTCAGGAGCTTTTTTGCCTGTGAGTCTCACTAGTGTACCCCTAAATTTAGAGCCCAAAATGGCAAATCGAAGGTACACTAGTGAAGAGGCCTACAGGTTTCTGAGCATGACAGATAGTGAAGAGGAAGTCACTCATCTGTCAGATTCAGGCTCAGAATACGATCCTGTAGAGGACAGCGGCTCCATGACAGATAGCTCTGACGACAGAGTTGTGGTCCCTGCTAAGGTCAGGCGTACCAGACCCCGAACTTCTTCTTCTGTCCTTGAAGTGCAAGAACCGCAGGGCTCTCGTATGGAGCAGAGAAGTACTAGCGCCGCTATTCCTTCTGGTGAACTGGCAAGCACCAGCGGCCTAGTACACCCTGGTCGTACATCCAGCACTGCAGTATCACGTGGTGACGTGGCGAGTCCCATAAGTGCAGTTCAAGCTGGCGAGGTGGCAAGCACTAGTAGTGTCCCGCTGCCACCAAGAAGACGAACACAGGCCCGTCGTGCCCATAGTGCCCTTCCTGCTGCATTGGCCAATCCGAATTGGGAACCCACCACTTCTGCAGCACCCGTACTTCCCCCTTTCACTGGCCAACCCGGAATTCAGGTGGAAACAGTTGACTTTATGCCACTGGATTTTTATTCGCTGTTTTTCACCGAAGATCTCTATAGATCTATTGTGGACCAAAGCAATTTGTACGCTGGTCAACACATCGCCACTATTCCCCAGTCCACCCTTGCCAGAGATTGGAAACCAATTACGGTTTCCGAATTTAAGATCTTTCTGGGCCTTTCCCTCCTCATGGGCTTGAATAAAAAGAGTGAGTTGCAGTCATATTGGTCCACTGACCCAATTTACCATTCGCCCTTGTTCTCTGCTTCCATGGCCAGGGCACGATACGAGCAGATTTTGCGGTTCATGCACTTCAACGACAATGAACTCTGTCGTCCTCGTGGAGACCCTGCATACGATCGGCTCTACAAAATTCGGCCCCTCGTAAACCACTTCAACCAACGTTTTGCAGACTTGTTTACCCCCCATCAAGTTGTCTGCGTTGATGAGTCCCTGATTAAGTTTTCTGGCCGCTTGTCATTCAAACAGTACCTTCCCAGCAAGCGTGCCAGATACGGGGTCAAGATGTATAAGCTCTGTGACAGGGCCACAGGCTATACATGTAGTTTTATGGTTTACGAGGGAAGAGATAGTCACGTAGAGCCGACAAACTGCCCTGACTACATAGGAAGCGCTGGCAAGATAGTGTGGGACTTGGTGTCACCCTTATTCGGAAAGGGGTACCACTTGTACGTGGACAATTATTACACGAGCGTGCCACTTTTTAGTCACTTGTTTGATCATCAGATTGGAGCATGTGGCACCGTGCGACCTAATCGCCGGGGCTTTCCCCAGCGGCTTGTAGATTCCCGTCTTAGGCTGGGGGAGAGAGCCTGCTTGAAGTGTAATAACTTGCTCGCTATGAAGTGGAGGGACAATAAGAATGTTTTCATTCTTACCTCCCTTCATGCAGACACGACGACCCAAATTCCTACGGCGACTGGTGTTGTGGAGAAACCCCTCTGTGTCCACGAATACAACCTTAATATGGGAGGGGTGGACCTCAACGACCAGTTGTTGGCGCCGTACCTAGTTGCCCGTAAGGCCAGACGCTGGTACAAAAAAGTGTCTGTTTATTTATTTCAATTGGCTTTGCTGAACGCTCATGTGCTATACAGAGCTTCAGGACGGACTGGATCCTTCCTTAAATTCCAGGAAGAGATCGTCAGAGCCCTTCTGTTTCCAGACGGTGCTCTACCTCACCTTCCCCAACCAAATGCAGTAAGCCGACTGCATGAGAGGCATTTTCTTTATGCCCTCCCGAGTACCCCTACCCAACGAACCCCCCAAAAAAGATGTCGTGTCTGCAGCAAGCGCGGATTTAGGCGTGACACCCGGTATTGTTGTCCCCTCTGTCCTGGCAGTCCTGGTCTTTGCATTGGTGAATGTTTTGAACGCTACCATACACTAGCGGAGTATTAGCGTAGGGTACAGCACTGCACAGACTAGGACACACTTTCACAGGGTCTCCCAAGATGCTGTCGCATTTTGAGAGACCCAAACCTGGTACCAGTTAAAAAAGTTAAAGTTACAAAAAAAAGTGTAAAAAAAACAAAAAAACAAAAAAAAGTAAAAAAAAAGAAAAAAACACAAAAAAATATATAAAATAAAAAAACCAAAAATAGTTGTTGTTTTATTGTTCTCTCTCTATTCTCTCTCTATTGTTCTGCATTCTATACTGCAATGTTTTATTGTTATGTTTTTATCATGTTTGCTTTATAGGTATGCAATTTTTTTATACTTTGTTTTTTTATTGTTAACCACTTTTTTGTTTTCAGGTACGCCATTCAGCTGCAGAGCGGATTTATTTATCTTGACAGCAACAGTGTTTGCTCCCACGATACATAAAGCCGTGACTCCAGCGCTGTCGGAGGTGATTTCAGCACCACAGGTACATACTTCAGCATATATGCCGAAGCGTGGGGGCAGTAGTGGGTGGAGGAGCGATTTGCTCCTGCCTTTTGCGGGAGGATGCCCCCATGCTTCGGCATATATATATTTTAGGTAGGTACAGGTTGCGTTTAAATGTTTTATTTTTTACTATGTTTTTTTTTGTATTTTGCTTTGCAGGTATGGTAAGTATTACTGTTATACTGTAATGTTACTTTGTTTTTTGTTAACCATCATTTGCTTAGCAGGTACGCCATTCAGTTGCAGTGCGGATTTATTTATCTTGACAGCAACAGCGTTTGCTCCCACGATACATAAAGCCGTGACTCCAGCGCTGTCGGAGGTGATTTCACCACCACAGTTACATACTTCAGCATATATGCCGAAGCGTGGGGGCAGCAGTGGGTGGAGGAGCGATTTGCTCCTGCCTTTTGCGGGAGGATGCCCCCATGCTTCGGCATATATATATTTTAGGTAAGCACAGGTTGCGTTAAATGTTTTATTTTTTACTATGTTTTTTTTTTGTATTTTGCTTTGCAGGTATGGTAAGTATTACTGTTATACTGTAATGTTACTTTGTTTTTTTGTTAACCATCATTTGCTTAGCAGGTACGCCATTCAGTTGCAGCGCGGATTTATTTATCTTGACAGCAACAGCATTTGCTCCCACGATACATAAAGCCGCGACTCCAGCGCTGTCGGAGGTGATTTCACCACCACAGTTACATACTTCAGCATATATGCCGAAGCGTGGGGGCAGCAGTGGGTGGAGGAGCAATTTGCTCCTGCCTTTTGCGGGAGGATGCCCCCATGCTTCGGCATATATAAACGGTGCATGTATGCCCATCATTAGAAGTGGGTGGATGAAGGGAGGTATTCTAATGGTGGGCATACCCACCGATCAATATTTTTTTTTCGTTCAGCCCACAGGCTGCATGAAAAAAAAAAGTTTACAATGTATGCCCAACAAGGACCAGCAACGTACTGGTATGTTGCTGGACTTTGAGTGGTTATACCAGAATGATGCCTGCAGGTTTAGGTATCATCTTGGTATCATTCTTTTCAGCCAGCGGTCGGCTTTCATGTAAAAGCAATCCTAGCGGCTAATTAGCCTCTAGACTGCTTTTACAAGCAGTGGGAGGGAATGCCCCCCCCACCCCCACCGTCTTCTATGTTTTTCTCTGGCTCTCCTGTCCCAACAGGGAACCTGAGAATGCAGCCGGTGATTCAGCCAGCTGACCATAGAGCTAATCAGAGACCAGAATGGCTCCAAACATCTCTATGGCCTAAGAAACCGGAAGCTACGAGCATTTCATGACTTAGATTTCGCCGGATGTAAACAGCGCCATTGGGAAATTGGGAAAGCATTTTATCACACCGATCTTGGTGTGGTCAGATGCTTTGAGGGCAGAGGAGAGATCTAGGGTCTAATAGACCCCAATTTTTTCAAAAAAGAGTACCTGTCACTACCTATTGCTATCATAGGGGATATTTACATTCCCTGAGATAACAATAAAAATTATTAAAAAAAAATAAAAATGAAAGGAACAGTTTAAAAATAAGATAAAAAAGCAAAAAAATAATAAAGAAAAAAAAAAAAACACCCCTGTCCCCCCCTGCTCTCGCACAAAGGCGAACGCAAGCGTCGGTCTGGCGTCAAATGTAAACAGCAATTGCACCATGCATGTGAGGTATCACCGCGAAGGTCAGATTGAGGGCAGTAATTTTAGCAGTAGACCTCCTCTGTAAATGTAAAGTGGTAACCTGTAAAGGCTTTTAAAGGCTTTTAAAAATGTATTTAGTTTGTCGCCACTGCACGTTTGTGCGCAATTTTAAAGCATGTCATGTTTGGTATCCATGTACTCGGCCTAAGATCATCTTTTTTATTTCATCAAACATTTGGGGAATATAGTGTGTTTTAGTGTATTAAAATTTAAAAAAAGTGTGTTTTTTCCCCAAAAAATGCGTTTGAAAAATCGCTGCGCAACTACTGTGTGAAAAAAAAAATTGAAACACCCACCATTTTAATCTGTAGGGCATTTGCTTTAAAAAAATATATAATGTTTGGGGGTTCAAAGTAATTTTCTTGCAAAAAAAAAAAAATTTTTCATGTAAACAAAAAGTGTCAGAAAGGGCTTTGTCTTCAAGTGGTTAGAAGAGTGGGTGATGTGTGACATAAGCTTCTAAATGTTGTGCATAAAATGCCAGGACAGTTCAAAACCCCCCCAAATGACCCCATTTTGGAAAGTAGACACCCCAAGCTATTTGCTGAGAGGCATGTCGAGTCCATGGAATATTTTATATTGCGACACAAGTTGCGGGAAAAAGACAATTTTTTTTTTTTTTGCACAAAGTTGTCACTAAATGATATATTGCTCAAACATGCCATGGGAATATGTGAAATTACACCCCAAAATACTTTCTGTTGCTTCTCCTGAGTACGGAGATACCACATGTGTGAGACTTTTTGGGAGCCTAGCCACGTACGGGACCCCGAAAACCAAGCACCGCCTTCAGGCTTTCTAAGGGCGTAAATTTTTGATTTCAGTCTTCACTGCCTATCACAGTTTTGGAGGCCGTGGAATGCCCAGATGGCACAAACCACCCCCAAATGACCCCATTTTGGAAAATAGACACCCAAAGCTATTTGCTGAGAGGTATAGTGAGTATTTTGCAGACCTCACTTTTTGTCACAAACTTTTGAAAATTGAAAAAAGAAAAAAAAAATACGTTTTTCTTGTCTTTCTTCATTTTCAAAAACAAATGAGAGCTGCAAAATACTCACCATGCCTCTCAACAAATAGCTTGGGGTGTCTACTTTCCAAAATGGGGTCATTTTGGGGGGTTTTGTGCAATCTTGGCATTTTATGGCCTTCAAAACTGTGATCGGTAGTGAGGAGTGAAATCAAAAATTAACACTCTTAGAAATCCTGAAGGCGGTGATTGGATTTCGGGGCCCCGTATGAAGCTAGGCTTCCAAAAAGTGCCACTCATGTGGTATCCCCGTACTCAGGAGAAGCAGCAGAATGTATTTTGGGGTGTAATTCCACATATGCCCATGGCATGTTTGAGAAATATATCATTTTGTGACAACTTTGTGCAAAAAAAAAAAAAAATTGTCACGTTTCCGCAACTTGTGTCAAAATATAAAATATTCCATGGACTCAACATGCCTCTCAGCAAATAGCTTGGGGTGTCTACTTTCCAAAATGGGGTCATTTGGGGGGGGTTTGTGGCATCTGGGCATTTTATGGCCTTCAAAACTGTGATAGGTAGTGAGGAGTGAAATCACAACTTTCCGCCCTTAGAAATCCTGAAGGCGGTGCTTGGTTTTCGGGGCCCCGTACGCGGCTAGGCTCCCAAAAAGTCCCACACATGTGGTATCCCCGTACTCAGGAGAATCAGCAGAATGTATTTTGGGGTGCAATTCCACATATGCCCATGGCCTGTGTGAGCAATATATCAT
Organism: Lithobates septentrionalis; assembly: GCA_037952835.1. Lineage (NCBI taxonomy): Eukaryota > Metazoa > Chordata > Amphibia > Anura > Ranidae > Lithobates > Lithobates septentrionalis. The sequence goes on from JBBDGP010000256.1 coordinate 536,200, forward strand.
TTAGTGTCAACTTTGTGCAAAAAAAAAAAAAATTGTCACTTTCCCGCAACTTGTGTCAAAAAATAAAATATTCCATGGACTCAACATGCCTCTCAGCAAATAGCTTGGGGTGTCTACTTTCCAAAATGGGGTCATTTGGGGGGGTTTTGTGCCATCTTGGCATTTTATGGCCTTCAAAACTGTGATAGATAATGAGGAGTGAAATCAAAAATTTATGCCCTTAGAAATCCTGAAGGCGGTGCTTGGTTTTCGGGGCCCCGTACGCGGCTAGGCTCCCAAAAAGTCCCACACATTTGGTATCCCCGTACTCAGGAGAAGCAGCAGAATGTATTTTGGGGTGTAATTCCACATATGCCCATGGCATGTTTGAGCAATATATCATTTAGTGACAACTTTGTGAAAAAAAAAAAAAAAAAAAAAATTGTCACTTTCCCGCAACTTGTGTCAAAATATAAAATATTCCATGGACTCAACATGCCTCTCAGCAAATAGCTTGGGGTGTCTACTTTCCAAAATGGGGTCATTTGGGGGGGTTTTGTGCCATCTTGGCATTTTATGGCCTTCAAAACTGTGATAGGTAGTGAGAAGTGAAATCAAAAATTTATGCCCTTAGAAATCCTGAAGGCGGTGCTTGGTTTTCGGGGCCCCGTACGCGGCTAGGCTCCCAAAAAGTCCCACACATGTGGTATCCCCATACTCAGGAGAAGCAGCTGAATGTATTTTGGGGTACAATTCCACATATGCCCATGGCCTGTGTGAGCAATATATCATTTAGTGACAACTTTTTGTAATTTTTTTTTTTTTTTTGTCATTATTCAATCACTTGGGCCAAAAAAAATAAATATTCAATGGGTTCAACATGCGCATCAGCAATTTCCTTGGGGTGTCTACTTTCCAAAATGGGGTCATTTGGGGGGGGGTTTGTACTGCCCTGCTATTTTAGCACCTCATGAAATGACATAGGCAGTCATAAACTAAAAGCTGTGTAAATTCCAGAAAATGTACCCTAGTTTGAAGACGCTATAACTTTTGCGCAAACCAATAAATATACGCTTATTGACATTTTTTTTACCAAAGACATGTGCCCGAATACATTTTGGCCTAAATGTATGACTAAAATTTAGTTTATTGGATTTTTTTTATAACAAAAAGTAGAAAATATCATTTTTTTTCAAAATTTTCGGTTTATAGCGCAAAAAATAAAAACGGCAGAGGTGATCAAATACCATCAAAAGAAAGCTCTATTTGTGGGAAAAAAAAGGACGCAAATTTCGTTTGGGTACAGCATTGCATGACCGCGCAATTAGCAGTTAAAGCGACGAAGTGCCAAATTGTAAAAAGTGCTCTGGTCAGGAAGGGGGTAAATTCTTCCGGGGCTGAAGTGGTTAAATGAGTGAAATAAGTATTTGATCTCATATCAGCAAGATTTCTAGTTCCCAGGTGTCTTCTATACAGGTAACGAGATGAGATAAGGAGCACTCTCAAAAGGGAGTGCTCCTAATCCCAGCTTATTGCCTGTATAGAAAACACCTGTCCACAGAAGCAATCAGATTCCAATCTCTCCACCATGGCCAAGACCAAAGAGCTGTCCAAGGATGTCCGGGACAAGATTGTAGACCTACACAAGGCTGGAATGGCCTACAAGACCATCGCCAAGCAGCTTGGTGAGAGGGAGACAACAGTTGGTGCGATTATTCGCAAATGGAAGAAACACAACATAACCCTCAATCTCCCTCGGTCTGGGGCTCCATGCAAGATCTCACCTCGTGGTGTTTCAATGATCACAAGAACGGTGAGGAATCAGCCCAGAACTACACGGGAGAATCTTGTCAATGATCTCAAGGCAGCTGGGACCATAGTCACCAAGAAAACAATTGGTAACACACTACGCAATGAAGGACTGAAATCCTGCAGCGCCCACAAGGTCCCCCTGCTCAAGAAAGCACATGTACAGGCCTATCTGAAGTTTTCTAGTGAACATCTGAATGCTTAAGAGGAGAACTGGGTGAAAGTGTTGTGGTCAGATGAGACCAAAATCAAGCTTTTTGGCATCAACTCAACCAACCGTGTTTGGAGGAGGAATGCTGCTGCCTATGACCCCAAGAACACCAACAAACATGGAGGTGGAAACATTATGCTTTGGGGGGGGGGGGTTCTGCTAAGGCGATAGGACAACTTCACCGCATCAAAAGGGACGATGGATGGGGCCATGTCAAATCTTGGGTGAGAACCTCCTTCCCCTTGGCCAGGGCATTGAAACTGGGCCATGGATGGGCATTTCAGCATGACAATGACTCAAAACACACGGTCAAGGCAACAAAGAAGTGGCTCAAGAAGAAGCACATTAACCGCATGCTGACCGCCGGCTGTCTATTGACGGCCAGGCGGCGCATCTCTCGTTGCGGGCGGGTGTCATATGACGGCCTCGCATTCCCAGGCCACCAGGGGGTGCGCGCGCCCGCCGTGTCACTAGGCACCCGGTGCGCGTGCCCGGTGGCCGCGATGTCCGCCGGGCACCCGCGATTACCGGTAACACAGCAGGACCGTGGATCTGTGTGTGTAAACACACAGATCCACGGTCCTGTCAGAGGAGAGGAGACCGATGGTGTGTTCCCAGCACAGAGGAACACCGATCGGTCTCCTCCTCTAGTGAGTCCCCGCCCCCTACAGTTAGAAACACTCCCTAGCAACACAGTTAACCCCTCGATCACCACCTAGTGTTAACCCCTTCCCTGCCTGTCACATTTATACAGTAATCAATGCATTTTTATAGCACGGTTCGCTGTATAAATGTGAATGGTCCCAAATATGTGTCAAGTGTCCGATGTGTCCGCCGCAATATCGCAGTCACAATAAAAAAAAAAAAAAAAAGAAAAAAAAAAAAAAAAAAAAAAAAAATCGCAGATCGCCGCCATTACTAGTAAAAAAAATAAAAAATAAATAAAAATGTTATAAATCTATCCCCTATTTTGTAGACGCTATAACTTTTGCGCAAACCAATCTATATACGCTTATTGCGATTTTTTTTACCAAAAATATGTACAAGAATACATATCGGCCTAAACTGAGAAAAAATTTGTTTTAACCACTTGCCGACCGCCTCACGCCTATATACGTGAGCAGAGCGGCACGGGCAGGCAAAATCACGTACCTGAAACGTGATTGCCTTCCCGCGGGTGGGGGGTCCGATCGGACCCCCCCCCGGTGCCAGCTGCGGTCGGCATTTGGTTGGGAGCGATGAGAGACGAGGGGGAGACCATCCGATCGTGGCCCCCCCCTCGCGATCGCTCCCAGCCACTGACAAACATCCCCTGCCTCTGTATAGTACACAGAGGCAGAGGATGTGATGTCATCTCTCCTCGGCTGTCAGTTTCCGTTCCAGCGCCGAGGAGAGATGACATGTAAGTAAGTGCACAACACAAACACACACAGTAGAACATGCCAGGCATACATTACACCCCCGATCCCCCCCCGATCGCCCCCCGATCCCCCCCCAATCACCCCCCCCCTGTCACAAACTGACACCAAGCAGGTTTTTTTTTTTTTTTTTTTTTTTTTTTCCTGATTACTGCATAGTGTCAGTTTGTGACAGTTAGCAGTGTTAGGACAGTTACTGTAACCCCCCTGTAGGTCTAGGGTACCCCCCTTACCCCCCCTAATAAAGTTTTAACCCCTTGATCACCCCCCCTCACCAGTGTCGCTAAGAGATCATTTTTCTGATCGCTGTATTAGTGTCGCTGGTGACGGTAGTTAGGGACGTAAATATTTAGGTTCGCCGTCAGTGTTTTATAGCGACAGGGACCCCCATATACTATCTAATAAATGTTTTAACCCCTTGATTGCCCCCTAGTTAACCCTTTCACCACTGATCACCGTATAACCGTTACGGGTGACGCTGGTTAGTTCGTTTATTTTTTATAGTGTCAGGGCACCCGCCGTTTATTACCGAATAAAGGTTTAGCCCCCTAATCGCCCGGCGGTGATATGCGTCGCCCCAGGCAGCGTCAGATTAGCGCCAGTACCCCCCCTAATAAAGTTTTAACCCCTTGATCACCCCCTGTCGCCAGTGTCGCTAAGCGATCATTTTTCTGATCGCTGTATTAGTGTCACTGGTGACGCTAGTTAGGGACGTAAATATTTAGGTTCGCCGTCAGTGTTTTATAGCGACAGGGACCCCCATATACTATCTAATAAATGTTTTAACCCCTTGATTGCCCCCTAGTTAACCCTTTCACCACTGATCACCGTATAACTGTTACGGGTGACGCTGGTTAGTTAGTTTATTTTTTATAGTGTCAGGGCACCCGCCGTTTATTACCGAATAAAGGTTTAGCCCCCTGATCGCCCGGCGGTGATATGCGTTGCCCCAGGCAGCGTCAGATTAGCGCCAGTACCGCGAACACCCACGCACGCACCGTACACGCACCATACACCTCCCTTAGTGGTATAGTATCTGATCGGATCAATATCTGATCCGATCAGATCTATACTAGCGTCCCCAGCAGTTTAGGGTTCCCAAAAACGCAGTGTTAGCGGGATCAGCCCAGATACCTGCTAGCACCTGCGTTTTGCCCCTCCGCCCAGGCGAGCCCAGCCCACCCAAGTGCAGTATCGATCGATCACTGTCACTTACAAAACACTAAACGCATAACTGCAGCGTTCGCAGAGTCAGGCCTGATCCCTGCGATCGCTAACAGTTTTTTTGGTAGCATTTTGGTGAACTGGCAAGCACCAGCCCCAGGCAGCGTCAGATTAGCGCCAGTACCGCTAACACCCACGCACGCAGCATACGCCTCCCTTAGTGGTATAGTATCTGAACAGATCAATATCTGATCCGATCAGATCTATACTAGCGTCCCCAGCAGTTTAGGGTTCCCAAAAACGCAGTGTTAGCGGGATCAGCCCAGATACCTGCTAGCACCTGCGTTTTGCCCCTCCGCCCGGCCCGGCCCAGCCCACCCAAGTGCAGTATCGATCGATCACTGTCACCCCGGTCGTAGTCAAACCAGCACTGCAGTAACACTTGGTGACGTGGCGAGTCCCATAAGTGCAGTTCAAGCTGGTGAGGTGGCAAGCACAAGTAGTGTCCCGCTGCCACCAAAAAGACAAACACAGGCCCGTCATGCCCATAGTGCCCTTCCTGCTGCATTCGCCAATCCTAATTGGGAACCCACCGCTTCTGCAGCGCCCGTACTTCCCCCATTCACATCCCCAACCAAATGCAGTCGGCTGCATGAGAGGCATTTTCTTTATGTCCTCCCGAGTACCCCTACCCAGCGAACCCCCCAAAAAATATGTTGTGTCTGCAGCAAGCGCGGATATAGCCGTGACACCCGCTATTATTGTCCCTCCTGTCCTGACAATCCTGGTCTTTGCATTGGTGAATGTTTTGAACGCTACCATGCACTAGTTGAGTATTAGCGTAGGGTACAACATTGCACAGACTAGGCACACTTTCACAGGGTCTCCCAAGATGCCATCGCATTTTGAGAGACCCGAACCTGGAACCGGTTACAGTTATTATAGTTAGTTACAAAAAAAAGTGTAAAAAAAAAAAAACACAAACAAAAATATAAAATAAAAATAGTTGTCGTTTTATTGTTCTCTCTCTCTCTATTCTCTCTCTATTGTTCTGCTCTTTTTTACTGTATTCTATTCTGCAATGTTTTATTGTTATTGTTATTGTTATTATGTTTTATCATGTTTGCTTTTCAGGTATGCAATTTTTTTATACCTTACCGTTTACTGTGCTTTATTGTTAACCATTTTTTTGTCTTCAGGTATGCCATTCACGACTTTGAGTGGTTATACCAGAATGATGCCTGCAGGTTTAGGTATCATCTTGGTATCATTCTTTTCAGCCAGCGGTCGGCTTTCATGTAAAAGCAATCCTAGTGGCTAATTAGCCTCTAGACTGCTTTTACAAGCAGTGGGAGGGAATGCCCCCCCCCCCCAACATCTTCCGTGTTTTTCTCTGGCTCTCCTGTCTCAACAGGGAACCTGAAAATGCAGCCGGTGATTCAGCCAGCTGACCATAGAGCTGATCAGAGACCAGAGTGGCTCCAAACATCTCTATGACCTAAGAAACCGGAAGCTACGAGCATTTTATGACGTAGATTTCGCCGGATGTAAACAGCGCCATTGGGAAATTGGGAAAGCATTTTATCACACCGATCTTGGTGTGATCAGATGCTTTGAGGGCAGAGGAGAAATCTAGGGTCTAATAGACCCCAATTTTTGCAAAAAAGAGTACCTGTCACTACCTATTGCTATCATAGGGGATATTTACATTCCCTGAGATAACAATAAAAATGATTTAAAAAAAAAAAAAAATGAAAGGAACAGTTTAAAAATAAGATAAAAAAATAATAATAATAAAGAAAAAAAAAAAAAAAAAAAAAAAAAAAGCACCCCTGTCCCCCCTGCTCTCGCGCTAAGGTGAACGCAAGCGTTGGTCTGGCGTCAAATGTAAACAGCAATTGCACCATGCATGTGAGGTATCGCCGCGAAGGTCAGATCGAGGGCAGTAATTTTAGCAGTAGACCTCCTCTGTAAATCTAAAGTGGTAACCTGTAAAGGCTTTTAAAGGCTTTTAAAAATGTATTTAGTTTGTCGCCACTGCACGTTTGTGCGCAATTTTAAAGCATGTCATGTTTGGTATCTATGTACTCGGCCTAAGATCATCTTTTTTATCTCATCAAACATTTGGGCAATATAGTGTGTTTTAGTGCATTAAAATGTAAAAAAGTGTGTTTTTTCCCCAAAAAATGCGTTTGAAAAATCGCTGCGCAAATACTGTGTGAAAAAAAAAAATGAAACACCCACCATTTTAATCTGTAGGACATTTGCTTTAAAAAAAATATATAATGTTTGGGGGTTCAAAGTAATTTTCTTGCAAAAAAAAATTATTTTTTTATGTAAACAATAAGTGTCAGAAAGGGCTTTGTCTTCAAGTGGTTAGAAGAGTGGGTGATGTGTGACATAAGCTTCTAGATGTTGTGCATAAAATGCCAGGACAGTTCAAACCCCCCCCAAATGACCCCATTTTGGAAAGTAGACACCCCAAGCTATTTGCTGAGAGTCATGTTGAGTCCATGGAATAATTTATATTGTGACACAAGTTGCGGGAAAGAGACAATTTTTTATTTTTTTTATTTTTTTTTGCGCAAAGTTGTCACTAAATGATATATTGCTCAAACATGCCATGGGAATATGTGAAATTACACCCCAAAATACATTCTGCTGCTTCTCCTGAGTACGGGGATACCACATGTGTGAGACTTTTTGGGAGCCTAGCCGCGTACGGGACCCCGAAAACCAAGCACCGCCTTCAGGCTTTCTAAGGCCGTAAATTTTTGATTTCACTCTTCACCGCCTATCACAGTTTCGGGGGCCATGGAATGCCCAGGTGGCAAAAAAAAACCCCAAATGACCCCATTTTGGAAAGTAGACACCCCAAGCTATTTGATGAGAGGTATAGTGAGTATTTTGCAGACCTCACTTTTTGTCACAAAGTTTTGAAAATTGAAAAAAGAAAAAAAAAATTTTTTTTTCTCGTCTTTCTTTATTTTCAAAAACAAATGAGAGCTGCAAAATACTCACCATGCCTCTCAGCAAATAGCTTGGGGTGTCTACTTTCCAAAATGGGGTCATTTGGGGGGGGTTTGTGCCACCTGGGCATTCCATGGCCTCCGAAACTGTGATAGGCAGTGAGGAGTAAAATCAAAAATGTACGCCCTTAGAAATCCTGAAGGCAGTGCTTGGTTTTCGGGGTCCCGTACGCGGCTAGGCTCCTAAAAAGTCCCACACATGTGGTATCCCCGTACTCAGGAGAAGCAGCTAAATGTATTTTGGGGTGCAATTCCACATATGCCCATGGCCTGTGTGAGCAATATATCATTTAGTGACAACTTTGTGCAAAAAAAAAAAAAAAAAAAAAAAAATTGTCACTTTCCCGCAACTTGTGTCAAAATATAAAACATTCCATGGACTCAACATGCCTCAAAGCAAATAGCTTGGGGTGTCTACGTTCCAAAATGGGGTCATTTGGGGGGGGTTTATGTCATCTGGGCATTTTATGGCCTTCAAAACCGTGATAGGTAGTGAGGAGTAAAATCAAAAATGTACGCCCTTAGAAATCCTGAAGGCGGTGCTTGGTTTTCGGGGCCCCGTACGCGGCTAGGCTCCCAAAAAGTCCCACACATGTGGTATCCCCGTACTCAGGAGAAGCAGCTAAATGTATTTTGGGGTGCAATTCCACATATGCCCATGGCCTGTGTGAGCAATATATCATTTAGTGACAACTTTTTGTAATTTTTTTTTTTTTTTTTTTTTTTTGTCATTATTCAATCACTTGGGACAAAAAAAATGAATATTCAATGGGCTCAACATGCCTCTCAGCAAATTCCTTGGGGTGTCTACTTTCCAAAATGGGGTCATTTGTGGGGGTTTTGTACTGCCCTGCCATTTTAGCACCTCAAGAATCGACATAGGCAGTCATAAATTAAAGGCTGTGTAAATTCCAGAAAATGTACCCTAGTTTGTAGACGCTATAACTTTTGCGCAAACCAATAAATATACACTTATTGACATTTTTTTTACCAAAGACATGTGGCCGAATACATTTTGGCCTAAATGTATGACTAAAATTGAGTTTATTGGATTTTTTTTAGAACAAAAAGTAGAAAATATCATTTTTTTTCAAAATTTTCGGTCTTTTTCCGTGTATAGCGCAAAAAATAAAAACGGCAGAGGTGATCAAATACCATCAAAAGAAAGCTCTATTTGTGGGAAGAAAAGGACGCAAATTTCGTTTGGGTACAGCATTGCATGACCGCGCAATTAGCAGTTAAAGCGACGCAGTGCCGAATTGTAAAAAGTGCTCTGGTCAGGAAGGGGGTAAATCCTTCCGGGGCTGAAGTGGTTAAAGAAAAAAAAAATTGGATATTTATTATCGCAAAAGATAAAAATTATTGTGTTTTTTTTAAAACTTCTCACTCTTCTTTTGTTTATAGCGCAAAAAATAAAAACCGCAGAGGTGATCAAATACCACTAAAAGAAAGCTCTATTTGTGGGGAAAAAATGATAAAAATTTCATTTGGGTACAGTGTTGTATGACCGCGCAATTGTCATTCAAAGTGCGACAGCGCTGAAAGCTGAAAAATGGCTTGGGCAGGAAGGGGGCGAAAATGCACTCTATTGAGGTGGTTAAAGTCCTGGAGTGGCCTAGCCAGACTCCAGACCCTAATCCCAGAGAAAACATGTGGAGGGGGCTGAAGGTTCAAGTTACCAAATGGCAGCCTCAAAACCTTAATGACTTGGAGAGGATCTGCAAAGAGGAGTGGGACAAAATCCCTCCCGGGATGTGTGCAAACCTGGTGGCCAACTACAAGGAACGTCTGACCTCTATTTGCCAACAAGGGTTTTGCCAACAAGTACCAAGTCGTGTTTTGCGAAGGGGTCAAATACTTACAGTGCCTTGAAAAAGTATTCACACCCCTTGAAATTTTCCACATTTTGTGTTACAAACAAAAATGTAAATGTATTTTATTGGGATTTTATGTGATAGACCAACACAAAGTGGCACAATGTAAATATGTAAAAAGTGTGGCGTGCATTTGTATTCAACCCCCTTTACTCTTATACCACTAACTAAATTAGTGGAACCAATTGCCTTCAGAAGTCACCCAATTAGTAAAGAGTCCACCTGTGTGTAATTTAATCTCGATATAAATACAGCTGTTCTGTGAACCCCTCAGAGGCTTGTTAGAGAACCTTAGTAAACAAACAGCATCATGAAGTCCAAGGAACACACCAGACAGGTCAGGGATAAAGTTGGGGGGAAGTTTAAAGCAGGGTTAGGTTATAAAAAAAAATATCCCAAGCTTTGAACATCTCACGGAGCTTTTTCCAATCCATCATCCGAAAATGGAAAGAGTATGGAACAACTGCAACCCTACCAAGACATGGCCATCCACCTAAACTGACAGGCCGGGCAAGGAGAGTATTAATCAGAGAAGCAGCCAAGAGGCCCATGGTAACTCTGGAGGAGCTGCAGAGATCCCACAGCTCAGGTGGGAGAATCTGTCCATAGGACAACTATTAGTTGCACACTCCACAAATCTGGCCTTTATGGAAGAGTGGCAAGAAGAAAGCCATTGTTGAAAGAAGTCATAAAAAGCCCAGTTTGAAAGAAGCCATGTGGGGGACACAAACATGTTGAAGAAGGTGCTCTTCTCAGATGAGACCAAAATTTAACTTTTTGACCTAACAGCAAAACGCTATATGTGGTGGAAAACACTGCACATCACCCTGATCACACCATGCCCACCGTGAAACATGGTGGTGGCAGCATCATGTTGTAGGGATGCTTTTTCTTCAGCAGGGACAGAGAAGTTGGTCAGAGGTGATGGGAAAATGGATGGAGCCAAATACAGTTCAATCCTTAGAAGAAAACCTGTTAGAGTCTGCAAAAGACTTGAGACTGGGGCAGAGGTTCACCTTCCAGCAGGACAACGACCCTAAACATACAGCCAGAGCTACAATGGAATGGTTTAGATCAAAGCATATTCATGTGTTAGAATGGCCCAGTCAAAGTCCAGACCTAAATCCAATTCAGAATCTGTGGCAAGGCTTGAAAATTGTTGTTCATAGACACTCCCCATCCAATCTGACAGAGCTTGAGCTATTTTGCAAAAAAAAAATGGGCAAAAATGTCACCCTCTAGATGTGCAAAGCTGGTAGAGACATCCCCAAAAAGACTTGCAGCTGTAATTGCAGCGAAAGGTGGTTCTACAAAGTATTGCCTCAGGGGGGGTGACAACAAATGCACGCCACACTTTCACATATTTATTTGTAAAAAATGTTGAAAACCATTTATCATTTTCCTTCTACTTCACAATTATGTGCCACTTGGTGTTGGTCTATCACACAAAATCCCAGTGAAATAGATTTACGTTTTTGGTTGTAACATGACAGAATGTGGAAAATTTAAAAGGGGTATGAATACTTTTTCAAGGCACAGGATTTCACTCATTAAAATGCAAATCAATTTATAACTTTTTTGAAATGCGTTTTTCCGGATTTTTCTGCCGTTATTCTGTCTCTTGCTATTAAAATAAACCTACCATTAAAATTATAGACTGATCATTTCTTTGACAGTGGGCAAAAATCAGCGGGGCCAGTCATTGGTGGCAGAGGCCTTCCCTTTGCTGCAGGCCACAGGGTGGGGAATACCTCAGCCACTTACGATTGGTCAGGACAGTGACCGCTTCTCTGAGGGTTCACGCACCTGGATTTGGACTGGGATCTGAAGGCACCTGGCCTAATTCCTATTGATTTGTACAGGCCACAGGGTGGGGAATACCTCAGCTGCTTATGATTGGTCAGGACAGCGACAGCTTCCCTGCAGGCTCACATACCTGAATCTTGATTGGGATCTGAAGACGCCTGAGCTCATTCCTATTGTTTTGTACGGGCCACAGGGTAGGGAATACCTCAGCTGCTTACGATTGGTCAGGACAGTGACAGCTTCCCTGCAGGCTCACATACCTGAATCTTGATTGGGATCTGAAGACGCCTGAGCTCATTCCTATTGTTTTGTACGGGCCACAGGGTAGGGAATACCTCAGCTGCTTACGATTGGTCAGGACAGTGACAGCTTCCCTGCAGGCTCACATATCTGGATTGGGATCTGAAGATGCCTGAGCTCATCCCTATTGACTTGCATGGGCCACAGGGTGGAGAATACCGCGGCTGCTTATGATTGGCCAGGACAGTGACAGCTTCCCTGCTGGCTCACATACCTGGATCCGGATTGGGATCTGAAGATGCCTGCGCTCATTCCTATTGATTTGTACAGGCCACAGGGTGGGGAATACCGCAGCTGCTTATGATTGGCCAGGACATTGACAGCTTCCCTGCTGGCTCACATACCTGGATCCGGATTGGGATCTGAAGATGCCTGAGCCCATTCCTATTGATTTGCACAGGCCACAGGGTAGGGAATACCTCAGCTGCCTATGATTGGTCAGGACAGTGACAGCTTCCCTGCAGGCTCACATATCTGGATTTGGATCTGAAGATGCCTGAGCTCATTCCTATTGATTTGTACAGGCCACAGGGTAGGGAATACCTCAGCTGTTTATGATTGGTGAGGACAGTGACAGCTTCCCTGCAGGCTCACGCCTGGATCCAGATTGGGATCTGAAGATGCCTGAGCTCATCCCTATTGATTTGTACAGGCTCCCTGTCTGTGACTGATCAGAAACAGCTTGCCAACAGAAATTGGCTGATCTGGGTTATGTACAGCCCTGGATGTGCAGGCATGAGCCGTCATTGTGTGAAGATTCTGAACTCCTCTAAAGTAATAAACCTGCCCTAATTCTCCTATTTTACATAGAATATCAGTCGTTTATTGTATCAGCTTCTGATTGCAGATATTCAGATGAATAAAACTACAAAAAAAAAAAAAGAAAACAGAAAGATGTTGCAATTCTTCTCGTTCCCCATAACCACTCATCACTACTAATCATACAGGAGGGCTGACTTTTACACGGGGACTAGGATCTCCATTGAGTGTACGTGAGCACCTCCAGCGGCGATGGGACTACAGGTTTCAGCAGGTCGCCTTTGGCTAGTAGCAAGGCGTGCTGGGACTTGTAGTTCCAGCACAGAATGATCGGCTACGTGTTCCTATAGGAAATCCCCAGACAGAAGGCGCATGTGTTAGCGCTCCAGTGTCCTAGCCATGAAATACTCAGGCCGGGTAGGTGTCTGGGGGAGCAGTGAGGCCGGTGTGGCCGGGGTATGCCGTCCAGACACAGCTCCAGTCTCAGTCATTCCTCTCACCAGTCACGTATTGGAAAAGCTCGGCATCCAGCTGCGGGAACTCGCTCCTCAGAATCTCCACGAAGGTCGCCATGTTGGCCGGCCGGCAACGCGCATGAGTACAGGAACACCGGGAACGGAGAGGCTGACGGGAAATGTAGTTCGCCGGCCTAGTAGGTGGTAACTGTGCAGTCAGGCGAGGAAGCTGAGGTAAGAGAGGGTGGGAATAGAATAGGTGTGACGGCTGCAATGGATATACAGTGAACATGGGTAATTCGTTTTTATGAGGTGTAAAGAAGTGTGTGTAAGGCCTATGGTTGCTACCTCATCCCTTTAAACCCGAACACATATTAATTACACAGGTTCTATGGCAGATTAAGGGGGTAATTCAACTCACTTGGTGGCGGTGCCTCATCTGCATCAAATTAGTCTCAGAACCTGTGTATTTTAAGAGCCCATTCACACAGGGACGACTTGTCAGGCGACCTAGTCCCATTCTGTACAATGGAGCCGTTCTAATCGGAGCGACGCAAGTCGCTCCGACTTAGAAAAAGGTTCCTGTACGACTTTGGGGGCGACTTGCATAGACTTCTATACAGAAGTCGCCGCGGAAGTCGTTTGCAGGTTGCTGAGGCGACTTGCAAGTCGTGTTGCCCCTGTGTGAATGGGCTCTAAAGGTGTTTGGGTTTAAAGGGATGAGGTGGCAACTCTAGTAAGGCCTCGTGCACATTAGGCTCTTCTCAACGCCTTTCTCCTGATAGCATCAAAAACACACATAAACCGTGTTTTTCAAGTGCATTTAGGTGCGTTAACCACTTGACGACCGCCTCACGCCGATGTACGTCGGCAAAGTGGCACGGACAGGCAAAATCACGTACAGTGTACGTGATTTGCCTTCCGCGGGTGGGGGGTCCAATCGGACCCCCCCCCCGGTGCCCAAGGCGGTCGTCCTTTGTGCCCCGGCGATCGGTGGTGAGGGGGAGACCATCCGTTCGTGGCCCCCCCCTCGCGATCGCCGCCGGCCAATCGAATCATTCCTTTGCTGCTGTATGCTAAACAGCAGCAAAGGAAATGATGTCATCTCTCCTCGGCTCGGTATTTTCCGTTCCGGCCCGAGGAGAGAAGACATCAATGTGAGTGCACCAACACACACACAGTAGAACATGCCAGGCACACAAAACACCCCGATCCCCCCCCCCCCCGATCGCCCCCCGATCCCCCCCCAATCACCCCCCCCCCCCCCCCGTCACAAACTGACACCAGCAGTTTTTTTGTTTTTTTTTCTGATTACTGCATTGGTGTCAGTTTGTGACAGTTAGTGTTGGGACAGTGAGTATTACCCCCCTTTAGGTCTAGGGTACCCCCCTAACCCCCCCTAATAAAGTTTTAACCCCTTGATCACCCCCTGTCACCAGTGTCACTAAGCGATCATTTTTCTGATCGCTGTATTAGTGTCGCTGGTGACGCTAGTTAGGGACATAAATATTTAGGTTCGCCGTCAGCGTTTTATAGCGTCAGGGACCCCCATATACTACCGAATAAATGTTTTAACCCCTTGATTGCCCCCTAGTTAACCCTTTCACCACTGATCACCGTATAACCGTTACGGTTGACGCTGGTTAGTTTGTTTATTTTTTATAGTGTCAGGGCACCCGCCGTTTATTACCGAATAAAGGTTTAGCCCCCTGATCGCCCGGCGGTGATATGCGTCGCCCCAGGCAGCGTCAGATTAGCGCCAGTACCGCGACCACCCACGCACGCAGCATACACCTCCCTTAGTGGTATAGTATCTGAACGCATCAATATCTGATCCGATCAGATCTATACTAGCGTCCCCAGCAGTTTAGGGTTCCCAAAAACGCAGTGTTAGCGGGATCAGCCCAGATACCTGCTAGCACCTGTGTTTTGCCCCTCCGCCCGGCCCAGCCCACCCAAGTGCAGTATCGATCGATCACTGACACTTACAAAACACTAAATGCATAACTGCAGCGTTCACAGAGTCAGGCCTGATCCCTGCGATCGCTAACAGTTTTTTTGGTAGTATTTTGGTGAACTGGCAAGCACCAGCCCCAGGCAGCGTCAGGTTAGCGCCAGTACCGCTAACACCCACGCACGCAGCATACGCCTCCCTTAGTGGTATAGTATCTGAACGGATCAATATCTGATCCGATCAGATCTATACTAGCATCCCCAGCAGTTTAGGGTTCTCACAAACGCAGTGTTAGTGGGATCAGCCCAGATACCTGCTAGCACCTGCGTTTTGCCCCTCCGCCCGGCCCAGCCCACCCAAGTGCAGTATCGATCGATCACTGACACTTACAAAACACTAAATGCATAACTGCAGCGTTCGCAGAGTCAGGCCTGATCCCTGCGATCGCTAACAGATTTTTTGGTAGCGTTTTGGTGAACTGGCAAGCGCCAGCGGCCTAGTACACCCCGTTCGTAGTCAAACCAGCACTGCAGTAACACTTGGTGACGTGGCGAGTCCCATAAGTGCAGTTCAAGCTGGTGAGGTGGCAAGCACAAGTAGTGTCCCGCTGCCACCAGAAAGACAAACACAGGCCCGTCGTGCCCATAGTGCCCTTCCTACTGCATTCGCCAATCCTAATTGGGAACCCACCGCTTCTGCAGCGCCCGTACTTCCCCCATTCACATCCCCAACCAAATGCAGTCGGCTGCATGAGAGGCATTTTCTTTATGTCCTCCCGAGTACCCCTACCCAGCGAACGCCCCCAAAAAAGATATTGTGTCTGCAGCTAGCGCGGATATAGACGTGACACCCGCTATTATTGTCCCTCCTGTCCTGACAATCCTGGTCTTTGCATTGGTGAATGTTTTGAACGCTACCATTCACTAGTTGAGTATTAGCGTAGGGTACAGCATTGCACAGACTAGGCACACTTTCACAGGGTCTCCCAAGATGCCATCGCATTTTGAGAGACCCGAACCTGGAACCGGTTACAGTTATAAAAGTTAGTTACAAAAAAAGTGTAAAAAAAAAAAAAAAAATATATATATATATATATATAAAATAAAAAAAAATAGTTGTCGTTTTATTGTTCTCTCTCTCTCTATTCTCTCTATTGTTCTGCTCTTTTTTACTGTATTCTATTCTGCAATGTTTTATTGTTATTATGCTTTATCATGTTTGCTTTTCAGGTATGCAATTTTTTATACTTTACCGTTTACTGTGCTTTATTGTTAACCATTTTTTTGTCTTCAGGTACGCCATTCACAACTTTGAGTGGTTATACCAGAATGATGCCTGCAGGTTTAGGTATCATCTTGGTATCATTCTTTTCAGCCAGCGGTCGGCTTTCATGTAAAAGCAATCCTAGCGGCTAATTAGCCTCTAGACTGCTTTTACAAGCCGTGGGAGGGAATGCCCCCCCCCACCGTCTTCCGTGTTTTTCTCTGGCTCTCCTGTCTCAACAGGGAACCTGAGAATGCAGCCGGTGATTCAGCCAGCTGACCATAGAGCTGATCAGAGACCAGAGTGGCTCCAAACATCTCTATGGCCTAAGAAACCGGAAGCTACGAGCATTTTATGACTTAGATTTCGCTGGATGTAAATAGCGCCATTGGGAAATTGGGGAAGCATTTTATCACACCGATCTTGGTGTGGTCAGATGCTTTGAGGGCAGAGGAGAGATCTAGGGTCTAATAGACCCCAATTTTTTCAAAAAAGAGTTCCTGTCACTACCTATTGCTATCATAGGGGATATTTACATTCCCCGAGATAACAATAAAAATGATTAAAAAAAAATAAAAATGAAAGGAACAGTTTAAAAATAAGATAAAAAAGCAAAAAAATAATAAAGAAAAAAAAAAAAAAAAAAAAAAAGCACCCCTGTCGCCCCCTGCTCTCGCACTAAGGCGAACGCAAGCGGCGGTCTGGCGTCAAATGTAAACAGCAATTGCACCATGCATGTGAGGTATCACCGCGAAGGTTAGATCGAGGGCAGTAATTTTTGCAGTAGACCTCCTCTGTAAATCTAAAGTGGTAACCTGTAAAGGCTTTTAAAGGCTTTTAAAAATGTATTTATTTTGTTGCCACTGCACGTTTGTGCGCAATTGTAAAGCATGTCATGTTTGGTATCCATGTACTCGGCCTAAGATCATCTTTTTTATTTCATCAAACATTTGGGCAATATAGTGTGTTTTAGTGCATTAAAATTTAAAAAAGTGTGTTTTTTCCCCAAAAAATGCGTTTGAAAAATCGCTGCGCAAATACTGTGTGAAAAAAAAAAATGAAACACCCACCATTTTAATCTGTAGGGCATTTGCTTTAAAAAAATATATAATGTTTGGGGGTTCAAAGTAATTTTCTTGCAAAAAAAAAAAAACTTTTTCATGTAAACAATAAGTGTCAGAAAGGGCTTTGTCTTCAAGTGGTTAGAAGAGTGGGTGATGTGTGACATAAGCTTCTAAATGTTGTGCATAAAATGCCAGGACAGTTCAAAACCCCCCCAAATGACCCCATTTTGGAAAGTAGACACCCCAAGCTATTTGCTGAGAGGCATGTCGAGTCCATGGAATATTTTATATTGCGACACAAGTTGCGGGAAAGAGACAATTTTTTTTTTTTTTTGCACAAAATTGTCACTAAATGATATATTGCTCAAACATGCTATGGGAATATGTGAAATTATACCCCAAAATACATTCTGCTGCTTCTCCTGAGTACGGGGATACCACATGTGTGAGACTTTTTGGGAGCCTAGTCGCGTACGGAACCCCGAAAACCAAGCACCGCCTTCAGGCTTTCTAAGGGCGTGAGTTTTTGATTTCTCTCTTGACTGCTTATCACAGTTTCGGAGACCATGGAATGCCCAGGTGGCACAAACCCCCCCCAAATGACCCCATTTTGGAAAGTAGACACCCCAAGCTATTTGATGAGAGGTATAGTGAGTATTTTGCAGACCTCACTTTTTGTCACAAAGTTTTGAAAATTGAAAAAAGAAAAAAAAAAAAGTTTTTTCTTGTCTTTCTTCATTTTCAAAAACAAATGAGAGCTGCAAAATACTCACCATGCCTCTCAGCAAATAGCTTGGGGTGTCTACTTTCCAAAATGGGGTCATTTGGGGGGGTTTTGTGCCACCTGGGCATTCCATGGCCTCCGAAACTGTGATAGGCAGTGAAGAGTGAAATCAAAAATTTTCACCCTTAGAAATCCTGAAGGCGGTGATTGGTTTTCGGGGTCCCGTACACGGCTAGGCTCCCAAAAAGCCCCACACATGTGGTATCCCCGTACTCAGGAGAAGTAGCTAAATGTATTTTGGGGTGCAATTCCACATATGCCCATGGCCTGTGTGAGCAATATATCATTTAGTGACAACTTTGTGCAAAAAAAAAAAAAAAAAAAAAAAATGTGTCACTTTCCCGCAACTTGTGTCAAAATATAAAATATTCCATGGACTCAATATGCCTCTCTGGAAATAGCTTGGGGTGTCTACTTTCCAAAATGGGGTCATTTGGGGGGGTTTTGTGCCACCTGGGCATTCCATGGCCTCCGAAACTGTGATAGGCAGTAAAGAGTGAAATCATAAATTTACGCCCTTAGAAATCCTGAAGGCGGTGATTGGATTTCGGGGCCCCGTACGCGGCTAGGCTCCCAAAAAGTCCCACACATGTGGTATCCCCATATTCAGGAGAAGCAGCAGAATGTATTTTGGGGTGCAATTCCACATAGGCCCATGGCCTGTGTGAGCAATATATCATTTAGTGACAACTTTTTGTAAATTTTTTTTTTTTTTTTTGTCATTATTCAATCACTTGGGACAAAAAAAATAAATATTCAATGGGTTCAACATGCCTCTCAGCAATTTCCTTGGGGTGTCTACTTTCCACAATGGGGTCATTTGGGGGGGGTTTTGTACTGCCCTGCCATTTTAGCACCTCAAGAAATGACATAGGCAGTCATAAACTAAAAGCTGTGTAAATTACAGAAAATGTACCCTAGTTTGTAGACGCTATAACTTTTGCGCAAACCAATAAATATACGCTTATTGACATTTTTTTTACCAAAAACATGTGGCCGAATACATTTTGGCCTAAATGTATGACTAAAATTGAGTTTATTGGATTTTTTTTATAACAAAAAGTAGAAAATATCATTTTTTTTCAAAATTTTCGGTCTTTTTCCATTTATAGCGCAAAAAATAAAAACCGCAGAGGTGATCAAATACCATCAAAAGAAAGCTCTATTTGTGGGAAGAAAAGGACGCAAATTTCGTTTGGGTACAGCATTGCATGACTGCGCAATTAGCAGTTAAAGCGACGCAGTGCCAAATTGGAAAAAGACCTCTGGTCCTTAGGCAGCATAATGGTCCGGGGCTCAAGTGGTTAAACTATTGGCAAAACTTTTTTTTTATTTTGGATAGAGGAAGGGAGGGTTATAACCCCTGAATTTTTAACCATCTGTGTCCCATTGGGGAGATTTCCCTTCACTTCCTGTCCCTAAGCCAGAACAGGAAATGAGAGGAAATCCCTGCAAATTAAAGTGGAGTTCCACCCAATTTTACAACTCTTCAGCATCCCTCACTAAACTGTGCACTGTAAATGAATTGGATATTTTTTTTCTCAGCACCTACTGTATATCTGCTGTATTCATTTTTCACTTCCTCCTCCCTGGCCGCGGCCCATCGCATCATTTCCTGTTTGCAATGCCTTCTGGGAAGGGGCGGCAACTTCTTCTGAAACTGCCGTTACTATGGAAACCTGACCTGAAACCTATTACACTGCTTGTGCTGCACTGAGCATGTGCGAGATCTGCAAGGATGAGATCCAGGAAGAAATACAGTCTGGCTTCAGATGCCCACACTTAAGATGGCCACGGCCTGCTGTAAGTTTATAAAATAACAAACTATTGCTATAAACTAACAAAACAGACCTTAGTTTACAGACTAACTTTACTAGAATACATTAAGCTTGTGTATTATAGGGGTATTTTTATTTAAAAAGTATAATTTCGGCCGGAACACCACTTTAAGGGAATTCCTTGGGATCACCAAAACTAGTGTCCCCATTGGAAGATTTATTATTTTTCTGGGGACAACCCAAACTGTGGGATTTTCTTTTACTTTCACATACAATGATAATAGTAAACAGGACAAATAGAGAAAGTGAATCTTAGACAGTGATAAAAACTGGCAAGCAACCTAATTCCCTCTACATTCTATCTAAAACTAAAAAAAAAAGTTTTTTTGCCCTTTAGTTATACTTTAAAGTGAATAAAGGTTCCTTTTTTTTTAAAATAGCAAATATGTCATACTTACCTCCACTGTGCAGCTCGTTTTGCACAGAGTGGCCCCCAACATCCTCTTCTGGGGTCCCTCGGCGGCTGTCTCGGCTCCTCCCCGCATCAGCTAACCCCCATTCTGGGAAGCGCTCTCCCAAGGATGTTAGCTTGCGGGCACGCTCCCGTGATACAGTGGGTGGCTATAGCTGCCGACTGTATCACTTGGCCCTGTCCCACGGCGTGCTGTGTCATTGATTTGATTGACAGAAGCGGGAGCCAATGGCTGCGCTGCTATCAATCAGCCAATGAATGAGCCGAGACGCCAGCGTGTTCATGACACAGACTTTCGAGGGTTCAGGTAAGTAAACGGGGGGGGGGGGGGGGGGCTGGGGGGCCGCTAATCGTCGGATGTTTTTTCACCTTAATGCATAGAATGCATTAAGGTAAAAAAACATGTACCTTTACAACCCCTTTAACCACTTCAGCCCCGGAAGGACTTACCCACTTCCTGACCAGGCCATATTTGCGATAAAGCACTGCGTCACTTTAACCACTTTAATACAGGGCATTTATACACCCTTCCTTCCCAGACCAATTTTTAGCTTTCAGCGCTCTCACACTTTGAATGACAATTACTCAATCATGCTACACTGTACCCAAACAAATTTTTTTATCAATTTTTTTTATCAATTTTTTTTCATACAAATAGAGCTTTCATTTGGTGGTATTTAATTTGTGACATAAGTGAAAAAAAGAGCGGAAATTTTGAAAAAAAAAACACTTTTTTTTTTTTAGTTTCTGTGATAAAATTTTGCAAATAAATAATTTTTGTTCATAAATTTGGGACAAAATTTATACTGCTACATCTCTTTGGTAAACATAACCCAAATTAGTGGATATTATTTAGTCTCCGTGAAAGTTAGACCCCGTTCACACAGGGACGACTTGTCAGGCGACCTAGTCGCCTGACAAGTCGCCTCCCGTTCTGTGCTATGGAACCGTTCTAAGGGGAGCGACGCAAGTCGCTCCGACTTAGAAAAAGGTTCCTGTACGACTTCGGGGGGCGACTTGGGGCGACTTGCATAGACTTCTATACAGAAGTCGTTTTGCAAGTCGCCCGGGCAGTTGTGTGCAGGTCGCCTCGGTGAGGCGACCTGCAAGTCGTGTTGCCCCTGTGTGAATGGGGTCTTAGAGTCTACAAGCTATGGTGCAAATCATTGAAAATTGATCATACCTGATCACACCTGATGCACAGATGATCTCATTTCTTGAGGCTCTGAAATTTCAGGAAAGTACAAATATCCCCCAAATAACCCCTTTTTGAAAAGTGGACAGTCCAAGGTATTTAGTAAGAGGCATGGTGAGTTTTTTTAAGTTGTAATTTTTTCCCACAATTCTTGGGAAAATGAAGATTTTTTTTTGCTAAATCGTCATAATAACAAGTTATTTCTCACACACAGCATATGCATACTTCCAATTACACCCCAAAATACATTCTGCTACTCCTCCCGAGTATGGCGATACCACATGTGTGGGACTTTTACACAGCCTGGCCACGCACAGAGGTCCAACATGCAGGGAGCACCATCAGGGGTTCTAGGAGCATAAATTACACCTCTAATTTCCTAACGACCTATTACATTTGTGAAGGCCCTGGAGCTCCAGGACGGTGGAATTACCCACAAAATGACCCCATTTTGGAAAGCAAACACTCCAACGTCTATTCTATGAGGCATAATGAGTCTTTTGAACGGTTCATTTTTTTTTTTTTTCCACTAGTCTTCGGAAAATGTGGAAAGAAAATTAAAACGTATTTCTTTTTTTACACAAAGTGGTCGGTTTATAAGACATTTCTAACTCAAAGCATGTATAAAGCAAAAATGGCACCCCAAAATATATTCTGCTACTCCTCCTGAGTATGGCGATACCACATGTGTGTGACTTTTACACAGCCTGGCCACATACAAAGGCCCAACATGCAGGGAGCACCGTCAGCTGTTCTAGGAGCATAAATTACACCTCTAATTTCCTAACTACCTATTAAAATTTTGAAGGCCTTGGAGCACCAGGACAATGGAATCACCCACAAAATGACCCAATTTTGGAAAACAAACACCCCAACGTATATTCTATGAAGCATTATGAGTCTTTTGAATGGTTAATTTTTTTACACAAGTCTTTAGAAAACGTGGAAAGAAAATGAAAATCTTTTTTTATTTTTTTTTTTACACAAAGTTGTCAATTTATAAGATATTTCTAAAACATAGCATGTATATTGCAAAAATTACACCCCAAAACACATTCTGCTACTTCTCCTGAGTATGGTGATACCACATGTGTGAAACTTTTACACAGCCTGGCCACATACAGAGGCCCAACATTGAAGTAGTACCTTCAGGCGTTCTAGGAGCATAAATTACACATCTCATTTCATTCCTACCTATCACACTTTTGAAGGCCCTGGAGCACCAGGACAGTGGAATTACCCACGAAATGACCCAATTTTGGAAAGCAAACACCTCAACGTATATTCTATGGGGCATGGGCTGCAGATAGGTACTCGGGTACTCTGATGGGCTGCAGATAGGTACTCGGGTACTCTGATGGCCTGGTGACAGGTACTCGGGTACTCTGATGGCCTGGTGACAGGTACTCGGGTACTCTGATGGCCTGGTGACAGGTACTCGGGTACTCTGATGGCCTGGTGACAGGTACTCGGGTACTCTGATGGCCTGGTGACAGGTACTCGGGTACTCTGATGGCCTGGTGAAAGGTACTCGGGTACTCTGATGGCCTGGTGACAGGTACTCGGGTACTCTGATGGCCTGGTGACAGGTACTCAGGTACTCTGATGGCCTGGTGACAGGTACTCGGGTACTCTGATGGGCTACAGATAGGTACTCGGGTACTCAGATGGGTGGTGACAGGTACTCAGATGGGATGTGACAGGTACTCAGATGGGCTGTGACAGGTACTCAGGTACTCAGATGAACTGTGACAGGTACTCGGGTACTCAGATGAACTCTGACAGGTACTCAGATGAACTCTGACAGGTACTCAGGTGCTCCGGTATTCAGATGAACTGTGACAGGTACTCAGATGGACTGTGACAGGTACTCGGGTACTCAGATGAACTGTGACAGGTACTCAGATGGGCTGTGACAGGTACTCGGGTACTCAGATGGACTGTGACAGGTACTCGGGTACTCGGATGAACTGTGACAGGTACTCAGATGGACTGTGACAGGTACTTGGGTACTCAGATGGACTGTGACAGGTACTCGGATACTCAGATGGGCTGTGACAGGTACTCGGGTACTCAGATGGACTGTGACACGTACTCGGGTACTTTGATGGCTGGTGACAGGTACTTTGGCTTGTGACAGGTCCTCTTTATTGGGGGGGGGCAATCAGCGTGTGTCCTTTTTTTCCCACAAATAGAGCTTTCTCTTGGTGGTATTTGATCACCTCTGCGGTTTTTATTTTTTGCCATATAAACAAAAAAAGACAGACAATTTTGAAAAAAAGAAAACTATTTTTATTTTTTTCTGTAATAAATAATAATAATAAAAAAATTCTTCATCAGTTTAGGCCGATATGTATTCTGCTACATATTTTTGGTAAAAAAAAATCCCAATAAGTGTATACTGATTGGTTATAGTTATAGCGTCTACAAAATAGGGGATATATTTATGGAATTTTTAGTATCATTTATTTATTTTTATTTTTTTTTCTAGTAATGGCGGTGATCAGCGATTTTTAGCGGGATTGCGGCGGACAGATCGGACACTTTTTACACTTTTTTGGGACCATTGACATTTATACAGCAATCAGTGCTAAAAAATGCACTGATTACTGTATAAATGTCACTGGCAGGGAAGGGGTTAACGCTAGGGGGCGATCAATGGGTTAAATGTGTTCCCTGGGAGGCGTTTCTAACTGTGGGGGGGGGTGGGACTGACTGGAGGGAGAGAGAGATCGCTGTTCCTGATTACTATGAACAGCAGATCTCTCTCTCTCCTCCCCTGTCAGAACGGGGATCTGTCTGTTTACATTGACAGATCCCCATTCTGAGGAACAATCGCAGGTGGCCGGTGGACATCACGGCCAGCAGCCACGCGCATCGACTCTGGAGTCGCACCGCGGGCGCGCCTCCCACAGCTCTTAAAGCAGCCGACATACACCTACGGCGGTTTGCGCAGCCGTTCCAATCTGCTGCTGTATAATCACGGCGGCTGGTCAGCAACAGGTTAAGCGATTGGACGTTGATTTATTTCGTTCTTTTTCAATCAGGTGTTTTGAAAATAGGTGGTTGGGTCATGTCTTTACCACTTCCCAATCGCCTATCAATGCCACACAAAATTGTTACAATGGGGAGTGGATGGAGGTTTTTATAGTATTGCTTTGCATTACAGCGAGGAAAAATTACACTGCCTGCAGAGTTTAGAAAGCAAAGATGCTTTGCAACTGCCTCCTATTTACTTCTATTGAAATGCACTTTAACTGTGCCTATGGCGTTTACAGTGCATTGCTGAGGCTCGGTTCACACTGGGGCGACTTGGGATCCGACTTGTACGCCCTCAAGTCGCCCCAGAAATAGATTCAATGGGAGTGAACGCTAGCGTCTTAATAGACACTACTGAAGTCGCTCCGACTTCAGAGCGTACTACTTTGATCCGACTTGGTAGGCGACCTGTACCATAGAAATCAATGGAAGTCGCCTCCAAGTCGGATTTCTCTGTAAAGTCAAGCGACTTTGCAGGGAAAACCCCTCCCTCCCCCCCTCCCTCCCAGAGAGCTGATTGCCCTGTGATTGGCCACAGGCGAAGTCGCCTGTCATGGAGGCGACTTCAAGTCGCCTTGTAATTTGCTGAAGTCGCGCTGAAGCCGCGTTGAAGTCGCGGTACAAAGTCGCGCTGAAGTCGTGTTGCCCCAGTGTGAGCCGACCCTGAGTGTCAAAAGTGATTATTTCCCATTTTAGCCTCGTAAAAAAAACACACAGGGTGTTTGAGAAGTGTTGTCTGTTGCAACATGAAAGCCTGTACAACACATCCTCTAAATGATCATTACTGCAATAGGCACTTTAATGCACTTTTAGGCTACTTTAAAATTTAACGCAAGTGTGAAAGAGACCTAGTTGGCCAGAATATTAATCCATTCTGGCCTTTGAAACGAGAGAACACTTGCACCTAGCATTTAGGTGCATTGGGCATTTTTTCTACCCAACCGCTCCTCTCCTGAACACGATTTTGGTGCATTCAGATTTCTGCCCCTGAATACCTATGTGTGCAAGCTAACATGGAGGGATGTTTAGAGGCAAAAAAAAAAAAAAAAAGAGACGTTTGACAGCTGCATTGTGCATGAGGCCTAAGGCACATTTAGAGGCAGAAAAAAACATCACTTGCCCGTTCAGAAGATGAGCGTTTAGGCATGTTTGCACATTAGCGCATTCTAATAGCCACAATAAATATTCTGATCAATAGATTGCATAAATGCACGAACGCACATGGAAATTGTGGCTTTAGAAGCATTTTTTTTTAAGCTGCGTTTTTCTCCCTTGGCCATTCACAGCAGACCTGTACCGTGTGATAGCTGTGACCAATCACATCTATCACAGTTTTATTCAATGGCTGCAGAAATACTGCCAGAGAGAGTGAGAAATTATTTCTTTTACAGCCATCGTGACTGAAAGCAATCAGTGTAAAAAAACAAAATCCTGATCCCCCCAGAGTAGTACAGTGACACTATGTACAGTGGGGACAGAAAGTATTCAGACCCCCTTAAATTTTTCACTCTTTGTTATATTGCAGCCATTTGCTAAAATCATTTAAGTTAATTTTTTTTCCACATTAATGTACACACAGCAACCCCATATTGACAGAAAAACACAGAATTGTTGACATTTTTGCAGATTTATTAAAAAAGAAAAACTGAAATATCACATGGTCCTAAGTATTCAGACCCTTTGCTGTGACACTCATATTTAACTCAGGTGCTGTCCGTTTCTTCTGATCATCCTTGAGATGGTTCTACACCTTCATTTGAGTCCAGCTGTGTTTGATTATACTGATTGGACTTGATTAGGAAAGCCACACACCTGTCTATATAAGACCTTACAGCTCACAGTGCATGTAAGAGCAAATGAGAATCATGAGGTCAAAGGAACTGACTGAAGAGCTCAGAGACAGAATTCTGGCAAGGCACAGATCTGGCCTAGGTTACAAAAAAAATTCTGCTGCACTTAAGGTTCCTAAGAGCACAGTGGCCTCCATAATCCTTAAATGATAGAAGTTTGGGACGACCAGAACCCTTCCTAGAGCTGGTCGTCCAGCCAAACTGAGCTATCGGGGGAGAAGAGCCTTGGTGAGAGAGGTAAAGAAGAACCCAAACATCACTGTGGCTGAGGTCCAGAGATGCAGTGGGGAGATGGGATAAAGTTCTAGAAAGTCATCCATCATTGCAGCCCTCCACCAGTCGGGGCTTTAAGGCAGAGTGGCCCAACGGAAGCCTCTCCTCAGTGCAAGACACATGAAAGCCCGCATGGAGTTTGCTAAAAAAACTCCTGAAGGACTCCAAGATGGTGAGAAATAAGATTCTTTGGGCTGATGAGACCAATATAGAACTTTTTGGTCTTAATTCTAAGCGGTATGTGTGGAGAGAACCAGGCACTGCTCATCACCTGTCCAATACATTCCCAACACTGAAGCATGGTGGTTGCAGCATCATGCTGTGGGGGTGTTTTTTAGCTGCAGGGGACAGGACGACTAGTTTAAATCGAGGGAAAGATGAATGCGGCCAAGCACAGGAATATCCTGGTCGAAAACCTTCTCCAGAGTGCTCAGGACCTCAGACTGGGCCGAAGGTTTATCTTCCAACAAGACAATGACCCTAAGCACACAGCTAAAATAACGAAGGAGTGGCTTCACAACAACTCCGTGACTGTTCTTGAATGGCCCAGCCAGAGTCCTGACTTAAACCCAATTGAGCATCTCTGGAGAGACCTAAAAATGGCTGTCCACCAATGTTTACCATCCAATCTGACAGAACTGGAGAGGATCTGCAAGGAGGAATGGCAGAGGATCCCCAAATCCAGGTGTGAAAAACTTGTTGCATTTTTCACAAAAAGACTCATGGCTGTATTAGATCAAAAGGGGGCTTCTACTAAATACTGAGCAAAGGGTCTGAATACTTGGGACCATGTGATATTTCAGTTTTTCTTTTTTAATAAATCTGCAAAAATGTCAACAATTCTGTGTTTTTCTGTCAATATGGGGTGCTGTGTGTACATTAATGAGGAAAAAAATGAACTTAAATGATTTTTGCAAATGGCTGCAATATAACAAAGAGTGAAAAATTTAGGGGGTCTGAATACTTTCCGTCCCCACTGTATATATATATATATATATATATATATAAAAAAAAAAAAAGTAAAGAAAAATAAAAAGATGTGAAAAAAAAATTTTTCTTCCTAACTCACTGTTACCAGCCAGTCTCCCTAATCACCGCCACCCACTCAAGTGTCTCTACTCACCACTACACCAGTTACAGTGTCCCTGTTCAGTGCCACACCAATTACACTATCCCTGATCACTGCCACACAGATTACAGTGTCCGTGATCACGGCCACACCAGTTATGGTGTCCATGATCACCGCAACACCAGTTATGAAATCTGTGATGACCACCACACCAGTCCAAGTAACCCTGATCACTGCCACACCTCACATATTGTCCCAAATCAATGCCAGCCTCTCACAGTGTCGCTAATCACCACCACACCACTCACAATGTCTGTGATCACTGCCACACTGGTCATATTGTCTCTGATCACCACCTCACCAGTTCCAGTGTCCCTGATCACCACTACACCACTCATATGTTCCCTGATCACCACTACACCTGTTAAACACTTGCCTCCCAAGCCTATTCTGACACTTCTCGTATACATGTAAAAATCAGCATTTTTAAAAAAAATTTTTTTACTACAGAATTACTTAGAACCCCCCAAACATTATATATTTTCTGAAAGCAAAGGCCCGGGGGGGGGGGGGGGGGGGAATGTTGGCTGTTGCAATTTTTAATGTCACACGATATTTGCGCAGCGGTTTTTCAAACGCAATTTTTTTTTTAAATGATTTGATGTTACACTGAATAAATAGATGCCTAACATGAGCACGGGGGGACCGGGACACTTTAATTTTTATTTAATTTTTTTATCTATTTTGTTGCTATCACAAGGGATGGACAACATCCCTTGTGATAGCACTAAGCATGACCCCAGGTCTCTCCTCTGTCTTGAAAAGCATCTAATCAAACCAAGATCAGTTTTGATCAGATGCTTTCACAAGCCAGTAACAGCTTGTAAATAACAACCGGAAACTGGAAGTTACAAAATGCTCGCCACTTCCGGTTTCGTAGACCATAGAGATGATTGGGGGACTTCATTTCCTCCCTCATCTCTATGGTAAGTCGGCAGGACTGCCGACTTCAGTCCCAAGCTCCCTGGTGTAACAGAAGAGTCCAGGAAAGTGGGGGACGGTGGCAGGAGGGGGAGTGGACCACCTTCCTCTACATGTAAAAGTGATCCAGCTGCTATTTAGACCACTCAGATGGCTTTTACATTATTCAGCATAGCCTGCTGAAAAAAAGGTATCGGGGTCATGACTGCAATTGTAACTGCACACATTTACACTGATAATCAGGGCAGTGATCATCAGTGCCCATCAGTGCAGCCTATCAGTGCCCAAAAGTGCATCCTCCTCAGCGCACATCAGTGAAGAACGAAAATAACTTATTTGCAAAATTTTATAACAGAAACAAGATTTTCAGTGTTTTTTCATTTGAGCAAAGAATAAAAACCCCAGTGGTGATTAAATACCACCAAAACACAGCTCTATCTGTCTCCAAAAATTGATAAAAATGTCATATGGGTACAGTGTTGCATGACCGCGCAATTGTCATTCAAAGTGCAACAGCTCTGAAAGCTGAAGATTGGCCTGGGCAGGAAGGGGGTGAAAGTGCCCAGTAGGCAAGTGATTAATGGAGGGCCTGAAAAACACACATAACATGCTTTTTCTTGCCTAGTAACTCATATCAGTCATGCCTGAAAATTGCACAAAACCACTGGTACATGCACTAAAAGGAAAAAAAAAAAAAATGAGAAAAACCTCTAAAGATGCTCCTGTCAAGTGTGAGTGAGGCACTAGAGATTATTTAGGAATCTGAATCGATAAAGCCAAGCTCTAAGTTGGGCACCACCTCCCAGGATTTCCATCCACTCATGTGCTGTCATGGGTCCTCTTCTGCTTGCATCAGCAGGGGTGTGGTCCTCAATGCTGCAGAGGGTGTCACTGACATAGTGACATAATCAGGGAGCAGTATTGTAGGCCAAAGCCAACTTGACTGAAACACTTCCAGGTGGGTGGGTACATGATGCCCTGAGCTCATAGGGAGTGGGTTTAATGACACAGGGCATTAGTCAGGACTAGTAGAGCACTGACACTGGACCTCAGAGCAGTATGCTGGAGAGAAGGTGAATACTATAGTTTTTTTGTATTTCTACTAGTGCTGAAAAATATACAGTATTTATTTATTTTACAGGAGGTATATTTAACAGTGATTTAAGAATCAAAAATACATTGAAGGCATAGTTTCTTTTTATATTTGGTATATTATTAAAACAAATACAATAATGACTAAAAATAACAGGAACATTTAATTTTCAAAGCTTTACACATAACCATTGCACTACACCATTTTGTGATGTGATCTTTCTTGAATAAAAACCATTTGGACGAAATTGATGATCCTTGGTATGCTGGCAAATATCTACATATCGTACAGGTTCCAGCTGGCGGTCGCTGCAGCACCAAGTACCTTGAGCAGAGAAGAAATCAAGCTGAATTCCCAACTGTGCACAAAAGGCTCGCCAAAACCGGGACGCAAACTGACTACCCATGTCAGAGACAATCACCTTGGGTAGCCCATGTAAGAGAAAGATCTTCCGAGCAAAAATGGAAGCCAGTTCCTTAGAAGTGGGCAACTTCTTAAGTGGAATACAATGAGACATTTTCGAGAACTGGTCAACCACCATAGGGATAACTGTGTTGCCCTGGGAGTTGGGTAACTCCACAATGAAATCCATACACAGGTGGGTCCAGGGCCTCTCTCCATTGGGTATGGGTTGTAGGAGGTCCACTGGAAGGTGTCGTGGAGTCTTACTCTGAGCACACACGGAACAGGCAGCTACGAAGGCGGTTACATCAGCACGTAGATTAGGCCACCAGAATTGTTGGCAAATGGCCCAAAAGAGTTAATTCTTCCCAGGGTGGCCAGCAGCCTTGGGAGAATGGTAAGTCTGGAGCACGGCAGTACAGAGACTCTCTGGGACAAAGAAGTGGTCACAAGGTTGCTCAGGAGGAGCATGGACCTGAGCAGCAAGAATTTTGTCACCCAAAGGAAAAGTGAGAGTGGTGCGAACCGTAGCCAGAGTATGATCAGGAGGAATCACAGGAACCGGAACGGCTCCATCTTGGAAGTGGAGGAAAATTGTTGTGACAAAGCATCAGCCATTACATTCTTAGTACCGGGTAAGAATGAGACAATGTAATTAAAACTAGACAAGAAAAGAGCTCATTGCGCCCTTCTGGGAGAGAGGCGTTTAGCCTCAGACAAGAATGTGAGATTCGAATGGTCAGTAAAATTGAGAACCAGCACAGTGGTAACTTTTAAGGAGATATCTCCATTCTTTCAGGGCTAAAATGATCGCTAACAGCTCTCTGTCACCAATCTCGTAATTGCACTCTGCAGGTGACAATTTATTGGAAAAGTAGCCACAAGGATTCATAGCGCTCTCAGAGGTAGGACATTGAGACAGAAGGGCGCCAACTCCAGTCTCAGAAGCATCAACCTCAAGGATAAAAGGTAACGTAGGATCAGGATGTGCCAACACAGGAGCAGAAACAAAGGCAGCCTTGAGACTCTCAAAGGCCTTAATGGACTCCGCAGACTAACTCTGTATGTTACCGTCCTTTCTTGTCATATCAGTCAGGGGCTTGACCAGAGACGAGAAGTTACGAATAAACTTCCGATAATAGTTGGCAAAGCCAAGAAAACGCTGCAGAGGACATAAACCCACGGGTCGGGGCCACTGTAGGACAGCCGAAAGTTTCTCTGGGTCCATTGAAAAACCAGCAGTGGAAATGACATAACCCAGGAATTTAACCTGTTCACGATAAAATTCGCACTTCTCCAATTTACAATAGAGATTATTCTCTCTTAGTTTCTGAAGCACACGACAGACATCTGTGTGGTGGCTCTCCAGGGACTTGGAAAATATGAGGATATCGTCGAGGTAAACCACCACACATAACAGCAACAAATCTCGGAGGACATTGTTAATAAATTCCTGGAAAACTGCCGGGCGTTGCAAAGGCCAAAGGGCATTACGAGGTACTCATAATGGTCTGTTCTGGTATTAAATGCAGTTTTCCACTCGTCGCCCTCCTTAATCCTCACGAGATTGTATGCCTCTCTCAAATCAAGATTTGTGAAAAACGTTGCTCCCTTGAGGCGGTCAAATAACTCCCTAATCGACGGAATCGGATAGGCATGCTTAATCGTGAAACGATTGAGACCCCTATAATCAATACAAGGTCTCAGTTAACAACTCTTCTTCTTCACAAAGAAGAAACCAGCACCAACAGGAGATGAGGATTTGCAGATGAAAACTCGAGAAAGTGCGTCTGCAACATACTCCTCCATGGCCTTATCCTCCAAGACAGACAAAGGGTAAACCTGGCCACGAGGGAGTATGGCACTAGGTTGAAGTTTGAAGGTCAATTGCGCAATCATATGACCGGTGTGGAGGCAAACTACCGGCTTGACCTTTGTCAAAGACATCGCTAAAATCGCGGTACTCCTCCGGCAAGGAGGAGAGTGAAGAGGTGCACAGGACCTTGGCTACCTTCCGGAAGCATGTCTTAGGGCTCTTTCACACGGGGGGATCCGTATGTCCGTTTTTCATCCTTCCGTTTTCGGATGAAAAACGGACATACATGTATCCCTATGGAGCGTTGGATGTCAGCGGTGACCTGTCCGCTGACATCCGACCCGCTCCGATCCGAAAAGTGTAACGGAGGAAAACCCTACTTTTTTCATCCGTTATCGGATCGGGTGACGACGGACTCTACAGTCCGTCATCATCCGATCCCCCATAGGGGAGAGCGGCCCTCTGACAGGTCCGTCGCTGCACAGTGTGCAACGACGGACCTGTTATTTTCCTGCTCAGCGGAGCGATCCCCGCTGAGCAAGCGGGTGTTCACAGGGAGGATCATCACTGATCCGCCCCGTGTGAAAGAGCCCTAACTGCATTGTGGCGACCAGGAGAGAACCAATCAAGAGGGGATGTGCCTCTGTAACCAAAGATAACCAATAACCAGCGGAAACTTAGGTGAGGAAATAACTTGGAATTGGATTATCTCATGGTGAAGAGCCCCTACAGCAGGGGCATCGGGAGGGGGTGGCTAGATGTGGCTGAAGCCCCGAATGTGACCCCGAAAAGCCCCGAGCCTCACGCATGCAGCTCACAATTGAAAGCCCCGAGCGGCGAGCGACGGGACCGATCTGGTCCCCGAGTGCCATAGCAGGTCCCGCCTTCTGGAGCCTGCAACGCCTATGATGGACATCCCCCTGGTCCAAAGCTGGGACCGCGGGACGTGTGACGTCCATCATAGACGCTGCAGGCTCCAGAAGGCGGGAATTACAATGTGGCCGCTGCGCCAGGTAGGTCACTGTATGTAAATGTCAGTGTGTGTGTAGGTAGGTCACTACCATCAGTGTAGGTAGGTCAGTGTATGTAGGTCAGTGTAGGTAGGTCACTACCATCAGTGTATGTCGGTCAGTGTAGGTAGGTCACTACCATCAGTGTAGGTAGGTCACTACCATCAGTGTAGGTAGGTCAGTGTAGGTAGGTCACTACCATCAGTGTAGGTAGGTCAGTGTAGGTAGGTCACTACCATCAGTGTAGGTAGGTCAGTGTAGGTAGGTCACTACCATCAGTGTATGTAGGTCAGTGTAGGTAGGTCACTATGGTCAGTGTAGGTAGGTAGGTCAGTGTATGTAGGTCAGTGTAGGTAGGTCACTACCATCAGTGTAGGTAGGTCAGTGTAGGTAGGTCACTACCGTCAGTGTATGTAGGTCAGTGTAGGTAGGTCACTACCGTCAGTGTATGTAGGTCAGTGTAGGTAGGTCACTACCGTCAGTGTATGTAGGTCAGTGTAGGTAAGTCACTACCATCGGTGTATGTAGCTCAGTGTAGGTAGGTCAGTGTATGTAGCTCACTACTGTCAGTGTAGGTAGGGCAGTGTATGTAGGTCTGGTAGGTCACGGCCCAGCCAAAAAATAAAAAAGGCCTGCGTCACGTGTATCCCCCCCCCCGTTTCCGGCCTTGGACTTCGGGCTGAAGCCCCTGGTCTTTTTGCCACCTAGCAATGCCCCTGCCCTACGGACATGGACAATGAAACCGTCTCATGAGTCACATTAGCAGGCTGTAGAGGTCTCCCGTCGAGAGCCTCAATGGCTACTGGAGTGTCACGCAGCTGCAGTGGGATTGAGTGCTTCGATACAAAGGCAGCATCAATGAACAGGCCTGCAGCCCCAGAGTCGATTAGAGCCTGTATCTCGACGGACGACTCCCAAGAAAGGGTAACCGAAACCAGGGGCTTATCCTTCTGGATAACTGGGGGCGAAACAACGCCACCTAAGGTCAGTCCGTGACAGGACCTCAAGGTTCGGGCATTCCTTGGACGGGTAGGACAAGACTTCAAAAAGTGACCTGCTTGACCACAATAAAGGCACAATCCATCCCTCTTCCTAAAGGCTCTCTCATCCGCAGAGAGATGCGTGAAGCCCAAATGCAAGGGTTCATCTTCACTGACGGACTCGGTACCAGGAGGCATGGGAGGTGAGGGAGGCAAGGGTGGGACTACAAAGCTCGGAGACAAATGTACAGGAGGCTTCTGCAAACGCTCCCTAAAAGAGAGACTTTCTCCGAGTCTGGAGTCAATGAGGATGGCAAATATGATCAACTTCTCCAGCTCAGTGGATATATCTCAGGCTGCTATCTCATCCTTGATGGTATCCGAGAGACCACGAGAAAAAGCAGCCACGAGGACCTCATTGTTCCAAGCAACCTCTGCTGCCAGAGTTTGGAATTCAGTGGCGTAATCGGCAACGGTTCTCGTACTCTGATGGAAATGAGGCACTTGGCAGCAGAAGCGGAGCATGCGAGAACGTTAAATACCCTATTTAAAAGAAGCCACAAACTCAGAGTAACTCAAGACAACAGGTTTTTTGCATCTCCCATAGAGCCAAGGCTCTCTCAGAAAGATATCACGAAACCTACTTTGCTTCAGTCCGTGGGAAACGCCTGGGGCAGCATTTCAAAGTGTATCTCAACTTGGTTAAGAAACCCTCTGCATTGGACTGGATCGCCCCCAAATCAATAGGGAAGCGGAGCGGAACCAGACATACCTCTTATAGAGGTAATACTTGAGGCAGGTGCCTGCACAGAGACTAGAGCAGCAGCAGGTACGGCCTGCAACACAGGTTTTACCGGAGCAGCCACAGTGGGAGATTCCAGGTGAGCCATGTGACTCAGGAGCGTTTGTAATGCCATGGCAAACTGATCCATGCGGTGATCCTGCTCATCCAATCTGGAAAAAATATTACCAGCAAGTGGATTGACTGCATCTTCTGAATTCATGGTCTTCACCTACTGTCAGAAACCATGAATCAGACCGAGACAGAAGTACAGTTAAATCACACTTGTTTAATAATAAAAGTAAATAGAACAAACGTAGTCAAAACATAGCCAAAGTTCGGTAACTGGAACAGATGGTCTGACAAACCCAAAAGTCAGGAAGCTAGGGAACAGCGTAGTGGAACAGCAAGCAGGATCTGGAGCCAGAAGGAATGTCAGCCAAGCAAGTCTTTAACAGGTACGCAGGAGATAGTCTCTGTGATGTTGACCAAGGTGAAGGCAGAGATCATCTGGGCTGGACAGCTTAAGTAATCAGGACTAACGAGCAGGATATCATCAACAGGTGAGTCACTGTGGAGAGATGGGAGCTGGCAATTAGCCAACAGCTGAGCGGCCAGCTCAGAGAAGGAAGGGCTGAGCCCTCACTAGAAATAACAGAGAGGGTCATGTGATGTTTTAGGAAACTGTCATCTCGCATAGTTTTTGTTATCCTCCCTGCACAGCAGCATATGAGGAAAACATATCTTTCTCACTATTAAAGCAGTGAAAAATGATTCAAACTAGTACTGAAGAGTGAGGACAATGAAATAGAAAGTATGTAAAAAGTCCACATGCGGCGCTAAAAGAAATGTTGCAGTCCTTTACATGAAAGGGAAAAGATGAGATCCCATCACCAGCTTCAGTGTGTGTTAACAGCACTCCACACCACAGTGACAATCACATCTCCTTACCAGAAGGAAATTGATAGCAGGCATGTATGATCAACAGCTCACACTCCATTCACTTCATAAAACCTCAGCGTTGTCACAGCTTGGAGGAAAGGCTTGCTTCAATCACCTCTCTGGATTATCAACACGATTGGGACCTCAGATAACTGTCTCACTCATGTATCGCACACAATCATGAAGATGTTGTCACCAATAAAATAATGATGCAGCACGCAGTGAAGCCCGTATGAAAAGTGGAAATCTATTTATTTAGGTTGTACTTACATCACAGAAGTAAAAACAGGCATTGACATGTGAAAATTCATAAAACGCAGCAGCTCTCAGCATGCTTGTGTCTCCTAGGCCCCACCGGCGCGTTTCTTCCAATGGGACATTGTCAGAGGCATGGCCTTCCTACATAAGCACGTCCATTTATGTGAAATCTGGATATCATGTCCACCGGAAGTCGCCCGCTTGAACACATCACGTGACCGCGATTGCGCTCCACCAGACAAAAACCGGAAGCGTACACATCTATATACCACGTATATCAGGACAACATCAGCTGGGCTGCATCACGGGGTCGGGACTGCGTTCCATCAGACTGAAACAGGAAATGTACTTCAGCTGGGAAGCATCACGGAGCCACGATTGCGTTCCACCAGACTGAAACAGGAAATGTACATGCTCAGAGGTGAATAGCAAGAGACACCTACGCTCTCATATTTGCTCGCACTCCTGGAGAAAAAATAATAAAATGTGGATTCACATGGTTAGAAAATCCCCATGGGTGTAAAAAACTAAGATATATATGAAATTGGTATTACTGCAACTTCAAAACTGTCAGGGCTGGGCTCAGCTCTTCCTTCTCTGAGCTGGCCGCTCAGTTGTCGGCTAATTGCCAGCTCCCATCTCTCTCCACAGTTCCCCCGCTGTTGATGATCCCGCTCGTCAGTCCTGCCTGCTTATGCCGTCCAGTCCAGAGGAGCTCTGCCTTTCACATCACAAGAAACTATCTCCTGCGTTCCTGTTTAAAGACTGGCTTTGCTGTCATCCCTTCTGGCTACAGATCCTCCTTGCTGTTCCACTACTTTGATCCCTGACTCCTGGCTTGGCTTACTATCCGTTCCGGTTTCTGAACTTTGGCTATGTTTTGACTACGTTTGTTCTTTTTACTTTTATTATTAAACAAGTGTGATTTAACCACTTAAGGACCTGGCCTCTTTTTTATATGTGTTGTTAAACAGTTTTTTTTGCTAGAAAATTACTTAGAACCCCCAAACATTTATACATTTCCTAACACCCTAGAGAATAAAATGGCAGTTGTTCCAATACTTTCTGTCACACCGTATTTGTGCAGCGATCTTACAAGCGCACTTTTTTTTTAAAAAAAATACACTTTTTTGAATTAAAAAATAAGACAACAGTAAAGTAACCCCAGTTTTTTTTTTTTTTAATATTGTGAAAGATAATGTTACGCTGAGTAATTTGATACCCAACATGTCACACTTCAAAATTGCACTCGCTCGTGGAATGGCGACAAACTTTTACCCTTAAAAATCTCCATAGGCGACATTTAAAAAATTCTACAGGTTGCATGTTTTGCTTTACAGAGGAGGTCTAAGGCGAGAATTATTGCTCTCACTCTACCGATCGCAGCGATACCTCACACGTGTGGTTTAAACACCGTTTTCATATGCAGGCGCTACTCACGTATTTGTTTGCTTCTGCACGCGAGCTCAGCGGGACGGGGCGCGTTTAAAAAATATTTTTTTTTGTTATTTATTTTACCTTTTTATCTTTTATTTTTACACTGTTTAAAAAAAAAATTGTGTCACTTTTGTTCCTATTACAAGGAATGTAAACATCCCCTGTAATAGAAAAAAAGCATGACACAGGACCTTAAATATGAGATCTGGGGTCAAAAAGACCTCAGATCTTATATTTACACTAAAATACAATAAAAAAAAAAAGTAATTTAAAAAAATGAAAAAATAATGGCCCTTTAAGAGCTATGGGCGGAAGTGACGTTTTGACATCGCTTCCGCCCTGCAGTGACATGGAGACGGGTGCAGGGCACTGGATCACGGCGGGGGGGGGCCTACTCCCGCCGCCGATAAAAGTGATCAAGTGATCTTGCGGTGAATCCGCCGCAGAGACCACTTTTAACTTGTACCGGACCGCCAGCCGAACACGGCGATACCGGTGTTATGGCAGCTAGCTGCTGCCATAACAACGATATCCGTCCTCCAAAGTGAGGCGGTCCAGAAGTGGTTAACTGTACTTCTGTCTCGGTCTGATTTCATGGTTTCTGACAGTAGGCGAAGGCCATGAATTCATACAGTTACCGAAGATACATTCAATCCACTTGTTGGTAATATTTTTTCCAGATTGGATGAGCAAGATCACTGCATGGATCAGTTTGCCATAGCGTTACAAACGCTCCTGAGTCGCACGGCTCACCTGGAATCTCTCACTGTGGCTGCTCCGGTACAGTCTGAGTTGCAGGCCGTTCCTGCTGCTGCACCAGTCTCTGTGCAGGCACCCGCCTCGAGTATTACCTCTATAAGCGGTATGTCTGGTTCTGCTCCGCTTTCCCAGCGATTTGGGGGCCATCCAGCTCATTGCAGAGGGTTTCTCAACCAGGTTGGGATATACTTTGAGATGCTGCCCCAGGCGTTTCCCACGGACAGAAGCAAAGTAGGTTTTGTGATATCTTTGCTTTCTGAGAGAGCCTTGGCCTGGAGTGTTTTTAAGGAGCGCTTGCGGAAGCCTCCTGTACGTTTGCCTCCAAGCTTTGCTGTCCCACCCGTGCCTCCCTCAGCTCCCATGCCTCCTGGTACCGAGTCGGTCGTTGAAGATGAACCCATGCACTTAGGCTTCATGCATCTCTCTGCAGATGAGAGAGCCTTTAGGAGGAGGGAGAGATTGTGCCTTTATTGTGGCCAGGCAGGTCACTTTTTGAAGTCTTGTCCTACCCGTCCAGGGAACGCCCGAACCTTGAGGTCCTGTCACGGACAGGCCTTAGGTGGCGTTGTTCCGTCCCCAGTTATCCAGAAGGATAAGCCCCTGGTTTCGGTTACCCTTTCTTGGGCTAAGTCGTCCGTCGAGATACAGGCTCTAATCGACTCTGGGGCTGCAGGCCTGTTCATTGATGCTGCCTTTGTATAGAAGCACTCGATCCCGCTGCAGCTTCCGTATTCTTCGCAGGATTAACCCAGTGGCTTACGCATTAGACCTTCCTCCTAATATGCGTATTTCGAATGTATTCCTTGTTTCCTTATTAACACCTTTTGGTCTGCAACCGCTTTACCACCTCGGTGCCACGTCCTCACTCTGTACAGGTTGAGAACCACGAGGAGAATGAAGTACAGTCCATTGTTGACTCCCATAGGTTCCGTGGGCGCATACAGTACCTGGTGCATTGGAAAGGTTACGGTCCGGAGGAACGCTCTTGGGTCTCATCCTCGGACGTACATGCCCCTGTCGTCCTCCGTGATTTCCATAGACGTTTTCCCCTCAAGCCTGGTGGCCCTCCGAGGCGGACAAGTCGTTGAGGAGGGGGTACTGTCAGGGCTGGGCTCAGCCCTCCCTTCTCTGAGCTGGCCGCTCAGCTGTCAGCCAATTGCCAGCTCCCATCTCTCTCCACAGTTACCCAGCTGTTGATGATCCCGCTCGTCAGTCCTGCCTACTTAAGCCGTCCAGTCCAGAGGAGCTCTGCCTTCGCCTTGGTCACATCACAAGAAACTATCTCCTGCGTTCCTGTTTAAAGACTGGCTTTGCTCTCATCCCTTCTGGCTACAGATCCCCCCGGACATATAAAAATTAAACACACATTTAATAAAAATAAGACAACAGAACATGTATCTACCTATTGTTAAAACAATTTACGTCCCATTCCACATTTAATCCAAAGGGAACTTAACATTTTAGGTCATAAATCCAACGGGTCTCCATGCGTGAAATCTCTCTCCTAACAAAACTCCCCCTCCAATGGGGGATAAATCTATCAATAGCGATGAAGGTGGTACCCGCTGGATTTGTGTTATGGCATTCCAAATAGTGTTTGGAAACACTATGTTTGGGGAATCCCTTTTTAGTATTGGCTACATGTTCTTTGATCCTTACGTGAAATAGAAAGGGCTTCGTATTTTTTTTTTAACAAAACTCTTTCCTCTCTGCCATATTTTGGATATGTTCATTGGGGTATGAGCACCATTTCTATCAGACACACTCTGCTAGTGACAAATGTGCTGACAGGCAGGGAACTTGGGTCAAGTGAATATGTTTGCATAAATTTAGAGTATCACACAAGGATTGTAAGCTGTTAAAAACTCTACAGCTACTGTACCCACAATGCCAACCATTTCTTCCATTGTATGTCAGAAAAAGAATTCCTGAAATCTCAAATCCCCTGAGATTAAACATGTGATGCAGGTCAGCAGAGATCTTTAGCTTACTCTAGCAGCACATTTTGGGAAGCTGGCACTCTACTAGTCGCATGGCATCTGGCCTCCTGTAGAATAAGGCCCTTTTCACACGATCAGCCCGCAAAGATCCGCCTGTCCGTTTTAGAGGCGGATCTAAGCGGGCCACCCATTGACTTGTATGTGCACGCGGATGTCAGCGGAGATCTGTCCGCTGACACCTGCCTGCCATCTGATCCAAAAGATCAGCTGAAAACAGACGGATGACGATACGTTTGCCATCCATCCAGCGGATGGGATCGGATGAAAATGGACATGCTGTCCGTTTTCATCTGATCTTCCCATATAGAACAGCGGGGCTCTGACAGGTCTGAAACTGCACAGTGAGCAGAGACGGACCTGTCATCCGCCTGCTCAGCTGAGATCAACAGAGCGATCCCCCACTGAGCTAGCAGAGTCCGCCCCGTGTCAAAGGGGCCTTAAGGTACAGCCTCCTAGGCATCAATCACTATTCTGAAAGATCAGCACTATTTCTTATGTAATTTAATGTCATTAAGCCCATAGACAGTTGTGCCAATGTAATTGCAGCATGATACTTACAGCAGATATTCCCTAAAAAGGGAAGTTCCACTTTTCCTTCTCCTCCCCTCTCCTCAACCACTATTGGAGGTTTAATTTT
This sequence comes from Lithobates septentrionalis, assembly GCA_037952835.1. Taxonomy (NCBI): domain Eukaryota; kingdom Metazoa; phylum Chordata; class Amphibia; order Anura; family Ranidae; genus Lithobates; species Lithobates septentrionalis. The sequence goes on from JBBDGP010000256.1 coordinate 576,841, forward strand.
TATTTTTTATCTTGGAATGGGTACCCATTTCTGACAGTTACCTGCTCCACTTCGGCTCAGATTGCCTAGGCCCCCTCTCCCTGCATGCAACCTCCTGGGAAATGGAGGTCCCAGGAGGCTGCAGTTCCATTGAGCAAGTGCAGTGAGACTCGCACAGGCGAAGTGGGAAGCTGGCTGTGAAAAACCCAGGAGGTCACAGCTGTTTTCCCAAATCCAAGATGGCGAAGCCAGGGACCCAAAGACCAACAAAGAACTGACCCAGGTGAGGACAGCGCTGGATCCCTGGACTGGTATATGCGTGTTAATTAAAAGTCAGCAACTACAGTAAAAGTAGCTGCTGACTTTTTTAATTTTGTTTCCAGAGCGAAGTTTCTCGTTAAATAGCTCTGACAAGGTCCAGATTAGGGTTTCATTTAAAGTAGAACTATTGTCCTTTTTAATTTTGGATAGAGCAAGGGAGGCTTATAAACCCTGTCAGTGTCTGTGTCACATTAGGGAGATTTCTCTTCACTTCCTGTCCCATAGCCACAGGAGGAAATTCCTCCATAATGAGGGAAATCCCTTGTTGTCACCAGGGTATCCAGAACTAGTGTTCTAAAACCTAAAAAAAAGTTTTGCCTTTTACTTTGATGACATCCTGTCAGTTGAGGGGAGAGAGGAGAACCTACACAGATTGTTAGTACTGTCATCTGTTGGAGAGTTATGAAAGTGCTGGGATTACTTTCTATTAATCCTATACAGTCACTGTATATGTTTGAAGTTACTGGGGGTGGCATGGTTCCATGCTTCCAAGACACCAGGGCAACTTGTTTTTATTTTGTTTTGTTTTATTGAGGCAACATATTCCTCAGTATTTTGGAGAATATGGAGTTACTCTAGAACAGCGTTTCTCTTTTCTGTGAAGGCACCCTTAAAAAGACCGCACAATCTCATGGCACACCATTCTAAAATGTAAAAAAACAGAACTAATAGTTTTACATAATGCAGCAGCATCCACATGCATAGGGCACCCCACATTAGAGGTGATTTATTCTTCCAAAGCAAACACACTTTTGCACACTGGTACTGATTAGTATTCCAATGTTTCTTTTCTTCCTCACTCAGCTAATGTGTCCCCAATGTTGACGGAGAGGGAAGATGAGGGACAAACAAGGATGTTGTGCAGCTGCCTGACGACTTCCTTATCAACCTGATGATGTCATTGGTTGTTAGGACACTGGCGGCTAGAAGGTTGTAATTGTGCACAATGAAAACCTGTGTGTTTATGTAATTAATAGGTAGTCCCTCTGTCCCTCGTTTCTCCTTATTTGTCCCTCATTTTGGTCTGTTCTATATAGTTGTATATAAAATGCACTATTTATCTTTTTGCATTTGTAAATTTCAAAAGTCAGTTTTAAGGAATAGTAGTGGTAAAATAAAGCACTTGTGGGTTTAAAGGGGTTGTAAAGACAGAAGGTTTTTTCTATGCATTAAGATAAAAAGCCTTCCATGTGCAGCAGGCCCCCTCAGCCCCCCTAACACTTACCTGAGGTCCCTCTCTGTATAGCGATGTTGTAAGATCCTCTCATTGGCTGAGACAGCAGCGTGGCGCCATTGGCTTCCACTGCTGTCAATCAAAGTCAGTCAGCCAATGAGAAGAGAAAGGGGCGGGGCCGGGCCACAGCTCCATGTGTGAATGGATACACAGAGCTGCAGCTTGGCTCGGTTGTCCCCATAGCAAGCTGCTTGCTGCGGGGGCATGCATCAGGAGGGAGGGACCCGAGAGGAGGATCCAGGCTGCTCTGTGCAAATCCACTGCACAGAGCAGGTAAGTATGACATGTTTGTTAATTTTTACAACAAAAAAACAAGGCTTTACAATCACTTTAACTAATAATTACTGTATTTATCGGCGTATAACACGCGCCGGCATATAAAACGCACCCCAAGTTTAGGAGGGAAGTTTAAGGGAAAAAACTTACATTTGAAGTGTGTATCTGCAGCCTTGCCCAGTGTCCATCTGCAGCCTTGCCCAGTGTCCATTTGCAGCCTTGTCCAGTCTTGCCCAGTGTTCATCTGCAGCCTTGCTCATTGTCCAGCCTTGCCCAGTGATCATCTGCAGCCTTGCCCAGTGTCCAGCCTTGCCCAGTGTCCAGCCTTGCCCAGTGATCATCTGCAGCCTTGGCCAGTGTCCGGCCTTGCCCAAAATTGCAGCATTATCGTTTTTAATTGATTTAGCCGCCAAGATGTTTTAAATTATTACGCCGCTCGCCGCCGCTCATCTCGCAGTCCCGCCCCTTGGCCCGGCTCCTATGATGGACACATCACCGGTCCAATGGCGGCACGTAAAGGCTAGGAGGCGGGACTGCGAGCCGAGCCGAGTACACAGTAGACTCGGCTCGATCTTTTTCGGCGACGCTCGCTCTTCCACTCAGACAGCAGGGAGGCGGGATGGCGTGACTGCGAGCGCAGCCGATAGGAGCTGAGTACACAGTACACTCGGCCCGGTTCGGTCTTTTTCGGCGATACTCGCTATTCCAGTCAGACAGCAGGGAGGCGGGACGGTGTTACTGCGAGCCGAGCCGAGTACACAGTACACTCGGCTCGGTTCAGTCTTTTTTGGTGGCGCTCGCTCCTCTTCCCCTCACAAACAGCAGGGATCGGCGTATAACACGCACCCACGATTTTCCCCTGATTTTAAGGGGAAAAAAGTGTGTGTTATACGCCGATAAATACGGTAATTCTCCTTCGACCACTTTAGCCCCAGAAGGTTTTACCCCCTAAATGACCAGCCCATTTTTTGCGATACCCCACTGCATTACTTTAACTGACAATCACGCAGTCGTGTGATGCTGTATCCAAATAAAATTCATGTCCTTTTTTCCCACAAATAGAGCTTTTGTTTGGTGGTGTTTGATCACATCTGTGGTTTTTATTTTTTGCGCTATAAACAAAAAAGTAAGTAAAAGAAATATTTTTTACTTTCTGCTATAAAACATATCCAATAAAAATGTTTTAAAAATCTAATTTATTCATCAATTTAGGCCAATATGTATTCTGCTACATATTTTTGGTAAAAAAAATTGCATCCGTCCGCCGGGCCCGCTGATTGGCTCCCCCTGTGGCCAATCAGCGCGCGATCACGGCTCTGATGGACATTGTACATGTACGTGATTTTGCGCAATAAAGCCACCTTGCCACAGTATATATCTACGGCAGGCGATCGGGAGGTGGTTAAGGGGGAGTGGCAGGGGGGTGTCCTATGCCTACATACTTTTGCTAATAGGTGTCCCTCATTCCCATTTCAAAAAGTTGGGAGGTATGCAGTATTAGTGTAGATGTGAATGTGTTGATGTGCTTTCAGCTTTGGATATCAATCATAAAAGGAGGAGGTAAGTGCTTAGTATGTATTCTGGGAAGTGAAGGACTTAGTACTGCTTGCCACTGGACACAAAGGCAGCAGAGCAAATGAAATATACATGCAAAAAGTGTTGGGGATTTCTAGACAGGGAGGCTGTATAATCCCTTTTATCCCTTAAATGTCTGCCTTATTAGTCTTCAAGGGGCCTCAGGACAATGAAAGCCTAGAGAATTTACTCTCCTAGCCCTGTAATGCTGATATTTGGCACTGACTAGTGGACTGGAAAAGGAGATTGTGTTTTAACCTGTTCCTCTCCTGCCATCCAAGTTGCAAAAAAAAAGGGAAAGAATTGGTTTAAACATGTATTGCACAGCAATACAGTATGGTGAACAATAATTTAAAATGGAGTACCCCCGTTTTTTTTTGTTTGCAAAAATGCAATTTATATATTTGTTTATTTTTCAAATATAGTTGTATTGAATCTCAGAAAGGTCAAAGCCATGTAAAGACAACAACAATGTATAAAACTTTGAGAATTGCAATCAAGTAAGGTAAACTAATCTGACAATTATTCGAGGTAAACAGATCTCCGGTAGGTCCCGATAAGGAAAGCTCCAGAGAAATTCTGCAGTGTAGAATAGTTGTCATTGCATTAATAAAAACTTATCTGTAAGATGTAAGGCTGCCCAATCCCATTTACCGTTTTCTAGAAACAGAGTTAGAAAAATGGATAGTAGATAGTTCAAGAAATAAAGAAGGGGGGAGAGGGGTGGAGGAACAACAAAGAGGAATACAAGACGTGGCTGCATTTAACAGGTGGCGCACGAAAAAATACAAATACAAAAAATTCTTGTATTTTTTAGGAGGGATGTTTAAAAGATGTAATAAAAAGAAGGCTGGATCATCAGGTGTCTTATACTCCGTAAAGTTTTGAGTGATTGTTCGGATTTCCAGAAGTGTGTCATCCTATGGCAGGACCAGAATATGTGTAGCAATGTTCCCTCGCTCTCCTGGCATCTCCAACAATGATCAGAGGTGGTGGGAAAGCATTTGTGTGATCTAAAGGGGGTAAGGTACCATCTGGTCAGTATTTTATAGTTAGTTTCCTGAATTTTAGTGCATATGGACAACTTAAGGGAAAATCTAAGAATATGTTGTTTTTGGGCTGTCGTGAAATTGCGTTGCAGTCAGCGTTGCTGACAGCAAGAATCAATGAACGATCACAGCTCACAGCGCCACGGTACTTCAATGAAAACTACAAGCCAACAGCCGCAAAGGATGTCGGAACTTGTAGTTTGTTCATGCACAGAGCTCTGTGTATGAATGACGCAGCCGTGTGGGCAGAGCCCCGCGCAGCCATGCTGTTTTTAAAAAGTGACAGCGAGCACGGGGAACTTCTCCCCATACTATTGTCACATGGAGCAGACAGTGGCTGCAGCAGTAAGAACATGTTACATCTTCCACCCTAAAAATGGGTGGAAGATCTAGCATGTTCCCAAAGGTGAACTTATCCTTTAATTACAATGGTACATGTTGGTCAAAGTTACATTGTATAAAGACAGAAATTGAAAAAAAAGGAGGCATGTAACAGTAACAATAAACATTAACTCTGTGCGGTTGTTTAAGCTAAGCCCAAATGCGTTTGCATGAGAATAATTAATCTTAGCCTGACCAATTAAAATGACCAGGGACCGATACCCAGAAGCCACCGGCCTGAAGATGTCAGAGGATGGCGGGGAGCTCCGGGACGTTGCAGCACTGGAGAAAAGGTGAGTATAGCTCCTCTTGGAATCCAACAAGGTGCATGCCACCCTTGGATTTATCTCTGTTATTTACAGCTGGAGTACAGCTATCACAACACTAACCCTGCTGTTTTTTTATACAGAGTATCTCTGCTTGCTCCTCCACTTCTGCTGTTCTTTCCCTGAAGGCTTTGTATCTTGTGAATGGCTCATGTATTCAAAGTACTCTTTGACTGGACAGGAGAAGGGGTGAGCACAGTGGCTGCATGTGACTCTGCAGCTGCTGGAGCTGGTACTGTGTTCCAGACATATAACATGTTTTGACCAAAAGGGTTTTGCCAACTGTGCCAATCCTGACACTTCTCTCATATATGTAAAAGGCAGTGTTTTTTTTTTTTTTTTGAAAATTATTTATAACCCCCCCCCCCCCCCCCAAAAAAAAAAAAAAAAAAAAAAAATATATATATATATATATATATATATATATATATATATGTATATATATTTATATATATATATATATATATATATATATATATATATATATATATATATATATAGTGGCGATTGTTATAATTTTATGTCACATGGTATTTGCACAGCGTTTTTTTAAACGCAATTTTTTTGGGGAAAAAATACACTTTAATGAATTAAAAAACAAAACACAATATACAGTATCCAGGGCTCAAAATGTCAAGTCCTGAGCTACTAGCCAGGCCTTAAAGGGGTTGTAAACCCTCGTGTTTTTTCACCTTAATGCATTCTATGCATTAAGGTGAAAAAACTTTTGGCAGTGTCCGGCCCCCCAGCCCCCCCGTTTTACTTACCTGAGCCCATTCATTCACTCGGCAGAGACACACTCTCCCTCTCTGCACGGGGTCCCGGCTCTTGATTGGATAGATTGTTAGCAGCGCAGCCATTGGCTCCCACTGCTGTCAATCAAATCCAATGACGCGGGGGCAGGGCCGAGTCCGGCATTCGTGTCAATGGACGCAAATGCTGGACTTGGGAGCAAGCCCGCAAGGTAACGCCCTGGGAGAGCACTTCTCCTTATCTGATAGGAGGAGGAGCCGCCGAGGGACCCCAGAAGTCGAGGATTGGGGCCACTCTGCAAGACGAGCTGCACAGTGGAGGTAAGTATGACATGTTTGTTATCTAAAAAAATAGATGAAGCCTTACAATCACTTCAAGAGTTACTCGCCACCAGTTGCCCCACCCAACCCCTACCCTGCCCTGCCCCTAATTCCGCCTCTAAACACACCCTCATAAATTATCTCATGAAATGACACTGTTAAATGATTTATGCAGTATTAAGTTACAAAAATAAATATTAACAACTTGATCGGTGCCCATTATTGCAGCCTATCAGTGTCTATTAGTGTTGGCTCATCAATGCAGCCTCACCAGTGGCCATCAATGCAGCCTCACCAGTGGCCATCAATGCAGCCTCACCAGTGGCCATCAATGCAGCCTCACCAGTGGCCATCAATTCAGCCTCACCAGTGACCATCAATGCAGCCTCACCAGTGACCATCAATGCAGCCTCACCAGTGACCATCAATGCAGCCTCACCATTGGCCATCAATGCAGCCTCACCATTGGCCATCAAAGCATCCCCTCATCATTGGCCATCAATGCAGCTTCACCAGTGGCTATCAGTGCAGCCTCACCCGTTGCCCATCAGTGCAGCCTCACCAGTGCCCATCAGTGCAGCCTCACCAGTGCCCATCAGTGCAGCCTCACCAGTGCCCATCAGTGCAGCCTGATCAGTGGCCATCAGTGCAGTCTCACCAGTGGCCCATCAATGCAGCTCGATCAGTGCCCATCAATGCAGCTCGATCAGTGCCCATCAATGCAGCCTATCAGTGCCCATCAATGCAGCCTATCAGTGCCCATCAATGCAGACTTAATGCAATGCATTGGATTTTGAGGCATTGGTATGATAGCTTGGGGGGGGGGGGTGAAATTGGAGTCATGAGTATGATTCAGACCTATCCCTCCAATTGTACCCCCCCTCCATCCATTATACCTATGCCTCCATATAAACCCCCCCCCCCTTTTCTTCCCAGCACACATCTTGTTCAATTCCCAATTCAACGCCTCCATGTGTTGCTTTCAATCACAGCACACTGACATAGTTACCTTTCTCCCGCAGCCACAGGGGTCAGACGTCGTCTAAACACTGAGGGCGGACCGAGAGGGTTTGAGCCTGCCCACTTAGGACTGCCTTGATGACATGTACCGCCCCACTCCTTAGATCTGCAGCAGGAGGGAGGTGGAGAGGGGTGGTCCCAGGCGGCAGACTGCTCCTTCTGAAATGCCCCTCTCTGCAAGCCTGTGCGGGGGGCGGGGGCGAGCGGCAAGTGGGAGGTGGATTGGTGCGGTCCCATGTGGCAGACTGCTCCTTCTGAAATGCCCTTCTCTGCGAGCCTGTGCGGGGGGCAGGACGAGTGGCAGGAGGAAGGTGGAGAGGGGCGGTCCCAGGCGGCGGACTGCTCCTTCTGAAATGCCCGTCTGCGAGCCTGTGTGCGGCGGGGGGAGGCACTGGCTATACATTCCCGAGACAGCACAGCCCTGACCATACTCGCACTCCTCATAATTTCACTCACCAAATGCGAGCAGGCAAGTTGAAATTTTGAGGGCTGCAGTATCTCACAAAAGTGAGTACACCTCTCACATTTTTGTAAATAATTTATTATATCTTTTCATGTGACAACACTGAAGAAATGGCACTTTGCTACAATGTAAAGTAGTGAGTGTACAGCTTGTATATCAGTGTAAATTTGCTGTTCCCTCAAAATAACTCAACACACAGCCATTAATGTCTAAACCGCTGGCAACAAAAGTGAGTACACCCCTAAGTGAAAATGTCCAAATTGGGCCCAAAGTGTCAATATTTTGTGTGGCCACCATTATTTCCAGCACTGCCTTAACCCTCTTGGGCATGGAGTTTACCAGAGCTTCACAGGTTGCCACTGGAGTCCTCTTCCACTCCTCCATAATGACATCACAGAGCTAGCGGATGTTAGAGACCTTGCGCTCCTCCACCTTCCATTTGAGGATGCCCCACAGATGCTGAATAGGGCTTAGGTCTGGAGACATGCAAGGCCAGTCCAACACCCTTACCCTCAGCTTCTTTAGCAAGGCAGTGGTCAACTTGGAGGTGTGTTTGGGGTCATTATCATGTTGGAATACTGCCCTGCGGCCCAGTCTCCGAAGGGAGGAGATCATGCTCTACTTCAGTATGTCACAATACATGATGGCATTCATGGTTCCCTCAATGAACTGTAGCTCCCCGGTGCCAGCAGCACTCATGCAGACCATGACACTCCCACCACCATGCTTGACTGTAGGTAAGACACACTTGTCTTTGTGCTCCTCACCTGGTTGCCGCCACACATGCTTGACACCATCTATACCAAATAAGTTTATCTTGGTCTCATCAGACCACAGGACATGGTTCCAGTAATCCATGTCCTTAGTCTGCTTATCTTCAGCAAACTGTTTGCGGGCTTTCTTCTGGGACAACAGCCATGCAGACCAATTTGATGCAGTGTGTGGCGTATGGTCTGAGCAGTAACAGACTGACCTCCCACCCCTTCAACCTCTGCAGCAATGCTAGCAGCACTCATACATCTATTTCCCGAAGACAACCTCTGGATATGACGCTGAGCACATGCACTCAACTTCTTTGGTCGACCATGGCAGGGCCTGTTCTGAGTGGAACCTGTCCTGTTAAACCTCTGTATGGTCTTGGCCACCGTGCTGCAGCTCAGTTTCAGGGTCTTGGTAATCTTCTTATAGCCTAGCCAGGTGACGTCACCCGGTGACCCCGCTGCATGCCAATCTGCCCATACCACTCATACCAGAGGTGTTTCTGTATTTATAGCTAAATCCACTCATTTTGCGCTCCGGGGTTCTGAGGTTGACCCACTGGGCAGGTAAGTTTTTCATACCGCCCAATTTCTTTGCTGCAAGTGGATGTCAAGATCTTGGCCAAGATTCTTGCCACCCACCTCAACACAGAAATTTTATCCTTAATACATGAGGACCAGTCGGGCTTTATGCCAGGCAGGAATACCTCCTTTAACCTGAGAAGATTGTTCATCAAGCTTCAGACTCAGCATGATAACGTGGGCTCCAGAATGGTGGTCGCCTTGGACACTTAGAGAGGTTTGGCTTAGGACCCAGATTCATAAAATGGGTGAAACTAGTGTATCAAGACACAGTGGCTAAAGTGATAGCCAATGGGTGGACCTCTGAACAGTTTCCCCTTACCAGGGGCACACGTCAAGGATGCCCCTTGTCCCCTCTGTTGTATGCCTTCTAAGCGGAACCCTTATCCATAGCATTACGCTCTCATCCAGGTATAGTGGGGCTGCATGTAGGACCTTTGACCGAGAAGGTTAGCACATATGCAGACGACACCCTCTTATAAATCGATGGTTGCACAGCAGTGGCGGTGCGTCCATAAGGGCGCATGGGCACCGCCCCCTCTCTCCGGCCACCCCTCTATTACCAATAGATTCATGCATTGCATAAATCTATGGCCGCCATTGCCACCCCCTATTCAGGCGCCCCGGGCCCCCTTTTCGGGCGCCTGAATTACATGGGTGGGGTATTTTTTGAAGCACCTGATTAGATCCATAGGCTCTAATAGGCGTCAAAAAAGGTAAACAGGGAGCGCCATCGCTTTCCTAACACTGAACCACCTCTCCGCCAATCAGGTGCTCGGGTCTGTTACTTGTCACCTGATTGGCTGAAACGATCGCTCGTCGCCATCACCCCCTGCCCCACCAAGACAGCGTAAGTGCCGGGCAGACGGCGAGCGGGCAGGGGTCACACTGGCGGCATTTGATGGGAACAGTGGCAGCATTCGATGGGCACAGTGGCAGCATTTGATGGCATACTGGCAGCGTTTGGGCACAGTGGCAGCGTTTAATGACACAATGGCAGCATTTGATGGGCACAGTGGTAGCGTTTGATGGGCACAGTGGCTGCAATTGATGGTTTTTTCAAAATTTTTTTGTGCCCAAAAATTTTTTTCCCCCAAAAATTTTGAGCGCCAGCCGCCACTGCTTCACAGTAGCACTTCCCACAGCCCTAGCTATGATAGAACGTTTTGCCTCTTTTTCAGGACTCAAAATCAATTGGGATAAATCTCAAGTACTCAAGTTCCCTTAGACAGCTTCCCCACACCCCAGGCTCAGGCCCACCTTCCTTTACAAAGGGTAGACTGCATCAAATATCTGGGCATACAAATCACTTGCGCACCTGCTGATTACATTATGCTCATTATACAACCCTTATTTGCAGTGCTCAAGCACAAGACTCAGTCATGGACCAGGTTGCCGTTAGGAGTTATGGGGCACATAAACCTTGTTAAAATGGTGCTGTTGCCCAAAATTTTGTATATGCTCTGGCACTCCCCAGTCTACCTGGTGCGTGGACATTTCAAATCCATGGAGGCTCTGCTTAAAACGTTTATATGGGGAAAGAGTAAACTTCCCTGGGGCAAGTTAAAGAATCCCACGGATCAGGATGGGACATCTTTACCGGATCTCAACGTGTACTACCTAGCAGCACAAATTTCACAACTGTTTCACATAGATAAAACTGACAGGGCTAGATTCTTGACCTTTTCTGTGCCCCAAATGGTCACACGCAACAGGGGATCCCCCTTGTTGCAATCACAGGGGATCCCTTTGTTGCAATCACAGGGGGAGTGAGGGGCGCAGAATCAACAGGAGATAGAACATCACTACTCTACCACTAGGGGCGCATCTGGGACGTTGTGACAGACAAGCTTAAACTACCCCTAATGCATGAGTATATTCCGCTGTGGCACAATGTGGCTCTTCCAGAATTTTGCTCAATCCCAGATTCTGAGCTATGGAGATCATGGGGAGTTTTTTACTTATCTCATCTAAGCCTTAATGTTGAATTGAAACCCTTTGACAGACTTAGGTCTGAGTACGAGTTATCGACTCACGTATTTTTCAGGTATTCACAAATTCGACATGCTTTCAGAGCACAATTCCCGACTGGTACCCCTCAACTGTATACTAACCCCTTCATGGAGGTGAGAAAAAGCTCTGACCCCCAAAAAACTGATTTCTGTTTTCTATAATACTAGTATGTTGCTACTACCTTCCTCCTCCAGGTCATATGCATTGAAAGATAGATTGGAGGAGGATATAGGGGCAACGGAGGATGAGGAATGGAGTGACGCTCTAGACACCTGCAAACTAGTTTCTCCTAAACTTTCTGATCGTCTCACACAGATCTATATAATTCAACATTCTTACCTCACTCCACATAGAGTATCTAGGTAAAAACGTGATCAACCTGCTAACTGTATGATATGTAACCAGGCAACGGGAACGTTCTATCACCTACTCTGGAGCTGTCCCAAGATCCACAGTTTCTGGACACAGATTGTACAGTTTCTTCATGATACCATGGGTTCTCCCCTTACCGTACACCCCAAGCCGTGTCTTTTGGGAATATACCCAGAACCTGACATGGATAAGTTTACTAATATTTCTGAACGAAACACTCTTTTGTGCAAGAAAAGTCATAGCAAAACAGTGGATGAGGACCACCCCACCCGAGTTCAGTGCATGGTTAACAGAAGTGAACAATAGCTTATTGTACAAAAAGCTTATCTTCGCGCCTAGAGGCTGCCCATCCAAATACACCAAAATCTGGGATCAGTGGCGGCAAGCTTCAGAAACCCTCAGCTGATAGGAAGACCCCCTTTTTTTTTTTGCCAGTGCCTTGCATTCTAATATTTTTTCCATTACTCCATATCATTACTCCATATCATATCTGTACTGAGATAAAATATAATGCATCATTTTATTATCTCCATGTTATACATGTTAATATGTATCTCACCATGTAACATAATGTTAATGGGATGTCTGACCAAATAACTATTTGTAAGATTGTCAACCACATCTGACGTTCCCTACGCAAATGTACTATTTGTAAATTTTGTTTTGTTTTTTCGAATAAAAAACTGTTTAAATTGAAAATTGCACACGCTTGCGGAATGGCGGCAAACAATTTTACTTAAAAATCTCCATAGGCGACGCTTTAAAAAAAAAAAGTTATCAGTTTACAGTTATAGAGGAGGTCTAGTGCTAGAATTATTGCTCTCGCTCTGACGTTCGTGGCGATACCTCATGTGTGGTTTGAACGCTGTTTACATATGTGGGCGTGACCTACATATGTGTTCACAACTGCAGGTGAGCAACGGGGGCTTTTTAACCACTTGACGACCGCCTCACGCCGATGTACGTCGGCAAAGTGGCACGGACAGGCAAAATCACGTACAGTGTACGTGATTTGCCTTCCGCGGGTGGGGGGTCCGATCGGACCCCCCCCCCGGTGCCCGAGGCGGTCGCCGTTTGTCCAGCGGCGATCGGTGGTGAGGGGGAGACCATCCGTTCGTGGCCCCCCCCTCGCGATCGCCGCCGGCCAATCGAATCATTCCTTTGCTGCTGTATGCTAAACAGCAGCAAAGGAAATGATGTCATCTCCCCTCGGGTCGGTAATTTCCGTTCCGGCCCGAGGAGAGAAGACATCAATGTGAGTGCACCAACACACACACACACAGTAGAACATGCCAGGCACACAAAACACCCCGATCCCCCCCCCGATCGCCCCCCGATCCCCCCCCAATCACCCCCCCCCCTGTCACAAACTGACACCAGCAGTTTTTTTTTTTTGTTTTTTTTTTCTGATTACTGCATTGGTGTCAGTTTGTGACAGTTAGTGTTGGGACAGTGAGTATTACCCCCCTTTAGGTCTAGGGTACCCCCCTAACCCCCCCTAATAAAGTTTTAACCCCTTGATCACCCCCTGTCACCAGTGTCACTAAGCGATCATTTTTCTGATCGCTGTATTAGTGTCGCTGGTGACGCTAGTTAGGGACATAAATATTTAGGTTCGCCGTCAGCGTTTTATAGCGTCAGGGACCCCCATATACTACCGAATAAATGTTTTAACCCCTTGATTGCCCCCTAGTTAACCCTTTCACCACTGATCACCGTATAACCGTTACGGTTGACGCTGGTTAGTTTGTTTATTTTTTATAGTGTCAGGGCACCCGCCGTTTATTACCGAATAAAGGTTTAGCCCCCTGATCGCCCGGCGGTGATATGCGTCGCCCCAGGCAGCGTCAGATTAGCGCCAGTACCGCTAACACTGACGCACGCAGCATACACCTCCCTTAGTGGTATAGTATCTGAACGCATCAATATCTGATCCGATCAGATCTATACTAGCGTCCCCAGCAGTTTAGGGTTCCCAAAAACGCAGTGTTAGCGGGATCAGCCCAGATACCTGCTAGCACCTGCGTTTTGCCCCTCCGCCCGGCCCAGCCCAGCCCACCCAAGTGCAGTATCGATCGATCACTGTCACTTACAAAAGACTAAACGCATAACTGCAGCGTTCGCAGAGTCAGGCCTGATCCCTGCGATCGCTAACAGTTTTTTTGGTAGTATTTTGGTGAACTGGCAAGCACCAGCCCCAGGCAGCGTCAGGTTAGCGCCAGTACCGCTAACACCCACGCACGCACCGTACACCACCCTTAGTGGTATAGTATCTGAACGGATCAATATCTGATCCGATCAGATCTATACTAGCATCCCCAGCAGTTTAGGGTTCTCACAAACGCAGTGTTAGTGGGATCAGCCCAGATACCTGCTAGCACCTGCGTTTTGCCCCTCCGCCCGGCCCAGCCCAGCCCACCCAAGTGCAGTATCGATCGATCACTGTCACTTACAAAAGACTAAAACGCATAACTGCAGCGTTCGCAGAGTCAGGCCTGATCCCTGCGATCGCTAACAGATTTTTTGGTAGCGTTTTGGTGAACTGGCAAGCGCCAGCGGCCTAGTACACCCCGGTCGTAGTCAAACCAGCACTGCAGTAACACTTGGTGACGTGGCGAGTCCCATAAGTGCAGTTCAAGCTGGTGAGGTGGCAAGCACAAGTAGTGTCCCGCTGCCACCAGAAAGACAAACACAGGCCCGTCGTGCCCATAGTGCCCTTCCTGCTGCATTCGCCAATCCTAATTGGGAACCCACCGCTTCTGCAGCACCCGTACTTCCCCCATTCACATCCCCAACCAAATGCAGTCGGCTGCATGAGAGGCATTTTCTTTATGTCCTCCCGAGTACCCCTACCCAGCGAACGCCCCCAAAAAAGATATTGTGTCTGCAGCTAGCGCGGATATAGGCGTGACACCCGCTATTATTGTCCCTCCTGTCCTGACAATCCTGGTCTTTGCATTGGTGAATGTTTTGAACGCTACCATACACTAGTTGAGTATTAGCGTAGGGTACAGCATTGCACAGACTAGGCACACTTTCACAGGGTCTCCCAAGATGCCATCGCATTTTGAGAGACCCGAACCTGGAACCGGTTACAGTTATAAAAGTTAGTTACAAAAAAAGTGTAAAAAAAAAAAAAAAAATATATATATATATAAAATAAAAAAAAATAGTTGTCGTTTTATTGTTCTCTCTCTCTCTCTATTCTCTCTATTGTTCTGCTCTTTTTTACTGTATTCTATTCTGCAATGTTTTATTGTTATTATGTTTTATCATGTTTGCTTTTCAGGTATGCAATTTTTTATACTTTACCGTTTACTGTGCTTTATTGTTAACCATTTTTTTGTCTTCAGGTACGCCATTCACAACTTTGAGTGGTTATACCAGAATGATGCCTGCAGGTTTAGGTATCATCTTGGTATCATTCTTTTCAGCCAGCGGTCGGCTTTCATGTAAAAGCAATCCTAGCGGCTAATTAGCCTCTAGACTGCTTTTACAAGCCGTGGGAGGGAATGCCCCCCCCCCCACCGTCTTCCGTGTTTTTCTCTGGCTCTCCTGTCTCAACAGGGAACCTGAGAATGCAGCCGGTGATTCAGCCAGCTGACCATAGAGCTGATCAGAGACCAGAGTGGCTCCAAACATCTCTATGGCCTAAGAAACCGGAAGCTACGAGCATTTTATGACTTAGATTTCGCTGGATGTAAATAGCGCCATTGGGAAATTGGGGAAGCATTTTATCACACCGATCTTGGTGTGGTCAGATGCTTTGAGGGCAGAGGAGAGATCTAGGGTCTAATAGACCCCAATTTTTTCAAAAAAGAGTACCTGTCACTACCTATTGCTATCATAGGGGATATTTACATTCCCCGAGATAACAATAAAAATGATTAAAAAAAAATAAAAATGAAAGGAACAGTTTAAAAATAAGATAAAAAAGCAAAAAAATAATAAAGAAAAAAAAAAAAAAAAAAAAAAGCACCCCTGTCGCCCCCTGAAGTGTCACTTTCCCGCAACTTGTGTCAAAATATAAAATATTCCATGGACTCAATATGCCTCTCTGGAAATAGCTTGGGGTGTCTACTTTCCAAAATGGGGTCATTTGGGGGGGGTTTTGTGCCACCTGGGCATTCCATGGCCTCCGAAACTGTGATAGGCAGTAAAGAGTGAAATCATAAATTTACGCCCTTAGAAATCCTGAAGGCGGTGATTGGATTTCGGGGCCCCGTACGCGGCTAGGCTCCCAAAAAGTCCCACACATGTGGTATCCCCATATTCAGGAGAAGCAGCAGAATGTATTTTGGGGTGCAATTCCACATAGGCCCATGGCCTGTGTGAGCAATATATCATTTAGTGACAACTTTTTGTAAATATTTTTTTTTTTTTTTTTTTTGTCATTATTCAATCACTTGGGACAAAAAAAATAAATATTCAATGGGTTCAACATGCCTCTCAGCAATTTCCTTGGGGTGTCTACTTTCCACAATGGGGTCATTTGGGGGGGTTTTGTACTGCCCTGCCATTTTAGCACCTCAAGAAATGACATAGGCAGTCATAAACTAAAAGCTGTGTAAATTACAGAAAATGTACCCTAGTTTGTAGACGCTATAACTTTTGCGCAAACCAATAAATATACGCTTATTGACATTTTTTTTACCAAAAACATGTGGCCGAATACATTTTGGCCTAAATGTATGACTAAAATTGAGTTTATTGGATTTTTTTTATAACAAAAAGTAGAAAATATCATTTTTTTTCAAAATTTTCGGTCTTTTTCCATTTATAGCGCAAAAAATAAAAACCGCAGAGGTGATCAAATACCATCAAAAGAAAGCTCTATTTGTGGGAAGAAAAGGACGCAAATTTCGTTTGGGTACAGCATTGCATGACTGCGCAATTAGCAGTTAAAACGACGCAGTGCCAAATTGGAAAAAGACCTCTGGTCCTTAGGCAGCATAATGGTCCGGGGCTCAAGTGGTTAAAAAAAAAAAAATTTTTTCCTTTACTTTTTTCCCTTTTAAACATTTTTTTTTATCACTTTTATTCCTATTACAAGGAATGTAGACATCCCTTGTGATAGAAATAAGCAGTGACAGGTCCTCTTTATGGAGAGAGCTAGGGTTAGTAAGACCCCACATCTCTCCTCTACAACATAAAGCAGTAGATTTAAAAAAAAAAATACATTGGGTCGGAACCGGAAGTGTTGTCATGACGTCGATCCGGCCCTCCTAGACCATAGAGATGAGCGGAAGCCGTCTTTCCTCTGCTCAACTCTGCTACCAGCAGTCGGGGCTACCGATCATCCAGGCAAGCCTTAGAACCACCGGGAAGTGGCAAGAGGGGTGTGATCCAGCGGCGAATAAGCCGCTCGGACCACCTTCTATCAGTAACAGAATCGACGGATGAAAAAAGCAATACTGGGGTTATGACATATTGCTGTAGCCATAACCCCGATATTCCACTTCTGACCGAGGACGTCTTTTGTCTATGGCCCAGTCATAAGTGGTTAAATACACTGAATCTATCCTTCTGACAAAGCAGTCAGTCTTTCCCACAACAATTAAAAAAACCTGTAATGGGGGATCTGGATTCAACATAGGTAACATTAAGCAAGTAACACAGTAATTAAAACAAATATAACACACTAAAGGTCTTTTATATTTTTGACCACTTGACCTCCGGTAGATTTATCCCCTCTTCATGACCAGGCCATTTTTTTTGATACGGTACTGTGTTACTTTAACTGACAATTGCACGGCCATGCGACACTGTACCCAAATAAAATTTATGTCCTTTTTTCCCACAAAAAGAGCTTTCTTTTGGGGGTATTTGATCACTTTGCGCTATAAACCAAAAAAGACCGCTAATTTTGAAAAAAAAAACAATCTTTTTTACTTTCTGCTATAAAACATATCCAATAAAAATAAAAATAAAAATCAAATTCCTTCATAAATTTTGGCCAATATATATTCTGCTACATATTTTTTGTAAAAAAAATCCCAATAAGCGTATATTGATTGGTTTTCTGCAAAAGTTATAGCATCTAAAATCTATTGGATATTTTTATTTATTTATTTACTAATAATGGCGGCGATTAGCAAATTGTAGCGGGACTGCGATATTGCGGCGGAAATTCTGACACTGACAATTTTTGGGGACAAGTGACACTAATACAGAGATCAGTGCTAAAAAAAAATGCACTGTCACTGTACCAATGACACTGGCTGGGAAGGGGTTAACATCAGGGAAGATCAAAGGGTTAACTGTGTGCCTAGCCTGTGTTTTAGTACAGTGTGGGAGGTTACTAGGATAGACATGGCAGACCGCCGTTCTGTCTGTCTGCAGGATGATCGGCAGATGCCGGCGGACATCGAGTCCGTTTTACCCACTGCTGGGCTCCCAGTGTGAGCAAAGCAGGAGCGAACAGCCAGCGGTGCACCCCCTATCCGGAAGAGAGAGATCACGTGTGTATATATATATAACGTGTGTATATATATATATTAAGTGGTTAATAATGTCTAATTATGTATAAACCTCAACTCCATCCTTAAGAGAAGGTTCATGTAAGGGTCCGAGAACTGTCATGGAGTATCACAAGTCTACTCTAACTCTTTTTCCTGCCATTCAGCATAGAGAAAGCATCATCCCGCTGCTGGTGAATTGAAAATGCCACATCGAACTCTGACCTTCGGGTTAATTTCTGCTGTACATCTACAGTGAATTGGTTATCTTTAACTTTCTGACCTTATGCCTGCTTACAATGGTTGGGCTATTGTGAGTACCTGAGGCCTTGCCTCATACCCTGAGCTGTGTTGCTTTACCACCATGCAGTGGCAACATGTCTTAATTCTAGACATAGCAGGGACAGTCCTGCTGTACCAGATGCCCCAGCTCACACTTCACTAATGGCTCTGGAGCTGCTTGCAGTGTGCCTTCTGATGAAGCTGTTATCTGCAGCCTGAAATCCTTGTGCCCCTTGCTACTAGAATCGATGCCATCTTTGAAATCTACGCTAGCTCTTGTTGGGTGTGGCTGCCTCCTCTGCTCTGTCTTGGATTTTTTTATTTTTTACCAGGGTCATGCAAAACATTTTAGACCAAAAAGCTAAGATGTTTGTTGACTATGACAGCACGCTATCACACCCTCTCCTGCAGATTCTGTATTCAATCTGCCTGTGGCTGCCGGTTACAACGGATGCCAGCAACAGAGGCTGGGGCGCTCTCTGTCCGACGGAGGTAGCTCAAGGCAAATGGTATTTCCCATCCCGAGGGGTAGTGTCGAATATTCTAGAGCTCCGAGAAGCCTTCTGTGCTCTACAAGCCTTTCTCCACTTGACGTCGGGAACCTCAGTTCCCCTAAGGCTAGACAATACAACAGCAGTTTCATATATCAAAAGACAGGGAGGTACTCGCAGTCTCTCCTTGCTAAGGGAATTAGAGCTGATCAGGTCCCAAGCCCAGGCGAACTTGGCAAATCTGACAGCTGTTTACCTCCCCGTAATTCAGAACGTCCAGGCAGACTTTCTTTCAAGGGTTTCCCTTTACAACAACGAATGGTCTCTCCACATCGAGGTCTTCAACTGGGTCCTGACTCTGGGAATCTTGCCGGAAGTAGACCTGTTTGCCTCTCCGTGCAACTTCAAACTGAAGAGGTATTACACAAGATGCCGTTGTCCCCAGGCCTTCAAAATGGATGCTCTGACGAACCAGTGGAGATTCCACAGGGCCTATGCTTTTCCCTCGGTTCCTGTCATTCTCCGATTTTCTATCGAGGCTCAGGTGGGAAGAAGCCGAAGTAGTGGCAATAGTTCCGTACTGGCCCAACAGGCCATAGTTTCCTCTGCTGATGCAGCTCAGCTTCCGGGATCCAGTTCCTCTCTCTTCCAGACCAGATCTCCTGTTGCAGGGAACGACTCTTCACCCATGCCTAACCCATCTGCATCTGATGGCTTGGTTTTTGAGAGGGGAAGGCTGGAGGCACTAGGATATCCAAGTAGGGCTATCTCTATGTTGCTGAACGCTAGAATAGCAAGTATCAACAGAGTTTACCAAAGGATTCGGCCGAAGTTTGCAGACTATGTTTCCACTACTGGCAGTTCCTGTAATGATCCAAAGATACAGGATATCCTAGGTTTTCTACAAACAGGCCTGGATCTGTCCTTATCAGTCAGTTCTTTACGGGTTCAGGTTTCAGCAATTTCTGCCGTCACAGGTGTATCCTGGGCCAGACACCCTCTTACTAGGCAGTTTTTCAGAGGAGCAATAAGACTCAATAAGGCTCAGACCTCAAAGAAAGCCGAGGTTTTCCAAGTGGGACCTTCCCCTTGTCCTGGATTTCTTCTCAGGAAGAGAAGTACAACATATGGATCAGTTCTCTATTAAAGAACTTTCTCTCAAAGTTGCCTTTCTAGTAGCCATAACATCGGCTAAGAGTGTCTCCAAAATTGGTTCTTTGGGATTCGGGAACCATTCCTAACTTTCTTTAATGATCGAGTGGTCTTGATTCCTATGCTAGGATCAAATCCCAAAGTAACATCTGTCTTCCACGAGAATCAGGAGATTGTTCTTCCAACGTTCAGGTCTACTGAGGACTCTAATATTCACCCTCTAGATGTTGGAGAAGTTTTGAAGCAATATTTAGAAGCCACAGCTTCTTTTTGCCAGTCTAAACATCTGTTCGTTCTCTTCCATGGAAAAAACAAAGGATTGCGTGCTTCTTCCAGAACCATCGCAGATTGTTCAGGCCATTCAGTGGGCTTATAAGTCTAAGGGTTTGGCTCCTCCGGAGGCAGTGACCAATCATTCTACCAGGAGCGTCTCTACATCACGGGCGGCCTCTCGACATGTTGAAGTAATTTGCGTAGAACCGTCCTCCTGGTCTTCGGTTAATTTTGGTCTACATATTTTGGCTGATGGTGCCAATTAAACCTTTTTTTCTTTGACCAGCAATTGCCTACCCGGGTGTGTATGGCTAGTTATTTCCCATACGTAGGCTGCCATGAAGTCTGTCAGGAAAATGGAAAATGTCCTATAAAATACTTACCATAATTTTCCTTTCCTGATGGACTCCATGGCAGCAGGAGTTCCCTCCCATTTGCTGGAGTAGGCTAAGTTATGGAACACGGTCTCTGACTAGAAGCAAAGATTTATGGGAGTGGGATCCTATGAGGTATGAAAAGTGGGATTAACCCATACGTAGGCTGCCATGCAGTCCATCAGGAAAGGAAAATTACGGTAAGTATTTGATAGGAAATATTCCGTTTTTGTATGTATAAATACACATAATTTATCACAGCTGACTGACAAGTCTTAATGCAGCAGATGCAAGAGAAAGAAAAGTCTGTCACAAAATCAAATATTAAATTCTTCAAAATGTTTCTATCTTAGACGGGTAGCCAACCCTTAAAGATGTGTTTCTTGCTATACAGAACTGTAACCGCACTTTAAATGCATTTAGACATCCAGAAAGTGAGAGATCGCACGACAGTGCTAGAGAACAAGGTTTCCAATATAGAGAAGGAGTCAGCGGGTACACAGCAGGGACTTAAGACAATGGGTCTTCAATCTAGATATCATGTAAATCATATTGATGAGATTGAAAACAGACTTAGAAGGAACAATATGCGTATTCTTGGGTTCCTAGAACGCATGGAAGGGAGAAACACTGCTGAGTATAATAAAAAATGGTTGCTGGATGTGTTTGAGAAAAAAAATTTCACACTCTTCTTTGCGGTAGAACGGGCGCATCGTATCCCCGCTAGACCACCTCCCCCGGGTAATATGCCCCGACCGATTTTTAAAAAAATGCTCCATTATAGAGACAGAGACAAAATACTGTCTTTAGCCCATACCAAGGGGAATATTGAAGTTAACAACTCTAAAGTCTCTTTCTTTCTGGACTTTTCTGTGACAGTCCAAAAGCAGAGAGCTCAGCTTATGGATATTAAAAGGCTGCTCCGTACTCTTCAAATCCAGTATGCAATGCTCTATCCTGCTAAACTCCGGATCGTGGTTAAAGGAGAGATTTTTTTTGTTTTTTGTTGACCCTAAAGAGGCAAATGATTGGCTTGATAGAAATGAGCAACACTTGAAATGAGCAACACTTGATTTGAGACTTGACTGCCTCTGATGCTAGTATGCATATTGCTTGATGGCTGGAATATCCTCCCCCACCCCTTTTTTTTTCTGGGGGGGGGGTGTAGGGGGTTTTTTGTTTTTGTTTTTTTTCTGGGGGGTGTAGGGTTTTTGTTTTTTTATTTGTTTTTGGTTTTTTTGGGTGTTTTTTTCTTTTTTTTTGTTTTTTTTTTTTTGGATAAATTGGATTTTGGATTTTTGGACTTTTGTATATGTGACACGTGTAATGCATATATAACTTGCTGTGACCTACTATAGCTTGCTATAACTTGTGCTGTAACCTGGTGTGGCATGCTGTAGCATGCATCCATCACAGTTGTTTTCCGTGGTCCTATGGGCTTTTTGGTGTTGCTGAGCTCACCGGAGCGTTATTTCTTTTTAAGGATGTTCCAAACAGTTGATTTGGCCACACCTAATGTTTTTGCTATCTCTCTGATGGGTTTGTTTTGTTTTTTCAGCCTAATGATGGCTTGCTTCACTGATAGTGACAGCTCTTTGGATCTCATATTGAGAGTTGACGGCAACAGATTCCAAATGCAAATAGCACACTTGAAGTAAACTCTGGACCTTTTATCTGCTCCTTGTAAATGGGATAATGAGGGAATAACACGCACCTGGCCATGGAACAGTCTGCAGCCAATTGTCCCATTACTTTTGGTCCCTTAAAAACTGGGAGGCACATATACAAACTTTTGTATTTCCTACACCATTCACCTGATTTGGATGTAAATACCCTTAAATTAAAGCTGAAAGTCTGCAGTTAAAGCACATTTTGTTTGTTTCATTTCAAATCCATTGTGGTGGTGTATAGAGCCAAAAAGAATAGAATTGTGTTGATGTCCCAATATTTATGGACCAGACTGTATGTGTTATATGGTCTACTTATGGCTTTGTATATGACTTATGTTATATGGCTTAATATATTGCTTATTTAGAGTATCTACTATGCAGCTAGTCTCGCGAAGGAAAAAATGTATTTATTTATTTGGGTGTGGGGGGGGGGGGGGTCAGCTATAGTCAGAGCTGGGATGGAGTACGGCCGGACAAACATGTCTCTTTACTATAGGGCAATAGGCCCCCTTTGCAAGCCTGGATGAACTTTTTTTTTTTCTCCCCATTTACATCTTCCTGCGGGAAATTGGTTCTGCATTCATCAATTATGGATGCATGTGCTGATTATTTTCTTTATTGGTTTTTCCCCCTTTTTTTTTTTTGGGTTGTTTGTTTGTTTTCCTCCTTCCCCTGCCTGCTCTACCTTCAAACTGTTTTTTTTTTTTTGTATTTATGGTCTTATCTCCTCCCCTGGATATATGTTTGGATAAATTCTTGGGATCCCCTTCTGCTTCGGTGTACTATGTATCATTTAGCTGGGGCTGGATACTGGTATATTGGTATATATTGGTTTATAGGCATAGTACTAATAATAGTCTATATTTGTGTAAACTGAAAAATGGCGACTGAAATATTAGTATTATCATGGAATATTAGAGGAATTAAGGATCGTATTAAGAAACAGGCTATGTTTAGTACTTTGTCAACATTCACCATCGATAGTATGCCTGCAGGAAACATTAAACTCAGGACACAGTTACCTTGTTACAGAATAAAATGTACCCTACTAAGTATCATGCTGTATACTCTACGTATGCTAGAGGTACAAGTATATTAATTTAATCTAAATTACAATTTTCCTGCAGGCACACGATGGTGGATCCACAAGGTAGATTTATTTTATTAGTCTGTAAAATATTTTTTACACAAATTATATTGGGGTCCGTATATATCCCCCCTCCCTATAATTGTGAGGTAATTCGTCAGTTTTACACATGGCTACCGTTGTTCATTGTGGGGACTTTAATAGTGTTTGCAACCCTGGTAAAGACAGACAGACACCCAGTGGTAGGGATGAGCCGAACACCCCCCTGTTCGGTTCGCACCATAACACGCGAACACCGTTAAAGTCTATGGGACTCGAACATGAATAATCAAAAGTGCTAATTTTAAAGGCTTATATGCAAGTTATTGTCATAAAAAGTGTTTGGGGACCTGGGTCCTGCCCCAGGGGACATGTATCAATGCAAAAAAAGAGTTTTAAAAACTGACGTTTTTTCGGGAGCAGTGATTTTAATAATGCTTAAAGTGAAACAATAAAAGTGTAATATTCCTTTAAATTTCGTACCTGGGGGGTGTCTATAGTATGCCTGTAAAGGTGCGTATGTTTTCCGTGTTTAGAACAGTCTGACAGCAAAATTACATTTCAAAGGAAAAAAGTCATTTAAAATTACCTGCGGCAATTAATGAATTGTCGGTCCGATAATACACATAAAAGTTCATTGATAAAAACGGCATGGGATTTCCCCACAGGGGAACCCCGAACCAAAATTTAAAAAAAAATGGCGTGGGGTCCCCCTAAATTCCATACCAGGCCCTTCAGGTCTGGTATGGGTATTAAGGGGAACCCTGCCAAAATAAAAAAAAATGGCGTGGGGGTCCCCCTCAAAATCCATACCAGACCCTTCAGGTCTGGTATGGATTTTAAGGGGAACCCCGCACCAAAAATTTTTTAAAAAATGGCGTGGGGTCCCCCCAAAAATCCATACCAGACCCTTATCCGAGCACGCAAACTGGCAGGCCACAGGAAAAGAGGGGGGACGAGAGAGCGCCCCCCCTCCTGAACCGTACCAGGCCACATGCCCTCAACATTGGGAGGGTGCTTTGGGGTAATGGCCCCCCAAAGCACCTTGTCCCCATGTTGATGAGGACAAGGGCCTCATCCCCACTACCCTTGGCCAGTAGTTGTGGGGGTCTGCGGGCGGTAGGGTTTATCGGAATCTGGAAGCCCCCTTTAACAAGGGGACCCCCAGATCTCACCCCCCCTGTGTGAAATGGTAATGGGGTACAAATGTACCCCTACCATTTCACAAAAAAAGTGTCAAAAATGTTAAAAATGACAAGAGACAGTTTTTGACAATTCCTTTATTTAAAGTCTTCTTCTTTCCATCTTCTTCGGGTCTTCTTCCTTCGGTTTCTTCCTCCATGTTCTTCCTCCGATCCTCTGCTTCTCACTCCGGTGTTCTCATCCGGCATCTTCCTCCGCGGCGGCTTCTTCCCCGCTTCTTTCTTGGGCCGCTCCGCATCCATGGGAGGCTCCCGCTGTGTGACGCTTCTCTTCTTCTGACACTTCTTAAATAACGGAGGGCGGGGCCACCCGGTGACCCCGCCCCCTCTGACAGAGTTGTTGAAAGTTGCCTTTATCAGTGGTGGGTCGAGAAAACCTTATAAAGATGAGTTGGGCTCCCCAACTGTTGTATGTGTTACACAACTCACCCATATGGATTCCTTTAAAATGGTTTAAGAATATAGACTCCTGGTTCCAAAAGTTATTGTGGAAAGGAAAAAGCCCTATGATCAAACTGTCTATCCTTCGGCGTACTAAGGAGGGGGGGGCCTAGCGGTACCACAGCCGAGAATGTATTTTATCGCCTCTCAATTGCAGCACTTTGCTGAATGGGGGACGATAGATTGGAGAGACCCCATACAAGCTGTGCTGAGTCACTGCTCGTATTATAATCTCATAGCCCAGTTAGAATCGGATCATTTGCGAGTATACAGTCTAGACCAACATTGGTCCTTATGAATAAAATATGGCAAGAAATGAGACGTATAATGGAACATGTAGGGGTGTCAGAATTTTTACCAATTTGGGGGAACAGGTATTATGAAGAGTTATGTAAACTGGAAGGGTTTGAGCACTGGCGTTCTAAAGGAATACAATATATCTCGCAGCCTTATGTTCAAAATGTTATGCGTTCATTTCAGGAGCTACAGGAGTCGTACCAACTACATCATAATAACTTGCGTCATGCAGCTAACTCATAGTTTAAGGGTGTCGGGATGAATACAAGATCTATACTATTGATGTCTTTATTGGCGGGGGCTAAGGAGAAAAAGAAAGGTCTAATTACATTAGCTTATAGCCAACTTATGATGAAATATCAGGATTTTAAGAATACTCCAGGTAGAAAGGGGTGGGAGACAGACCTGGGGGGTATAACAGAGGATGAATGGCAAAATATTCTGAAGAGGGCCCCATTGGTATCCATATCACATACACAATGCCTTTCTCAATTGTTTATTATATATAGGACATATAGGACGCCGGAAAAATTATATAAGTGGAGGAGGAGGCAAACCCCGGATTGTCCGAGGTGTAAGCCGGCCCCGGCTGATTTGATACATATGTTGTGGAACTGCCCCAAGCTGGTTAGATATTGGCGAGAGGTGGTGTCCACAATTAATGGGGCTTACAATACCAATATAGAAATGGAACCAAAGACTTGTCTACTGGGCTATGTTAAGGAAGAGCTATATCCATGGGACAAGTTAATACCAATTGGCAGATTACTATTCATAGCTCGTAAGATAATTGCTAGAAAATGGATGTCTTCTAATAGACCAGTATTCGAGGAATGGCGTTCTGAGGTAAATGCGACAATATTAATGGAACAACAAGTGTATAAGAATAGGGGCAGAAGAGATATACTAGCCAAGTTATGGGGACCCTGGGTAACAGCTCCAGGATTGGTCTTTTTCTCTTTGGCCCCCCTAGAATATCATAGTAATGGTCTAAGTTATAACTCGTGGGCAGAAACGGGATGGACAGGATGTCTTATAGTTTAGGGGAGGACCGATAGTGATGGTGGGGAGGGGCGGAGGAGTGGGGGTCCCCTTTTTTTTTTTGTTGTTGTCTGTTTTTGTTTGATTTGTTCATTGTTCATTTGTTTGTTCTGTTAGGAATGTTAAATTGGTATCCTGGTAATTATCTGTAATTAGAGAGAGGTATTGTAAAGTAGTAACGTGTATAATCTGCAGAACATGGCAAATGAGGTTCAATGTAGAAAAATGTAAAATAATGCATTTGGGTGGCAAAAATATGAATGCAATCTATACACTGGGGGGAGAACCTCTGGGGGAATCTAGGATGGAAAAGGACCTGGGGGTCCTAGTAGATGATAGGCTCAGCAATGGCATGCAATGCCAAGCTGCTGCTAATAAAGCAAACAGAATATTGGCATGCATTAAAAGGGGGATCAACTGCAGAGATAAAACGATAATTCTCCCGCTCTACAAGACTCTGGTCCGGCTGCACCTGGAGTATACTGTCCAGTTCTGGGCACCAGTCCTCAGGAGGGAAGTACTGGAAATGGAGCGAGTACAAAGAAGGGCAACAAAGCTAATAAAGGGTCTGGAGGATCTTAGTTATGAGGAAAGGTTGCGAGCACTGAACTTATTCTCTCTGGAGAAGAGACGCTTGAGAGGGGATATGATTTCAATTTACAAATACTGTACTGGTGACCCCACAATAGGTATAAAACTTTTTCGCAGAAGAGAGTTTAATAAGACTCGTGGCCACTCATTACAATTAGAAGAAAAGAGGTTTAACCTTAAACTACGTAGAGGGTTCTTTACTGTAAGAGCGGCAAGGATGTGGAATTCCCTTCCACAGGCAGTGGTCTCAGCAGGGAGCATTGATAGCTTCAGGAAACTATTAGATAATCACCTGAATGACCGCAATATACAGGGATATGTAATGTAATACTGACACATAATCACACACATAGGTTGGACTTGATGGACTTGTGTCTTTTTTCAACCTCACCTACTATGTAACTATGTAACTATGTAATGCAATTTGTCTTGTTGATCAGCTGTAATGTTTGAAGGCTTTAATAAATAATGAAGATTAAAAAAAAAAAAATGGGAAAAAAATATATATATATATTAAATTCTTGCAATTTTAGTTTCTTCTGGCCAGTAATTAGACTGCACTAATAGAATGTAGGGGCATCAGTTTAATGGAACAAATCAGGTTGCTTACACAATAAAAACTAAATATTTACTCAGTGATAAATAAAAAGTATGCATAGCTTAACGTGAAACTCCAGACGAACGCCTACTAAATATACACAACTGAAATACATAGGGGTGAATTTACTAAAACTGGTGCACACTGAATCTGGTGCAGCTGTGCATGGTAACCAATCAGCTTCTAGGTTTGTGAAAGCTTAATTGAACAAGCTGAAGTGAGATA
Source organism: Lithobates septentrionalis (assembly GCA_037952835.1). Classification (NCBI taxonomy): domain Eukaryota; kingdom Metazoa; phylum Chordata; class Amphibia; order Anura; family Ranidae; genus Lithobates; species Lithobates septentrionalis. The sequence goes on from JBBDGP010000256.1 coordinate 604,484, forward strand.
ATCGGTTACTATACACAGCTGCACCAGTTTTTGTAAATCTCCCCCATACTGTACATGCTACTACTTTACCTGCCATAAGATTTGTAATTCTGTATAGTCTGTCATGTGATTTATACACATTTTCTATATGCTGCACTGCCAGACAGGTGACACACATAAATAATTAAGCAATTAATCTTCTTTGTAAAGAAATGCAGCTTGCTATGTCACCTCCCATTTCCAGCCATGTCTTTGGAGAGTGAATAAGCATTGAGGATGGAGCCGATCCAGAAAGCATTAATACTAAATCGTGAAGTAGAGTTATTTTCATGAACAGCAAGGTGAATGGTTCACACAAATCCACAGAAAAATTACACATTCTTGGTATAAGCACTAATTCACATGCCCAAACACACATTGTGTACTTTTGGGGCCTCTCACCTGACCCTCTGCATGCCTGTTACATTAGAAACGGCTGTGTCTATACAGCTGCTGGCCCCCATAGAGAAAGATGGGCTGCCTGCATGCAGCTCCAGGTGGATCTAGCTGCATAAACAAGGCATTCATTCATGCAGTACAGGCGTCCCCATGTAAATGAGCCCTGGCATCAAATATATACCTGTACATGTTTCAACTGTGTATTTAGCTGTTTGTCGGAGTTCAACTTTTTTGCTGATTTACGTCACAGTTCAAAGAGAAATCAAATTTCTGTGCAAGTTTTATAAAACCCGAAGATTCCATGACTTTCCCCCAAGGGTCCTTCTTCCCTGGCGAATTACACATGTATAACGTCCTTTGGTCTTTTCTTGGGCTTGCAAGACAAGGCTAGCAGAAGACTTCATGGTTATTCCAGGAGTGGATGAGATAAGGCGGGATCCATTTTTAAACCAACTAAAATGGAGCAGAGTGAGAAAGTTGATACAGTGCATAATACAATAAGCAGAAATGCCATACAGGTAGCAATAAGCGATCAATTGATTTGACTACATTGTTTTAAAGGACCTTTGGCTTAAAAGTGATTTGACATAATGAAAAAAAAATTTGATAATTTAGGGTAAATGGGATTAGACTTTCCACTAGGTATGCCTGTTTGGCTCCATTTCTGGAAGACACAGCTCTTTTATTAAAGCAGAACTAAGGCTCCATGCACAGTTGTGTGACTTGTCATGCGGCTTTGGACACAAAGTTGCATGACAAGTCGCAGTCCATGTATTTCAATGGAATCAGTTCAAATCTATGCAACTTAAAGTGATACTAAAGCTAAAAGATTTTTTTACCTTAATGCATTCCTTGCATTAAGGTAAAAAAAGTTTTCAATTTCTCTGAAAAAAAAGTTTGTTAGTTAGTTTGTAAATAAGTAATTTTTCTCCTTTTACTGATGGGCGCTGATGAGGTGGCACTTATGGGCACTAATGAGGCGGCACTGATGAGGCACGAATATGCCGCACTTATGGGCACTGATAGGTGGCACTGATATGTTTCACTGATATAGTGCACTGATAGGCAGCACTGGTGGGTGGCACTGATGGGCACTGGTGGGTGGCACTGATGGGTACAGATAGGCAGCACTGGTGGGCACAGATAGGTGGCATTGATGGGCAGCAGTGATGGGTATTGATGGGCAGCAGTGATAGCCAGCACTGACTAGCATCACTAATGGGTACTGATTGCTGGCACTTGTAGGCACTCACTGCTGGCACTGGTGGGCACTCACTTCTGGCAATGTGGGTGCTTTATTGTAATCAGGGCACTGATTATCAGTGCCCTGATTGCATGCCTAGATGTCCTCTGTGAGGAGATGCCGTTGATCGGCTCTCCTCTCCTCACACTCTGTCAGTGTGAGGCGAGGAGCGCCGATTACCAGTATTTCCGTGTTTGAAATGTGACCGGCTGTGATTGGACACAGCCAATCACATGGTTAAAGAGCCGCAGCTCTTTACAGAGATCGGGATCGCGCCGTGTCCTAGCAACATGGCATGACGTCCACCCAGAACGAGAGCCGCACCGCCCACTGTCATTTGATGGTGGGCGGGCGGCAAGTGGCTAGCTGGGTAGCTGGGTAGGGTCATTTGTAAATGGGGACTGGTACCCCTTTTAGTGAGGTCCCTTCCCTGGGTGGGTATAGTGGGTGGAGCTAGTATGCCTTTATATAGGCTACCCCAGGTATACTAACATAGTAATCCTGTAGCCTGAGGAGAACCCTTTGGGGTAGGCCCGTACTAGCTCATCTGGAGAACCCACCTATGGGGGACCTGCAGTGAGGACTTTGAAAGAGTGGGGTGGCCATTCTAAGCTTGTGTTGGAGATGCACTGTGCAGAATTTGTATGTCGGGATTGAGAATGTGGAAGTGAAGGTTGTGATGTAAAGAACTGTACATTATATCTCTGTCATAGTAACGAACATTAAAAGGCTGTATGTCTGGACATAACTTATTTCTGGAGGAGGGCCCCAGGCCAGGAGAATATGAGTAACCTAAACAGTCAGAGTTTTTCCATGTTACAGATGTGTGTGTACCCAATCTTGTTCCTGTTGCAGGGGGATGGTGGGTGAGACCTCTGGCTGTCATGACTGACTGTTGCTGGTGGCGAATCAGGGCTGCTTACACACTGTTGGTACCCAATGATATTTGCCAGATCAGACAATGATCATCTTACATCTATATGGGTAACTTTAAAGTAGAACTCTGTTTAACCACTTGCCGCCCGCCATATAGCAGAATGACGGCGGCAAAGTGGTTTCAATATCCTGACTGGGCGTCATATGATGTCTGCAGGATATTGAGCCGGGGGCACGCATCGCGGCGATCGTTGTTGCAGTGTGTTAGTCTGGCACACCCCAACTCCGATCTAGGTAAAGAGTCTGACGGAGACTCTTTACCACGTGATCAGCCGTATCCAATCACGGCTGATCACGATGTAAATAGGAAGAGCCGGTGATCGGCTTTTCCTCACTGGCGTCTGATAGACGCGAGTAGAGGAGAGCCGATCGGCTGCTCTCCTGACAGGGGGGGTCTGTGCTGATTGATTATCAGCACAGACCCCCTCGGATCCCACCCAGGACCACCAGGGAAGCCGCCCAGGACCACCAGGGAAGACATCCACCATGGACCACCAGGTATGCCCCCTAGACCCCCAGGGAAATACCAATCTGTGCCCAGGCAGCTGCCAATCAATGCCCAGGCAGCTGCCAATCAATGCCCACTCACAATGCCTGCCAGTGCCACCAGGGATGCCTGTCAGTGCTGCGTATCAGTGCCGCATATAAGTGCCCAGCAGTGCCACGTATCAGTGCCCAGCCCAGTGCCCAGCAGTGCCACCTATCAGTGCCTATCAGTGCCACCCATAAGAACCCATCTTTGCAGCCTTTCAGTGCCCATCAGTGTAGCCTTTCAGTGCCCACCAGTGCCACCCATGAGTGACCATCAGTGCCGCCTATTAATGCCCATCAGTGCCACCCCTCAGTGCCCATCGTCAGTGCCCGCTCATTGGTGCCACCTTATCAGTGCCACCTTATCAGTGCCCATCAGTGAAAGAGAAAACTTACTTACTTACAAAAAATTTTAACAGAAACCAAAGCAAAACTTTTATTTTTTTCAAAATTTTCGGTCTTTTTTTATTTGTTTAGCAAAAAATAAAAACCGCAGAGGTGATCAAATACCACCAAAAGAAATCTCTATTTTTGGGAACAAAATGATAAAAATTTCGTTTTGGTACAGTGTTGTATGAAAGCGCAATTGTCATGCAAACTGCGACAGCGCTGAAAGCTGAAAATTGGTCTGGGCAGGAAGGTGTAGAAGTGCCCTGTATTGAAGTGGTTAAAGTAGAAACTGCTTTTAAAAGTATTACCAAATATGTTATGATAATATATGAACAGGCCACTTCAGTAACTTCCTTAGTTTTACTGGAGGGTAATGGAGGGCATCAGTCCGCTATAATAACATTAGTCTCAGTACTGCAAAAAGAGACATCCACCTCAACATCCATGTATATTTGGAATACCCTTGGCTACTATATCATGGTTAGGGAAATATACTATCACATTATGGGGAAATCTAACTTTTTTTTTAGCTGTAACTATAAGTTATATAGAGAGAATCTTCAAATCTGGTGATACAAGTTCTGCTAACAAATGACAAAGGTTGCATTTACCCTTATTTTGCAGACATGTTACCCTTTCTGCAAGATACTGTACAGAGACCTTTTTTGTAAATACCCATTTTATGTTAGTGAAATTCAAGTATTTTTCAAATACCACTAACCTGATTCTCTGCCGTGGTTGGGGTGTGTTATGGGTACAATTGAAGGTAACAGATTCACCCTTGGGAATGTAAAGCATCTTCACTTTGACCTTGTGTGATGCAGTTCTTTGATTAGGTGTTTCTTAAAGGAAATAAGTGTCAGAATCAGTATGACACCATTACAGACTTAAGCTATTCATCTGTCATATTTGGAGTCTTTCCCATAACATTACCATTTCCTCACCTTTACAGCCATGGCAGTTTGGGTGACATGGTTTCTGCATACTACACTTTTTATGAACTTGTGGCAGCTGACATGTAGATCCAGCCACACAGCCTATGATTAAAAAAAATATAAAAAGGATTTGTTTTAGTTTACCTTGCATGGATCTAAATGTGTTTTCTGTATGCATAAAATATGTGGAACTGCTTTTCCGTATGCATAGACCTAACATGGGTGATTTTGGCATTATCATGTAAAATTTTCTTCTCTGAGTACAAGTTTATAAATTAAGAACCCAGTCTGGTTCCATGCCTTATATTGGGAAAACAATAATGACCACAATCATCTATCTCAACAGACCAACTTTCCCTTGAGACTGTGCAGAGGCGATGGAAGACCTAGCACTGCAACAATATATATGTGATTTTATTCCCAGTCTCACCATAACTAGCCAGATGGAGCAACAATTGTCTAATGTCTTAAAGCATTTTTTAACTGACAAAGCTTTACTCTACCAGATGTCTAACAAATCCACTGACATGTCTCTTTTTGTTTGGCAGAGAGCTTTACTGATTCTTCCCAAAATAAAGCAAGATAATCTATTACTGGCAAGTCTGTGTTGGAGTATATTTTAATTTAAAATGACCGAGTGTTATCATTCTAACGTCTTGTTTGATGTGGCATCTGCAACCTTCTCAAATTCATGAATTTAAAATTGATCTTTGTCAAAACCTGGGAACTCATTCATACACAATATTCTGAGATTTTGATTCACACTGCAACCTAATTTCCCTGTTTCAGCCAGAGGAGAGTTATTAAGGTTCTGCTTCTCCGGTTACAGCCAAGACAGAGAGCCTGCTTTTCTCTCTGGCAATTTTTCTCCCTGGTGGATGGGAGGAGGTAAGGGCCTCCATTCTCTGAATTTCAATAATTGCAGAAACCCATTGGTTGATGAACGGTGGGAGAGTGTCTTTCTATTTAGCCAGTATGAAAGTCCTAGCTGCGTTTAAAAGGTATATGAGAACGTTTGTAACATTTTCACTCTGTATTTCTCCCAGGAAGATGAAACTTTTTAAACAGTTCTAGAACTATTTCTTTTCTTTTGGTAAAAGGACAATTTTTTTTTTTTTAAATACTTTTTATTGGTTTTCTGAAAAAGTTGTACAATACAGAGTGTTTGGGCATTCCCTGGCTCAAACAGCACAAAACAATCAAAAAGAAAAAAAAAAATCACAGCTACTAGAAGGACAATTTTAAACTAAACTTAACCCTACAATTCTTTACATCCAAGAAAACTGCCATTTTAGCCTTTGTTTGATCTGCAGTTGTCATGGTGCTGCACATGTGATCAGCTATGATACCAGCCATTTAATGGCTTCACAGTTCAGTTGAGCAATGATTTGTTGTTTTTCGGTAGTCGTATCCCTATGGAGTGCCACATCCAAACTAACTAGACAGAAGAGGGTGTCCCCTAAGTGGACTTTAACCACTTGCAGACTGCCGCACACACATATACGTCCGCAGAATGGCTCGTACAGGCAAATGGGCGTACCTGTACGTCCCTTTGAATTTGCCACCTTGCGGGTGCACGCGCGCCACCGACTCCGCGCGCACCCGCTGCAGGAGCCTGCGGGTCCCGCAAACTCGATGTTCGCCTGCGGCCCACGATCGTGAGATGGAGAGGCAGAACGGGGAGATGCCTATGTAAACAAGGAATTTCCCTGTTCTGCCTAGTGACATGACAGGGATCTACTGCTCCCTGTCATTTGGAGCAGTGATCGCTGTCATGTCAGTGATAGCCCATCCCCCCACAGTTAGAATCCCTCACCAGGACACACTTAACCCCTTGATCGCCCCTAATGTTTAACCTCTTCCATGCCAGTGTCATTTCTACAGTAATCAGTGGCTATTTATAGCACTGATTGCTGTATAAATGACAATGGTTCCAAAATAGTGTCAGAAGTGTCCGATGTGTCCGCCATAATGTCGCAGTCCCGATAAAAATCGTAGATCGCCGCCATTACTAGTAAAAAATAATAAATAAAAAAAATGCCATAAATCTATCCCCTATTTTGTAGAAGCTATAACTTTTGCGCAAACCAATCAATCTTATTGCGATTTTTTTTTTTTTACCAAAAATATGTAGAAGAATATCGGCCTAAACTGAGGTAAAAATTTGTTTTTTATATAGTTTTTGGGGATATTTATTATAGCAAAAAGTAAAAAATATTGCTTTTTTTTCAAAATTGTCAGTGTTTTTTTGTTTATAGCGCAAAAAATAAAACCCGCAGAGGTGATCAAATACCACCAAAAGAAAGCTCTATTTGTCTCAAAAAAAAGGAGCCAATAGCTCCCGCTGCTATCAATCAGTCCAGTGAGGAGGGAGACAGAGGCGGAAGCGCTGCGCTCGTGCACATCGCTGGATCGGATCGGACTCAGGTAAGAAAAGGGGAGGGATTGGTGGAAGCTGCAACACAGAAGGTTTTTTTTACCTTAATGCATTGAATGCATTAAGGTGAAAAACCTTATGGCTTTAGAACCAATTTAATAAGGCCAGGGTATGTTAAAGCGGACCTTGCAGTACAATGTAAGGTCTACTTTTAATGTCTATATGTAAAAATCACTAACTTTTAGTATGTCCCTAAAGAAAACAAAGTTATATTCATACTTACTATATCCCTGACTTTTGCATTGCTGGATTTGATTTCACCAGGCCAATCTCACAAGAAGACACTAGTTCATTGCAAGAGTATATTCTAGTGAGATTTGGGATGCTTTATATCATTTAGAATCTCGCCAGAAGGAATGTAACATTTCTCTCTAGGTGCCATGGGCAGCAGTCGAGAGTATAGTAAATATTAAAACTTTTTTTCTTTACACGTACCTTTTGTAGCTTTAAAAGATGACTAATATTAAATGAAATATGCATAAAAGGGGACTTTTTTTTGCACTGATTAACAGCAACATTTCTAGATGTCTGCCACCCCTCCCCACCAATCCCTACACTGGCTTCTGATCGCCCAGCAAATTAAACTCAAAATACTAACAACAACATACAAAGCCATTCACAACTCTGCTCCAAGCTACATCACCGATCTTGTCTCCAAATATCACCCAAACCATCCTCTCCGCTCCTGTCAAGACCTGCTCTCAAGCCCTCTTTTCTCCTCCTCCCATGCTCGTCTCCAGGACTTCTCCAGAGCCTTTCCCATCCTCTGGAACTCTCTACCTCAATCTGACCAGCTATCTCCTACTCTGGCTGTCTTGACAATCCCTGAAAACTCATCTCTAAACTCTTATAAGCAGGGCCCTCTTAACCATCTTGTATTTTATTGTATTGTAACTTTCCTGTTTCCCTTTAAGGCTTTATGTACACAGGACATTTGAAAACCTGTTCTGAACGCTGGAACTTGACAGCTAGCAACCGACATTTAAAAACATCCATTTTGCCCCTTTTACATACCGCATTTATGTGAGTTTAGCGGCATTTATAAAGTGTTGTTAACCACTTGCCGACCAGCACCTATAGATATACAGTGGCAATGTGGCTCCGTTCCGCGAATCACCATACCCGTACGGCTGCTCCTTTAAGAGCCATGTCGCACGCGCGCTTGCTGCACAGCGGGGGACCCGATGCGCATGGCCAACTTGTACGTGGCCAGCCGGCCACCCTCGATCACGGGTACGAGAGCCAGAACGGAGATTTGTGTATGTAAACACACAAATCCTCGTTCTGACAGGAGAGAAGAGACAGATCTGCTGTTCTTAGTATTGCGAACAGCAATATGTCTCCTCCCCCAGTCAGTCCCATCCCCCCACAGTTAGAAACATTCCCTAGGGAACACATTTAACCCCTTGATCATCCCCCTAGTGTTAACCCTTTCCTTACCAGTGACATTAATACAGTAATCAGTGCATTTTTATAGCACTGATCACTGTATAAATGTCAGTGGTCCCAAAAAAGTATCCGATCTGTCCGCCGCAATGTCGCAGTCCCACTAAAAATCGCAGATCACTGTCCTTACTAGTAAAAAAAAAAAAAAATAGTAATAAAAATGCCATAAATCTATCCCCTATTTTGTAGACGCTATAACTTTTGCACAAACCAATCAATATAAGCTTATTGCTATTTTTTTTTTCTTTTTTACCAGAAATATGTAGAAGAATATATATTGGCCTAAACTGATGAAGAAATTTGTTTTTAAAAAAAATTTGGGGGGATATTATAGCAAAAAGTAAAAAATATTTAAAATTGTCGGTCACCGCAGAGGTGATCAAATACCACCAAAAGAAAGCTCTATTTGTGGGGAAAAAAAAGAATGTCAATTTTATCTGAGTACAACGTTGCACGATCGCGCAATTGTCAGTTAAAGCGACGCAGTGCCGCATCGCAAAAAATGGCCTGGTCATTAAGGGGGCAAATCCTTCCGGGGCTGAAGTGGTTAAAGGTAACCTCAGGAAACCCTCACAAATACCCAAAATGCATGAAAAACAAGTAAATTATTAACTATTTCAGTCATTCTGTGAGAGAAGAGAGAGAAGCAGCAGAGAGAGCAGTGTGCTTTAACTATCTCCCCCCCCCCCCCCCATCTCTCTCTCTTCCTCCCTTTCCCTCTCTCTCCCTCTCCCTCTGTACCCCTCTCTTTTTCTCCCTCTCGCTCTAACCCTTTTTTCTCTTCCTCTCCCTCTACCCCTCTCTTTCTCTCCCCCCTCTCTTTCTCTCCCCCCCCCTCCCTCCCCCCTCTCTTTCTCTTCCTCTCCCTCTCCCTCTCACCTTGCTTGCAGGCAACAGCATGTGATGAAAATTGTGTTTTTTTCCACATTTTATATGTTCCTCTTTAAAAACACTTATAAGTGCAAATGCGCATAAATGCGGGCTAACGCGTTTACAAGCGTTTGTAGTTTGAAATGCTGGTACACGACAGTCCTGAACGCAATTTTTCTGCTTTCAAAAAAATGCCAGTAAACTCAACTGTCTCTAAATGACTATAACTGACTCCATGTACATGTACACATAAGATAACATTGAGGAGAGTTCAGGGGCTGCTGGGAAAAAAAAAACCCCAACTGCTCCTAAATGTGAATTTAGCAGCTGTAGTGTACATGAGGCTTTATATTGTAAAGAGCTGAATAACCTGTTGGCACTATATAAATCCTGTATAATAATAATAAGTTAGGAATGTGGGACTGGTGGAATCATTGTTTTGTTTTTTTTCCCCTCAAACAGGTTAGCTTTCAGTATTTAACCGCTTGCCGACTGGCTCACGCCCATATACGTCGGCAGAAGGGCACGTACAGGCGTACTAACGTTCCTGTACGTTGCCCTGTAAGAAGCGGTTTGCGGGTGCACACACGCCTGCCGCGGGCTCCGTGAGTGTGATTGCAGATTCAATGTCCGCGGGGATACCTGTGTCTCACAGAGAGTAAGAACGGGGAAATGCTGATGTAAACAAGCATTTCCCCGCTCTGCCTAGTGACAAAACACTGAACACAGCTCCCTGTGATCGGGAGCAGTGATCAGTGTCGTGTCACACGTAGCCCCTCCCCCCACAGTTAGAATCACTCCCTAGGACACACTTAACCCCTTCACTGCCCCCTAGAGGTTAACCCCTTCACTGCCAGTCACATTTACACAGTAATCGATTCATTTTTAATCGCACTGTAAAAATGTGAATGGTCCCAAAATAGCACCAAAAGTGTCCGATTTGTCCGCCATAATATCGCAGTCACGATAAAAATCGCTGATCACCGCCATAACTAGTAAGAAAAAAAAATTATTAATAAAAATGCCAAAACTATCCCCTATTTTGTAGACGCTTTAACTTTTGCGCAAACCAATCAATAAACGCTTATTTTACCAAAAATATATAGAAGACTATGTATTAGCCTAAACTGAGGGAAAAAATATATATATTTTTGGGGGATATTTATTATAGCAAAAAGTAAAAAATAATGTGTTTTTTTCAAAATTGTTGCTATTTTTTTGTTTATAGTGCAAAAAATAAAAACTGCAGAGGTGATCAAATACCACCAAAAGAAAACTCTATTTGTGGGGAAAAAAGGACGTCAATTTTGTTTGGGAGCCACGTCGCTCGACCGCGCACTTGTCAGTTAAAGCGACGCAGTGCCGAATCGCAAAAAGTGCTCTGGTCTTTTGCCAGCCAAATGGTCCGGGGCTTAAGTGGTTAAAGCGTATCTCTTTTTTTTTTTTTGGTGGTATACACTACGCCCAAAGGCAATATCCTCACTCCATTTTATTGCAGTAGAATATTGCATGTTTTGAGCCACTGAATATCAATACTAAAGTGTGCATATGTTTTAATAAATATCTTTGTATATTCTGGATCATGTAGTGAAATTTCACTATTTCTGGGTGCATTTACCAAGCTGCAGTATGACCTTTACTAAAAGTAGGCTTGGATAATGATGTCCAATAATTACCATAGAGGTGTTGAATTGCCAGGATATCATCCTTTGCCAAGTGACGTGTCCTTGTATTCGTAGCATTAGGATGCATCAGGGCATCAATATCATTTGAGTGCCACAATCCAAGAGCATGGCCAATTTCATGGGCTGCCACCTGGACTAGATCATTGTACCATACACCTAATGACAGACAGACAAGATGCAGTGATAAACAGACAAAATAATCTATACCGATATGAATGAATGAGTTGAGGAAACTGGGACATATGGAGAATGAGATGTACAGAAATCTATAAACTCCAGAATGTTTGCCAATCCATTCGTCACCCACGAATATGAAGATTTAATAAAGATGAAAATAAAATAAAGGGCTGTAAATTACACTTACAACATATTTTTATAACCCACGGTTTTAATGTTTCAGAGAAACTCACCTTATATGTCCTGGTGCTGGTCAAGAAAAAGACAGAGAACTGGAGTCAAAAGCAAATTTATTACATACTGACTGATGAAATTTATCTGAATAAGAGGTTCTGTAGTGAGGAAGTGCAGAGTGTGTAGAACAATACAGTAACTCAATTTTGCTGTATTGCAGTGTATTGAAAGTTTTTTGTGAAGCAGCTAATTCACCTACAGTGCCTTGAAAAAATAGGATTTTTATAACAGCTTACTTGTAAAATCCTTTTCTTGGAGTACATCACGGGACACAGAGCCATAGTAGTTACTATGTGGGTTATAGGCCACCTTCAGGTGATGGACACTGGCACATCCTAAGAGAAGAAGTCCACTATATAGCCCCTCCCACTACTGGGAGTACCTCAGTTTTTGCAGAAAAGCAATATACGTGTATTAGAAGAGGGGAGGGACCTCTGTGTCCTGTGATGTACTCCAAGAAAAGGATTTTTACAGGTAAGCTGTTATAAAAATCCTATTTTCTTTATCGTATATCACGGGACACAGAGCCATAGTAATTACTATGTGGGATGTCCCAGAGCAATGCTAACTGAGAGGCGGGAGACATAACAACAGTAGGGCACCATGAGACTAGAGGACTTATACTGCTGCCTGCAGCACACTACACCCAAAGGCAATATCCTCACGCCTTTTTACATCCTCCTGATAGAATCTGGTAAATGTATGAACTGAAGACCAAGTTGTGGTCTTGCAGATTTGAGCCATGGAAGCTTGGTGATGCACTGCCCACTAAGCATTAACAGCCCTAGTGGAGTGCGCTTTGATTTGAGCAGGTGGAATGTTCCTCTTTAAACCATAAGCTTAAACAATTACTTGCCAAATCAATTTAGAAATAGTAGATTTCAATGCTGCCTGTCCTCTTTTAGGACCTTCAGGCAACACAAACAAAACATCCGTTTTTTCGAATCTGAGCAGTCGCCTTCAAGTAGACTTTGACTGCTCTCACCACATCCAGAGAATGTAGTGATTTCTCTTCCGTAGAACAGGGTTCTGGAAAAAATAAGGCAGAATAATGTCCTGGTTTAAATGAAAACCTGACACTACCTTCGGTAGAAAATTAGGATGAGGATGCAATACTACCTTATCCTTGTGAATAATTAAATATGGTTCTTTACAAGAAAGAGCAGCCAACTCTGATACCCTTCTTGCAGAAGATATGGCTAGCAGAAAAATTTGTTTCCTTGTCAAAAGGACCAAGGGAATATGCTGTATCGGCTCAAAAGACTGTTTCTGCAACGCCGACAGAACTAAATTCAAGTCCCAAGGGTTCAGGGGAAACCTAACCAGGGGATTAAGCCGTGCTACCCCCTGAATAAAACTACAAACCAACAAATGTGAAGCAAGTGGTCGTTGAAACAATACCGATAAGGCCAAGACCTGGCCTTTGATAGTACTCAAGGCCAGGTTTATCTCTAACCCCATCTGCAGAAAGTTAAGGATTCTACCTATGACATACTTTCTGGGGTGCCAACCCCTGGATTCACACCAGGAGACATATGCCTTCCAGATTTTATAATATAGGATTCTGGAGGCTGGTTTCCTTGCATTAATCAAGGTAGATACCACAGAACTGATTCCATGGGAACACCAAGGCATCTGTTCCACATGCTAGTGGATCCCTTGTTCTTGACACAAAGTTGTCGATCTTTTTGTTGAACCTGGACGCAAACAGATTTACATCCGGGATCCCCCATCTCCGACATATTGCCAGGAAGATATCAGGGTGAAGGGCCCATTCTCCCGGGAACAACTGCTGGCGACTCAAGTAGTCCGCATGCCAATTTTCTATTCCTGGAATGAAGACTACCGATAGGCAAGGTACATTGTTTTCTGCCCAAGTTAAGATATGCTTTACCTCTCTCTGGGCCACACGACTTCTCGTGCCCCCTTGGTGATTGATATGGGCCACTGCTGTGGCATTGTCAGATTGGATCCTGACAGGACAATTCTGTAACCTGAGCGTCCAACACCTAAGACACTGGTGAAAAAACTGAGGTACTCCCAGTAGTGGGAGGGGTTATATAGGGAGTGGACTTCTTATCTTAGGGTGTGCCAGTGTCCATCACCTGAAGGTGGCCTATAACCCACATAGTAACTAATAGTAACTACTATGGCTCTGTGTCCCGTGATGTACGATAAAGAAAGTATTCATACCCCTTGATATTTTCCACATTTTGTCATGTTACAATCAAAAACGTACATGTATTTTATGTGATAGACCAACATAAAGTGGCATATAATTGTGAAGTGGAAGGAAAATGATAAATGGTTTTCAATGTTTTTTACAGATAAAAATCTGAAAAGTGTGGCGTGCATTTGTATTCAGCCCCCTTTACTCTGATACCCATAACTTAAATCTGGTGGAACCAATTGCCTTCAAAAGTCACCTAATTAATAAATAGTCCACCTGTGTGTAATTTAATCTCAGTATAAATACAGCTGTTCTGTGAAGCCCTCAGAGGTATGTTAGAGAACCTTTAGTGAATAAATAGCATCATGAAGGCCAAGGAACACACCAGACAGGTCAGGGATAAAGTTGTGGAGAAGTTTAAAGTAGGGTTAGGTTATAAAAAATATCCCAAGCCTTGAACATCTCACGAAGCACTGTTCAATCCGTCATCCGAAAATGCAAAGAGTATGGCAAAACTACCAAGACACGGTGTCCACCTAAACTGGCAGGCTGGGGACGAGAACATCAATTAGAGAAGCAGCCAAGAGGCCCATGGTAACTCTGGAGGAGCTGCAGAGATCCACAGCTCAGGTGGGATAATCTGTCCACAGGACAACTATGAGTTGTACACTCCACTAATCTGGCCTTTATGGAAGAGTGGCAAGAAGAAAGCCATTGTTGAAAGAAAGCCATAAGAAGTCCCGTTTGCAGTTTGCAAGGAGCCATGTTGGGGACACAGCAAACATGTGGAAGAAGCTGCTCTGGTCAGATGAGATCAAAATGAAACTTTTTGGCCTAAAAGCAAAACGCTATGTGCGGCAGAAAACTAACAGTGCACATCACCCTGAACACACCATCCCACCGTGAAACATGGTAGCAGCATCATGCTGTGGGGATGCTTTTCTTTAGCAGGGGCAGGGAAGCTGGTCAGAGTTGATGGGAAGATGGATGGAGCCAAGTACAGGCCAATCTTAGAAGAAGGTTCATCTTCCAGCAGGACAACAGCGCTAAACATACAGCCAGAGCTACAATGGAATTTTTTAGATCAAAGTATATTCATGTGTTAGAATGGACCAGTCAAAGTCCAGACCTAAATCCAATTGAGAATCTGTGGCAAGACTTGAAAATTGCTGTTCACAGACGCTATGAATCCAATCTGACAAAGCTTTAGCAATTTTGCAAAGAAAAATGGGCAAAAATTTCACACTCTAGATGTGCAAAGCTGGCAGAGACATACCTGTCTTTCAAAAAAAACTTGAAGCTGTAATTGCAGTGAAAGGTGGTTCTACAAAGTATTGACTCAGGAGGGCTGAATACAAATGCACGCCACACTTTTCAGATATTTATTTGTAAAATTTTAAAATCATTTATCATTTTCCTTCCACTTCACAATTATGTGCCACTTTGTGTTGGTCTATTACATAGAACGTAAATGTAATTTATTAGGATTTTTATGCACATAGCGGCTGCCCCAGAAAATTTGATAGAATCTGGACAAAGTGGCTAGAAGATGATACCACAGCACAGTGTTATATCTCCTTTCTTTTTTCACTCTGGGCAGATGTTAATTAGTGACTCTTCATTTGGATGTTTCCTGATTTATTGGAGGGGGGCGACGACCCGTGTTGGGTTTATATCTGCTTGAATCTCTGTAGTCTTTGCATGAGCCATGCACACAATTATATTAAGGTGTTTTGGGGGTTCCCCGCCCCCCCCCCCCCACACTTTTTTTTTCAGCACTGTTGGTGTGTTCTGTACATTGTCCAGGTACTGTAGTCTGCTCCTGCGTGTGATAGACCACCTGTTTCCCCTTGTAACATTTAAAAATCAATAAAAAGTTTTCTAAAAAAAAAATACATTTACATTTTTGGTTGTAACATGACAAATTGTGGAAAAGTTCAAGGCGTATGAATACTTTTTCAAGGCACTGTAAAAGAAAATGCGACTCAAACATACCCCCCCCTTTTTTTTTTTTTTAAATCCCTGCTTATGTGATGCTGGGATGCCCTCAATTCATATACCTACCTTCCCAGAGAATCCAGAATTGTCCTGTTACGATCTCACTCTTTGCTGTCACTGTTCAGGTCCCATGCCACTATCTTCCTCTGTGACATCATCAGGAAGCAGCTGCCTCTCTTGGGTTCAGGCCACTGCCTCACAATGACACACCGCTAAGGCTGCCCCCCTCCTCCTTCCATAAAAGGAAGCCAATGCTTCCTGGGATTTGTGACATGCATATGCCAGGAGGCACCACCTAATTCTTGTCCAGGAAAGAATGAAAGATGAGGGGTGGGCCAGGATTTGCAAAATGAAAACAAAATGGAAAAAGAGGGGGGGGGGGGGTGATTTTCATGTAGTGGAGGTGGAAGGGGGAGCTGGAGAGGAAGAAGGTTTATTTTCAGTGTGAAGGTTTGCTTTAAAGTTGAAATTTAGTGAAATATTTTGCTTTCCCTGGTCCCACCACTCCATCCACATGTCAATGAAATGTTCGGATAAAACTATCCATTTTTATTACACACCTTATTTTAGACCCAGTGATCTCATCATTAGATCTTTGTGCGTTCCTAGGCAGACTGCATTTGCATGCTGACTACCTTAGGTAACACCCATATGTAATGCCAAGTCTCCATGACTAAAAACGGGGTAGACCTGGAATGGCTAGGCTAGACCAATGGCGGCAGGTCCTTAATATATTGGGGGAGGCGGCAAACTTACACCGAACCCCCATGTGGGAGGCAGCTGGGAATACGGCGATCGCACACCCCCCCGAGACAGACATGATTCCCCCCTCCGAGACAGATGGGATCGAACTCCCCCCCCCCCCGAGACAGATGTGATCGAACCCCCCCAGGCGACCCACAGGAGATGGACGGGAATGCAGCAATCGTTCCCCCCCGCGCGCATACGGGACGGGAGATGGATGGGAAGCCACCAATCAGGGCATTACCTCTGGAGCCAGGGGTGAATGAAGAGCCGTTCCATCGATTCTCCTCCCGGGCGAACAGGGAGTGTGTCCTGAGACCCGATTGGCCAGGGAGACCTAAGACTCCCTGGCTAATCAGGAAGACAATAGCAACTAATACTTGGGTATTGTCACACAACTGGATGGGCTCGGGGAGCAGTGCTCTGCGCCCTGAGCCCACCCTTTTTTTAAGCCAATTAGAAACTCAGGCTCTAATCACATGCTTCAAAAGAACCCCCATTGAAATCCATGCGTCCGGCGCCCTGCATGTAGATTAGGGGCCGGACGCATGGATTAGGGGCCACTGGGCTAGACAATGTTGAACGTACTGAAAGCCAGGAAATGATAGGTGCAGTAAAATCAGGGTAAGAAAATTCAGTACAGGAGAGAAGCCTGCAAGACTGAGGGTAAGGCTGGAGCTTAACTCCTTCAGATCTGCACTATAGCCGAATGACCGCTACAGTGCGGATCTGCTTTTCCGGGAGGGCGTCAATACACGTCCTACCCTTTGAAAGCTGGCCGCCCCCCTGCAGGGCGTGCGCGGCGCCCGGTGTGATCACCCGAGTCAATGAGACTCGGGTGATCACAGATCGGAGTAAGGGGTCGATCCCGACCCCTTACCACGTGATCAGCTGTCAGCCAATGACAGCTGATCACATGATGTAAACAGAGACTCGGTAATCTTTTTTTTTTTTCTTCTCACGCTTACAGCGTGAGAAGGAAAAAAAAGCCAATCACAGGCTTCTGTTGAAGGGACATCAGTCCCGAGCAGGGAGAGGCGGAGGTGCCTCATATGTGTCCACAGTGCCCACCAATCAGTGCCCACTAGTGCCACCTATCAATGCCCATGATTGCCACCTATCAATGCCCACCAGTGGTGCCTCATCAGTGCCACCTAGCAGTGCTGCCTATCAGTGTCGCCTACCAGTGCTGATCAGTGCCCCTCACTGCCACCCATCAGTGCCAGCTATCAGTGCCACATATTAGTGCCCTTCAGTGCCACCTATCAATGCCCTTCAGTGCCGCCCATCAGTGCCACCCATCAGTGCCCACCAGTGCCGCATATTAGTGCCCCCTTATCAGTGCCCATCAGTGTCGCCTTATCGGTGCCCATCAGTGCAGCCTATCAGTGCCCATCAGTATAGCCTCATCAGCGTACATCAATGAAGGAGAAAAATTACCTGTTTGCAAAATTTATTAACAAAATATAAAACTGTTTTGTATTTTTTTTTTTAATTCGGTCTTTTTAAATTTTTTTAACAAAAAAATAAAAAACCGAGAGGTGATCAAATACCACCAAAAGAAAGCTCTATTTGTGGGGGAAAAAAATTATAAAAACTTAATTTGGGTACAGTGTTGTATGACCGCGCAATTGTCATTCAAAGAGTGACAGGGCTAAAGGCTGAAAATTGGTCTGGGCAGGAGGGGGGTTTAGGTGCCCAGTAAGCAAGTGGTTAAAGTGATATTATAGGCTTTCTTTAAAAAAAATAAAAAAAAATAAATAACATCCCACATCCTCCTTATCTTGGGTCCCTCATCTGCACCTTTGCCCCCTCCCTCTTGCCGAGTGCCTCCAGAGCAAGCAGCTTGCAAAGGGACACCCAAGCAGGCTTGTTCCCGAGTTGCGTCTCTGCATGTCCATTCACACACAGAGCCGTGGCTCAGCTCCGCCCCCTCTCTCTCCTCATTGACTCACTGGCTGCTTTCTCAGCCAATGATAGGGGAGAGTCCCCAGAGAGACGAGGCTCTCATGCACATCGCTGGATCGAGAGGGAGCTTATATGAATATTTGGGGGGGGGGGGGGGGTAAAAAAAAATTTGAGCCTTTAGAACCACTTTAACTTCAGGAAAAGATGATTATGCATATGTTGATTTACTTCTATTTCTATTGTGATTATAAGTGTTTTTGCTTAAAGGGCAGAGTTGTATTTTAACAGAAGAAGAATTTTAAATTATCCATTCATTCCATTCTAATTCCAGTCAAGACAAAACTACATAATATGGCAAGAAGAATGATCCGCCAATAACCGAACTATTAGACCAATTACTATTTAAAATGTTAACCATTGTGATGTATCCTTATGAAAAATAAATGTTTTTTTAATTTAAGTTGCAGTTAAAACAATTATGTTGAAATACAATTTTTATATGTGTATGCGTATTTAGCATAGCCAAGAAAAAAGAACAAAAAACAGCTTAGGCTCTTATATTTAGCAGCATCAAGTTCCATCCAGGTCTCTATGCTGGAAATCTATGTTTGGCCATGTAGCAATGTGGTGGAACAAGCCCATAGTAGACAGGTCAGTGCAGAAGGAAATGAATTACCCTGTTTCCAGCTGAATCGAGAAGGTCCAAGTACCCAGAATTCATGGTTGTCAAAATGAATTTCTCCTCTGGGTGGCAGGAAAGCATGTGCCAGTTCGCCATTGGGACCATCAAAACAAGGGTGCAATGGAGAGTTCCAACAGTTACTGTGATTAAAGGCGTAAAACCCTGTAATAAAATGTAATGGTGGTTTAACAGTGCAAATGCAAAAAATGCCCACTTATTTCTGTTACTCAGTGATAAATTAGTTAATAAATCAAATATTCCATAGTGACCTTTGAACATAAACTGTTGTTTTACTAATGCTCAGCAACTGCTTTGCTGCTTATTCCCCAGTACCCACAGAAAAATACAACAGTCTTTTTTGTTTTACAAAGAAACGAGCAAAAGTGCGGCAATTAGTTGAATGGGCTAAATATGAAAGGGTACATCAGAAGTGCGCAATGGTACAAACATGGCAAGGGCAGAGGTGGGCATCAGTGCCATGGAAAATGAAGTGGGAGTAAAAGGGACAGTTGGTGAGAGGATGGGGAGAGGGGGAGGATGGGGGTCTTACACAGTAGTGAGAGTGGGGGTTGGTGTGCAGGTGTGGTGTGGGGTCAGCTGTGGTGTTTGAGAGCAGAAGGGAAACCATGCAGACACAGTGGTGGTGGTGGGGTTTTCAGGCATGGTGGTAAGAAGTGTAGGCTAGAGACAGTAACACCTACTGTGTAATGTAATGGTAAGTGCAACATCCACTGAGGAGCTGTAGCTCCACATGCTGGCTGCAGTCCTCTATGCCAGCAGTGATGGTGGTGGTGGTAGTGGGAGCTGCCAGGCCAGAGGCTACAGTGTCAGTGTGAGCCACAGCAGAAGCCGGGGAGTAAAAAGTTGTTGATAGCTGATAGGGCCAGAAATTAGAAGGCCATGTTTCATTGCAACACAAACTCATCTGCTACAGGTTCTGCTCTGGATGTGTTTCCCCCTGGTTATGGCTGTTGTGGATGGCACAGTTCTACATTTAAATATTAATGCTAACACACCTGTGGCAGTGTCTTTGGGACAAGTGAAAATACTGCCGATATCTAGTATATGCACAGTAGCGACACATTGTTAAATACTATGCATTAGCCCCAGAGCAGTATTTAGTGCTGCTGATCCCTAGAGCAGTCCCAGTATTTAGTGCTGCTGATCCGTAGAACAGACCCAGTATTTAGTGTTGCTGATCCCTAGAGCAGTCCCAGTATTCAGTGCTGCTGATCCCTAGAGCAGACCCAGTATTTAGTACTGCTGATCCCTATCCTGCAGCGACCTCCACAGCTACAGGCGATCACCTATCAGCACAGAAAGTCTCCCGTCTCTAAAAACGTATTTTCTCCAGTCTGTGGGACTCCATTTTGCACATGCAGGCAGCGGAAAGGAGAGGATTCCGGCTGAAGGTAAACATTGCAGTGGTACAACAGTGGAGGAGGTGCTTTTGATCACAGTGTTAAGAAAATGTTCAGAAAATTCTGTTTGAAAGTTTCCTTACACTTTCCTTATGATAGGTTTCCTTATGATTAAGATTAATCATAAGGTGATTGAATGTGATTTGCCACATATTGCATAACAATTATTTTAACAATAAAAGTGTTATTAAACTTTGAACTGTTTTAAAACATATTTGCCAAGATCTTAAACATAATAAAGCAGCTGAGATTTACTAAGCTCTTAAAACATATGGAAAGCACATACTGCCTGCCATTCTTGGAAGCCCCCTCCAAAGTGCCCATAGTCCACACATCACATAGCCAACGTTGTACTTTAGATCCAAATATTTAAGCTCAACTCCAGGAATATAAAAAATGTACCCTTGCAGTTAGGCACCCCAAGTGAGGCACAGCGCTGGCTGTATCACGTACCTGTTTTCCCACTCCAGCCAACACTGGAGCACTTTCCTCAGCCTAAAGCTATTTTTGGTGGAGCCTTTACTTTACTATGTACAACACTGGGATTTTAACCTGTACATTGTGAAGGATGGGAGATTAGTGTGGCAGCTGTGGGAAACTGGTCGCAGACCCAGAGGGACCCTGCTGGGGCAAGCAATAAGGTAAATATTTCTCCATATTCCTCTACCCCTAGACATAACGTGGAATTACCCCACTGCTAGGATGAGAGTTGAGCTTTAAAGTGGATGTAAACCTGATTCATGAAATTTGAGATGGGCACATATATCTGCAGTGTTTTGTTATTTCTTTTCAAAGCACTATGTCCCATAGCTTTCTCCTGCTCTTTTCTTCTGTTATCAGCCTGATAACCTCTGACAAGTTCTCTGTCACATATGATAAAAGCCACCTGATTATTGTGTTGGGGAGGATGCTATAAATAGATTAGCAGAGCCCTGAACAAGTCAACAAACAGCTGAAAGTCTCTACCTATGAGAAGAGGGTGTTTGCAGTGCCTTTCCTCCAATCAGCTGTCTTGGCTATATGCCTAGGCTTCACTGCAGTGTTTAACAGGAAGAGAAAATCTCCTAACATGATCTGAACTTTCTAAACAGTATATAAAGATGAAGACAGCAGATATACATGTAAAACTTATGTAAGGAGATGTGTTTCATCTCTGTATCATCTGAGGCTGTTCACTTCACTGGGTAAATGTCAGGGTTTACATCCACTTTAAGTCCCCATTCAAATTATGTCATTCCACTGTGGTATATTCCTGCGTGCATCATAGTGTGTGGTATTTTGCATATTAATGTGTTTTGCATTTAAGTGATTCTAAAGGCTAAACTTTTTTTTTACCTTCACGCATTCCCTGCATTAAGGTAAAAAATACCCCACTAACTGTAACCCCACCCCCCAAAAGCCCTAAATACTCACCTGACTCCCCTCAACGATCCAGTGCTGGCTGCAGCACTGCTCTCCTATCTCTCTGAGAGCAGGGGAAGCCTATGGCTCCATCACTGCTCCTGGGAGGGACATGCAGAGAAGAGGTGAGGCTGAGCAAAGACTTTGTCTACTTGGTGTTTGGCTCCACCAACTTTTCTCCCTTTCTCCCCCTGATGACACCACTTCGTCCCCAATGCAGCCGGTTGATGTAGATTATATGCCAGAGAATCAAAAGACTTGCTTTAACCACCAGCCTCTCATGCTTCTAGGGGGAAGGAGGTGTACACTTCCTGACTGAGAAAGCCAAACTCTAATGCCACGTACACAATTTCCGTCAGAAAAATCTTGGATGGTTTTTCTGACGGAATTCCACTCAAGCTTGGCTTGCATACACACGGTCACACATAAGTTCGCGGAACTTTCGACCGTCAAGAACGTGGTGACGTACAACACTACGACGAGCAGAGAAAATGAAGTTCAATGCTTCCGAGCATGCGTTGAATTGTTTCGGAGCATGCGTAGGAATTTTGCACGTCGGAATTGGTACAGACGATCGGAATTTCAGATCTGAACTTTTTCTGACCGAAAAATTGAGAACATGCTCTCAATCTTTTGCTGGCTGGAATTCCGCCAGAAAAAGTCCGATGGAGCATACACATGGTCGCATTTTCGAACCAAAAGCTCTCATCAGACTTTTGCTGGCAGAATTTCCGCTCGTGTGTATGGGGCATAAGGCTACTTTCACACTTGTGCAAGCTAGGATCCGACCTGTAAGACCCCAAGTTGCAGAATTTGAAATTCAAGTGAAATTCAATGTATTTCTATAAAAGCCATTCCTACTGACACTGCAGAAGTCGCTGCAACTTCAGATAGGTTCCTGCACTACTTTGGTGCAACTTTTGATGAGACTTTGGTCCAGCGAATGCAAAGTCAGATCAAAGTCACACCAAAGCCCCAATATGAAAGGTGCCCATAGGCTTGCCCACGGGGTGTGCCGGGTGTGCCTAGGCATACCCTAATCACGACAAGCTGTCTCCAAAGATCTGCCCCAAAATGTTGCATTTAACAGTGTGTAGCCTGCGCTGCCAGGTAGCCCAGGCAGCAGATTGTGAAACTTGCCAGAGCCGCTGCGCTGAGTGTGTGAACTGTGCAGTAATGTCACTGCTTGCAGAGAGAAAGACCATCTGTCAAAACTGAACTGTGATTTCGGGGGTGGGCGGGCCGAACAGCTATCAAACGCCAGCCAATGGGATGGGGTCTGGGCGGGCTGCTTTATGTGACTCCGCCCCCTTTCTTAAGCAGCCCAATCATTGGCTGGTGGTTGTTAGCTCCTCGGTCCCGCCCACCCCCGACATCGCGGCTGACAGTGTCACACACAACGGCTCTAGCAAGCCTCACTACTTCTCCCCAATCAGAGCCACTCTGTGCTGACAATCAGTGCCACTCTGTGCTGACAATCAGTGCCACTCTGTGCTGACAATCAGTGCCACTCTGTGCTGACAATCAGTGCCACTCTTTGCTGTCACTAACAATCAGTTCTGCCACTCTGTGCTCACAATCGGTGCCACTCTGTGCTCACAATCGGTGCCAATCTGTGCTCACAATCACTGCCAATCTGTGCTGACAATCAATGCCAATCTGTGCTGACAATCACTGCCAATCTGTGCTGACAATCAGTTCTGCCACTCTGTGCTGACAATAACTGCCAATCTGTGCTGCCAATCAGTGCCACTCTGTGCTGACAATCGGTGCCAATGTGTGCTGCTAATCTGTGCTAACAGTTCTGCCACCTCTGTGCTGACAATCGGTGCCAATCTGTGCTGACAATCGGTGCCAATCTGTGCTGACAATCGGTGCCACTCTGTGCTGACAATCAGTGCTGCCAATCTGTGCTGACATTCGTTGCTACCAGTGTGCATCAGTGCTGCCAACCAGTGCCAAACTGTGCTGCCAACCAGTGCCAAACTGTGCTGCCAATCAGTGCAAATCTGTGCTGACAATCTTTGCCAAACTGTGCTGCCAATCAGTGTCCATCAGTGCTGCCTATTAGTGCAAATCTGTGCTGCCAATCAGTGCCCATCAGTTCCAAACTGTGCTGCCAATCAGTGCAAATCTGTGTTGACAATCTGTGCCCAGTGCTGCCAATCAGTGCCCATCAGTGCTGCCTATCAGGGCCCATCAGTGCCCAACAGTTCGGCCTATCGGTGCTGCCTATCTGTGCCAATCAGTGCTGCCATAATACTGGTCTCTGTGATATGCAACTTTATATATAATACACATCAGTTTGAAAACAAGACATAATAGAAACGTAGCAGGGATGGCGGAAACCCCTCTATGGATAATTGCAATACAAATTAACTTCAAGTGCAACAACTTTTTAGCTGGGAGGTTCAACCATTATACTTTGGCATTTTTGTTTTTTAAATTGTTACACTTAATGTTATATGTTTTAGTTACTATTATAATGTAAATTATTGCACTTTTCCACCACCAGTTAATTTTCCACCACCCTTTCTAAGTCCATGTCTTTATGGGCGTTGCTTTGTGCACTGGTGTGCAGTCACGTTGGGATAGGAAGGGGCCGTCCCCAAACTCCTCCCACAAAGTTGGGAGCATGAAATTGTCCAAAACTAAGGGGCCAAGCCCAACCCCTGAAAAACAATCCCACACCATAATTCCCCCCCCCCCCCACCACCATAATCCCCTCCCCCAAATGATTTAGACCAGTGCACAAAGCAAGATCCATAAAGACATGGATGAGCGAGTTTGGGGTGGAGGAACTTGACTGGCCTGCACAAAGTCCTGACCTCAACCCGATAGAACACCTTTGGGATGAATTAAAGTGGAGACTGCGAGCCAGACCTTCTCGTCCAACATCAGTGCCTGACCTCACAGATGGGCTTCTGGAAGAATGGTCAAACATTCCCATAGACACACTCCTAAATCTTGTGGACAGCCTTCCCAGAAGAGGTGAAGCTGTTATAGCTGCAAATGATGGGCCAACTCAATATTGAACCCTACATGCGTATAAAGGCAGGTGTCCCAATACTTTTGACAATATAATGTGTGTATCATATTATATATATTCACGTATGTGTGTTTGAGCTTTGGGGTGCACACCCTAATGCAATAGGCTGCGCACGCCTATGAAGGTGCCTAAGATGTTATTACAAACCCACCCACTGCCTCTATGGCCATGAAACCCTTCAAATGTAGCAGCCATCCTGCAGAAGTCCCACATCCAAATGTATTCTTTTACTTTCATGGTAAGCGTTGTATTTGAATTGCAACACTGCTATTTATCATTCCTCTCTCCTAAACTCATAAACCTTCTTTGTTATTATTTGAACATGCAATCTCTATATCAGGTTGATCAAAGGGAGGAACTAAAACTCCATTTTACTTCCTGTAATCTGGTAGAAAACTGAAAATTGGGCAATGTATTCCATTCAAAATTCTGCCTTTGTACAGATACATACCAATGCTAAGGTCAGACTCCTGATCGGAAGGTATACGCTGAAAAGTAAGTGGGGACACATTGCTCCACATGCGGAAGGCCACCTCCATTGACTTTTCTGTGTCACCTTTGTTTAGTGTGCTGGGGAATTGGACAATCCTGTAATAAGTAGGGACATTCCTATTAATAACCTAACAAGTAACACCTTTGCAGACAGCCCACAAGGCCTCTTAAGTTATTCTACTTTTCTAGCTTGTTTAGTTGCTGAACAACTCTAGTCAACGTACTGTTACAAATTAATCTGTTAGTGAGATAACAATGCTATAATAGTTATTTGTTCAAAATGTGGTAGCTCAGATTGAGGATTTCAGAAAAGATGTTGAAAAAATTAATATACTCTGGAATAACAAGCAAGAGAAGGGAATAGTGGGCAGATGTGGGAACATGAATTAGCTAGTCTGGATCTTCAAAGCACTGACTTCCCCACTCCAACAGGGCTTCAGAGGCTGACCAAGGAGTCACACTAGATAATTTTTTTGCTACTTTTTGAATTCCTGATTTTTATTCAAGTAAACAATGAATGCAGCAATGTAAACAGCTGTCATTTTCCTGCCATCAGATACAAGATAAGCTATTACTGGCTACTACAATTTGTGGACTTTATGACAATTATATATTCCTTGCTACATCTCTCAGAAGTATCCTCAGGGTTCTGTATACAACAAACACGGATTAAGTAATTTTGAAATACAAATATTGTGCAGTCTTTAAACTCACCTATATGTCAGATTTAAGTGATCCCATTTGTATCCCAGTGGATTTATGGTATATCTCTTCCATCTGGTTCTCCTTGAGGGAAAAGTGACACCACACATTGCACCATCAACCTGTACTTAAAACAGAATTCCACAAAGGTAAGACAATGCGTATTTCAAGGCACATTTGTTCTATTGGCATTAGAAACAAATCCTCAAGATAGAAAACAGTAAAACACTTAGATTTAAAAGTTGATCAACTTTGAAGTGACACAGTAGAATCAGTTTACTGACCTTTGATGGATCTAGAGACTTTGGATGGATCCACACTTCCATACTAAGAAAAAGCAGAAAAATATAAACAACCACACCAAATAACCCATTGATCGCACTCCAGCCCATCCTTCGTATATAGAGGCAGCTTTAGTTACACTGGTGTCTAATAATATTCACTGCTCACTCCCAGAGCATCGCAGATCAGATCACATACTGGGAGAAAAGTGTGGAGAAAATATGGGAGATCAAACAAACAAAGATCTGATGTGGGTAGGGAATTAGGATGTTGGAAAAAGAATAGGAAGGAAGCACAGATAAAAGTAAAATCAGAACTAGCATTATAACAGGCTTGCATAGTAGAGTGAGAAGCAGCAAAGTGAAAGACCTAAGCAGAGGATGTGTAGAGCATGTGTGTTTTGGGGCATGTGTATTTTGTTAGTGGACACGTGGAGAGATGAACAGCTCTTTCTTTGTTTAGGAGTCCAATATGACCTGTTTAACCATATGTGATATTTAACACCCTCTGTCCTGAAGTATACCTTTATAGTTCAGGACACCAAGGGAAGCAGGAGAGTGGTGATGTTTGCTTCATGATCAACATGTTTCTATATAAGAAATAAAGGAAAGCACTAGAAGTACTTGTTGAGACTTTTGCTTCTTTATAAAGGAATAGGTTCACTAAAGCAAACCCTATTCTCTTGTCCATTTAAGCGGGAGTAAACACTTTTGAACTTGTACCTACAGGTAAGCCTAGAATAAGGCTTACCTGTAAGTACATTGAATCTCTCCTAAACTTGTGGTGTTCAACAGATATTCACACTGCATGCAGCCGGTGACATAACCGGCTCAAGTGCTCTGAAGGAGCGTCCCTTCAGAGCCCCGAGCTATAATCTGTGACTCCCGTGTACATGCACAGGAGTTACATCATCACGGTTTAGACATTCACAGGACTGTAGCCAGCGAACCCGGAAAGAAGACTGGGTGAAGAGTAGATGGAAGCCCTGTCAGCGGTGATAGTGCACCACTGGAGGGCTTAGCTCTAAGGTAAGTATTTCATAATGAGCTAGTGAGCAATGCATACTAGCACATTATGCCATTGGCTTGCAGTTGCACAGTTTTATCCTTAATAGGCAATCAAGGGTTATACAGCTGTGTACAGGAGAAATAGACACTAGGTGCATAGAAAATGAAGGTCAGCTCCTTAGAGGTTTCCTTCCCACCTCTAAGGGGCTTCCCACCTACCCAATTACACTTAATCTAGCCATACAATTTTAGAATTTTCTCATTCATCCCTTCCACCTGAAATCAATCAATGCAATCATGGCCTAACATGTTTCACTGGACACATGGCTTAATCTTATCCCTACGATTAAGCCCTGGGTTGGATGAAACATGTTAGGGGTGTGGCTTCCAGTGGGAGTTTTTAGAGTGTATTGGCAGTTGATTAAACATTGTTGGAGAAAGACATGTTTGGTGTGTGGCCACTTCACTGGATTGCAAAGTGTGTGTGGAGAGTGAGTGGACCTCTGGTTTAGAGCACCCATTGATATACAAGAGAAAAGAATACAGGTCGCTTGTAAGTGGTGACATGGGTTGTGCTGTGTCTCTGAAGAGCCACTTTTGTGAGTGGATGTAGCACACTAATGCTCTGTTGGGGATTCTTCCCTTGCTTGTATCTGAGACTGTCTGAGATAATATTGTCAAAAGCAGGCTGTAATTAGCAGGGCATTCAGTGAAAGTGATTTTTTTTCCTTTCCTACACTCTCCTCATCTTTTTACCGACTGGTTACTGGGCTTGTTTCTGGCACAATCCTCATTCGTTATTTATATAGGGCAGTGCACTTGTTTTGTCTGTTGGTTTGGCACTTTTTTTTTTTTTTACATTTTCTGCTGTGACTCTGTTTACAGAGTTCCATGTGGAGTCCCGCTGATGAAGTTTGTCTCCTAAAGTTCCTATAACAGCTTTTTCTGCATGAGTAATGTGCTCCCAGCCTAATCACTGACTTTCTGCAGTGCAGTGTACTCACAGAGACATTGCTGTTATGGTCTCTTTGCGACGCACAGATAGAATATGTTCAACATGCATTTCCTTACTGACACGTTCTGGTACATCATTGTGTCAGATGTGTCTTTCTTTCTTTTTTTATATTGTCTGTCTTTTATATTGCCTGTAATATTAATACCATTTTGAATTGCTAGTGGGTGTATCACGTCCCCTTTAATTAGTGAGAGATAACACGAAGGTGTGGTATATTCAAGCGCACCATGTAAACCAATACTCCGGCATGTCGTCCAATGAGAGCGGAACATTTGAATGAGGCTTGAAACGCCTCAACATTTTTTCTGTCTCTTGAGTGTGGAGCGCATCATGATACTCCTATCTACTTAAAGTGCGGGTTAAAAGCAAGGAGCGGAACACACGCCGGTGCCATTTTGGGACATCGAGGAAGTAGGGCCAGGTGTCCCCTATAACTAGTTTGGATGGAAATTCCTCATTGGTGAGTCCTCCTACATATACCACAGCGATTGCCCACAATCCTCACACCCCAGATGATGTCCGATGGAACGAAACGCGTCGGGTGACGTTTGTGGCAATGGTTTTATTCAATTTCTTGTAAGTGTGAACCCCTCTTTTTTAAATAAAAAGACCATACAGTGTTACACTATACAGATTTTATTTATCTTACATGTCTGATGTCATGGGGTAAGTTCACATTTGAGATATACATATGTACAATATATATTCACCACAGAGTTTATCGCTTGAGGAGGGATCACCTGTTTCTTATTGAAGTTTATCCTCTAATCACTGCTCGTATGGATGATTTTCTTTGAGGTTTTCCTCAACAAAGCCTACTTGACCCACGTGCTATACAGTCCGTGTGTCCATCCCATCTGGTAAGCGTGCCAACCTTACTTTTTTCTTGTGTGCACTTCACAATCAAGTATCTACTAAGGTTTAGCACTTCATTTGATTCACCAAGGTCTATTCAAGATGGACTAATATGTTCTATCTGATATGTTATACTTGATTTATTGTATTTTTTCACTACGGAATTAATGTCCACATTCACTTATCTTTGAGCGCTACACTATTTGTTTTTATTTTGTATACACTTTGTGTATAGTGAAGTGTTGACAGCTTACTCAGTTCTCTGTGTGCGATTTTCCTTTATAGATTAAAGTGTTTGTTACCCTAAAAAAATAAAATTGATCCTGTTCTCTTAAAGCATGGTTTACAGCACAATGCTTGTGTTGTGTAATATTACCCCCTGTATCACCTGAAATACCTGGCTGATCCTGCCTGGTCCTGCCCTTCCCCCTGTAAACTGACCACGGTTTATCATTTTTGCTGAGCCCTGACAACGTGGTCAGTTTATGCGCCTCCGTCATGCGCAGCTCTCCTGTCCTCCTCTGTGCTCCTCTCCCCCTGCCCCTCCCTGCCTATCAGCATATACCAGCACCGCTCTGCTCCTCTCCCTGCTGCTATAAAACTACGTTATGTTTATACCATCCCCTCTGTTAGAGAGTGTTTGTGCTTTATTAAAAATGCATATTTCTACTTTATTTTACAGCACCTCCCGGCGCCCATGTGACTCCTCAGCTCTCTCCTCCTCTCCTCCCTGGCTGACGTCAGTGGGAGTTCTTGGCCCCACCCACTGGAGCTGTCAGACAGGGAGAGGAGAGAGCCGAGGAGTCATGTGAGCACCGGGAGGCACTGCAAAATCAGGAAAAATCTGCATTTTCTTTTAAAAGCACAGATACCAGGACACATGTTGTTGCCTAACAGATGGGATGGTATAAACATAACATAGTGGCATAACAACCACTTTAAGATTTGACATGTTGGGTATCTATTTACTCTGTGAAACCTCGTATTTTATATCTTACCTACAAATTGGGTAATTTATTGCATTTTTTTGCCCATAGTGTATTTTGTTTACTTAAATTGTGTTTTCATACCTTTGTGGTAATATCGTGTGACATCAAAAATTGGAACTACCACCATTTTATTCTCTAGTGTGTCTTTTTTCAGAAAATATATAATTTTTTGGGGGTTTATGCAATCTTTAGGCCTCATGCCCACGGACATTTTTGCAGCCGCTTTTAGGAGTGTTTTTCACAACTTAAAAACGCCTCTCCATGTTAGCCTATGGCCTCATGCCCACCAAGGCGTTTAGGAGCAGTAAGTGGCATAGGTGTTTTTAAGCTCCAAAAAAAACCCAGGACCATCGCGTTCTGAGGCTCCAGCGCTAGAGCTGTAAAAACGTCAGACGTAGGTAAAAAGGAGTTAAACGCGATTTAACGAGGCTTAACGCTGAATACATAGTGTTAAGCCTCGTCAGGACCCTTTTTCCTGACCTGAGTGCCCCCCGGAACATACCAGGCCACATGCTCTCAACATGGGGGGGTGGTTGCTTCGGGGCAGGGGGGCCCTGCGCCCCCCCACCCAAAAAGAACCTTGTCCCCATGTTGATGAGGACAAGAGCCTCTTCCCGACAACTTTTGCCATTTGTTGTCGGGGTCTGCGGGCGGGGGCTTATCGGAATCTGGAAGCCCCCTTTTAACAAGGGGGCCCCCAGATCCTGGCACCCCACCCTAGGTGAATGAGTATGGGGTAAAAGAGTAATCAAAGCTCAATCTTCCATATGGCACAGTTTGGGTCTGGATATGAAGATTCATTATAGCCAAAGTGCAAATGACCTTTTTGTTTGGTGCCTGACATATTGCATACACCAAAAAGGAGTATACAGTACCTTTAGGAAAGAAAGCTACCCAATTCTCCAGGAATACTCATGACCCAAAACCAGAGGTGTAACAGGGGTTAAATCGGCAGAATTTACTAAAAAGTACCAAAAATTTAAAAACAGACGATATATTCGTAAATAATGGATAAGCATATAGGGTTGTAAACCCTTATGGTTTTTCACCTTAATGCATTCTATGCAATTAAGGTGAAAAGCCTTCTGTAGTGCTGCAGCCCCCCATTTTACTTACCTGAATGCTGTCTACCTCCAGCCGGGAAGCAGCACACCAACTCTAGCTGGTGTCTCGTGTCCTGATTGGATAGATTTATAGCAGCACAGCCATTGGCTTCCGCTGCTGTCAAGCAATCCAATGATGCGGGCACCAGGGGGCGGGGCCAAGTCCTGCTTTGTGTGTGAATACACGTAAAAGCAGGACTCAGAAGCGCGCCCGTACACCAAGGAGAGTGCTTCTCCAACGTGGCCACCCGCTGTGGGGAGGAGCTATCAGGGCCACTGGGGGACCTCAGAAGAGGTAGATCGGGGCCACTCTGTGCAAAATGAACTGCACAGTGGAGGTAAGTATACCATGTTTGTTATTTAAAAAAAAAAATAGGGTTTATAACGCCTTTTAAGTTAAATTTAAAAATAAAATAAAAACAAAAATAACTCCAAGAGAGGCAATAAGGGTAACCTTATATGAATAATGGTAGATATCCACCGGGTGTAAAAGGGACAAACCCTGCCCCAACAAGGTGGATATTGAACAAAACTGTCTTAATTATGGTCATAAATGATGCCATCATGAATACCTATCGAGAGGCAAAATCTAAAATCTACATCGGACACCAGAATCTAAAAAAAGGATGTGAAGTGGGAACATCAAGCCTTATTAATAAAGGCATTGATGTCCCACTCCACATTCATACCATATGGAAAATATGATTTTAACTCATATATCCAAAAGGTTTCCAGTTGGGATACACACCATTTGATTGAACCCCCACGCCAAGGGGGAATAAAATGATCTATCACCAAAAATTGAGTACCAGTTGCATCCATTTGATGAAAAAGAGCATAGTGTTTAACAACACTGTGTTTTTTTTTTCCTACTTACGTTAGAAATATGCTCATTGACCCTAGAAGAAAACTTTGTGTGGTCCTACCCACATAATGTTTACCACATGGGCAAGTTATCAAATATACAATATTAGTTCTAGCACATGTAATAAACGGCTTAATAGGGTAAGAGCGTTGATTGACATTGGATGTGAAAGATGTTGTTTTCTTTCTCCCAAGTGTATTATGATGACATACACAATATTTTTTACACGGGTAGTAGCCTTTTAAGTTATGAAAAAATGTGGGCCGGGAAGCGCCATTAATGATTTTGGGAGCAATTTGCATCTGGATTGATGGGGCTCCTCTATAAATGATATCTGCCTTATCAGACAACAAAGGCCCAATGATGTGGTCATTCTTTAGTACTCTCCAATGTTTGTTAAAAATTTGTTTAATCTCCTGATGCTGAATTGAAAAGGCTGTGAAAAGTGACCATTTAACATCTTTAAAGCTCTTATTCCTGGACTGAGAATTATCTATTATTATCGAAGTCTTGGATGTCCGTACAGTTGCGTACAGTTGCGTTGCAGCCTTAAAAATTGACTCTGTGGAACTGAACGTAACCAGTTCCGATGATGGCAACTGTCCACCGGAATATATGAGTTTCGGTCTGTTGGTTTAAAGTAGGTACTAGTACTTAGTTTGATATCAACTACTTTAATGACCAGATCTAGAAAATTAATTTCTGTGGAAGTAACCTCAAACGATAATAAGATGACTCTATTGTTGTTGTTAAAGGCAGCCATATATGATCCAAATGACTCAAGGCTACCATTCTAAAGAAGGAGGATGTCGTCTATGTAGCGTGCCCAGAGGACTACCTCGGGTCTCCTGTGGGCATAGACAGCATCCTCCTCCCATTTAGCCATAAATAAGGTCGCCAAACTGGGGGCAAATTTAGCCCCCATGGCCACCCAATTTTCTTGAAGATAGAATTGGCCATTGAACCAGAAATAGTTATGACCTGCAGCAGGAGATAATAACTCCAAAACGAAAGACTTCTGATTATGAGGGACCGATGAATCCTGATATAGATAATGTTGGACTGCCTCAAATCCAAGTTGGTGTGAAATGCAAGTATACAAAGAGGCCACATCGGCCATAACTAACAAGCAACCTTCGGGAAAACAATGTTAGACAAACGTTGAATAGTGTCTTTAGTATCTTTTAAGTAGGAGGGCATTTGTTTAACTAGAAGAATTGTTGGGCCAGTGATGTTGCGCAAGGGGTTGTGCCACATCCAGTATTTCAAGAAAAAAGGAAGAGATCCCCTGTGTGGTGGATTTTTAAGGCACAATACTAGATCAAAGGATTTTAGTACATAAATATACAATACAGTTCAGTGATTTCTCGCAACTGACGCGTTTCAGAGTACTAAGTTGCCTCCTTCTTCAGGGGGGTAAGCAAAAAGAAACCATATTTCTAGAATAGAATGATGAATGAATAAACATAGCTTATAAATAGGGGCAAGTGGCGCTACCTGTATTGGATACCTAGTTGGATATATGCTCGTCTGTTTGGGCAAAAATACACTCTGCTCAAAATATATAAATTAGTAAAGTGGATGTGTGCCCAATGGGATTAATATCCCGTGCTACTGTGTGCAGACCAAAAAATTCTTATTATATAATAAAAAGTGTAACTACCCATCCAAACCAGTGAAAAATAATCCAAGATATAAAAATAAATACATCAGTAAACATCCCCTCTAGTGCGTGGAGGGGAATATATAAATATGAATTCAAGTCCCCCTTCCAAATGGTGTAATATCTGATCACTAATAACATTGATCAATATGCAAATAATGATATCATAACATCCAATATTCGTGCTATACCACGTTCTCTCCCCAATACGGATTGGACAGGTGGAGAGTAATATTCTTAACTCAGTTCATCAGTGTTGAAAAAGTACAATAATAGTGAGAAAAATGAAAATGTAAAAAAAAAAATGATATATAAAAAATTATATGTAAAAGTCCCAGCATAAAAAATTGCATAAAGTTCCACCATGAGCAAAGTTCCTGTGTAAAGTGACTTTCGTGACAACAGCAGTTGATATCCAGTGACTTGCGGTGTTCCCCCTCAAGGATCCCCACTCACCAGCTCCCTACACCCCTGCAGGGGTAATAGGCATGTAGTATCAGGCAATAGATGGCGTCTAGGATTCCAGTGCAGTTGTCCCCGGGGGCTTCCGCTCCAAGTATGATGTACCCTTCAGTGGTCCGGGTTATCCTCATAAGAAAGAAACAGGGCTCCCGTAGTGTGATACGTAAATTACTTTATTAAAAAATGCTAGATACTCCAGCAAAACAAAATAAAATAGTAAAAAGTAATATAAAAAAGTTTGCACTCCTACTAGACGAGCCAAACTTTCACACTGCGTTGGGGAGATCAAGCCTGGAGAGGAGCTCGTGGATGCAAACCCTCAGCTGAGCGGCGTGCGCCTCAACTGTGTTCCACACTCTCTCCGACTTCCGTGTGTGACGTAAGTACGTAGCTCCGTCTTACGAATTTCGTCATCGACGTTGTTTCTTTCTTATGAGGATAACCCGGACCACTGAAGGGTACATCATACTTAGAGCGGAAGCCCCCGGGGACAACTGCACTGGAATCCTAGACGCCATCTATTGCCTGATACTACATGCCTATTACCCCTGCAGGGGTGTAGGGAGCTGGTGAGTGGGGATCCTTGAGGGGGAGCACCGCAAGTCACTGGATATCAACTGCTGTTGTCACGAAAGTCACTTTACACAGGAACTTTGCTCATGGTGGAACTTTATGCAATTTTTTATGCTGGGACTTTTACATATAATTTTTTATATATAATTTTTTCACATTTTCACTTTTCTCACTATTATTGTACTTTTTCAACACTGATGAACTGAGTTAAGAATATTACTCTCCACCTGTCCAATCTGTATTGGGGAGAGAACGTGGTATAGCACGAATATTGGATGTTATGATGATATCATTATTTGCATATTGTTCAATGTTATTAGTGATCAGATATTACACCATTTGGAAGGGGGACTTGAATTCATATTTCTATATTCCCCTCCACGCACTAGAGGGGATGTTTACTGATGTATTTATTTTTATATCTTGGATTATTTTTCACTGGTTTGGATGGGTAGTTACACTTTTTATTATATAATAAGAATTTTTTGGTCTGCACACAGTAGCACGGGATATTAATCCCATTGGGCACACATCCACTTTACTAATTTATATATTTTGAGCAGAGTGTATTTTTGCCCAAACAGACGAGCATATATCCAACTAGGTATCCAATACAGGTAGCGCCACTTGCCCCTATTTATAAGCTCTTTTTATTATATCTCACCCCTTTGGGGGGGTGTAAGGGGAGGCTGCAAGCCTCTGTCCGTGAACGCGGAAACCTTTTCTACAGAATGAATAAACATATAATGATAACACTAGTATTCAGTAACATGCTGTATTATTAGAGTTCAGTATCAAAGAAAAACACTTACAAATATTATAGCGGTGTATTCAACATTCCAGTAGTTATGTCTTTAAAAACATACAAGGGTACAAATGCCTTTCAAGTTCTCACCCCGGAGATCCCCAGTTGCATGAGTGTGTGCAGATTTTTTGAATGTTTACAGCTATCGCACCTAAAAGGAGGCACGCCGGGGGGGGGGTGTCCAAGATGGCGCTGGGAGCGGACGTCTAGTACCAGAGCTCCCACTCCGGTTTTTTATCCTACTTATATCCTGGTGTGGAATTTGCACGATAGCCCCAGCTGCACTCGTGGATTGTCT
This sequence comes from Lithobates septentrionalis, assembly GCA_037952835.1. Lineage (NCBI taxonomy): Eukaryota > Metazoa > Chordata > Amphibia > Anura > Ranidae > Lithobates > Lithobates septentrionalis. The sequence continues at coordinate 640,269 of JBBDGP010000256.1, forward strand.
CCCTGGGACTCAGGGAATGCGCAGAAGTAAAAAAGGGACACAGAAGACCCGGAATTCAGCTCCTACTTGTACGCCGCCAAAGCCCGGGCCCTCTCCCCCTAAGGCCTGCCACATGGAGACGCAGACTCCTGCCCCGCCGGATGGCGTAATACAGGCCGGCTCCCCGGCGTTCGATGCCCTGATGCAGGCGATTTCTACCTGTCAGTCTACCCTCACCATGAAGATTGACCATATCCAGGAGGAGACTGCCCTCATCCGCCGTGACATGGACAGCTTCAGAGAGCGGATGGGTGAGGCGGAGCGGCGGATCTCCAGTGCTGAAGACACACAGAGAGAACACCATGAGGACATACAGATCCTGAAATCCAAGGTGAGGGCTCTGGAAACAAGGGCTGAGGACGCCGAGAACAGGAACAGGAGGAACAACCTCCGTGTTCTCGGTCTCCCAGAAGGTGCGGAGGGGACAGACCCGGTATCTTTTATGGAACAGTTGCTGCCAACTCTCCTTCCAAGAGCGCAGTTCTCCCTCCATTTCTCAATTGAGCGCGCCCACCGTATGCCTGCCAACAGAGGCCCACAGGGGGCTCCGCCGCGCACCTTTATTTTTAAGCTCCTTCACTACAGGGACAGAGACACAGTCCTCCCTTCCGCCCGACTGCAAGGGGAACTAAAATATGAAAATGCAAAGCTGCTTATCTTCCCTGACTACTCTGTGGAGACACAGAGACAATGCAAGTCCTTCGATCACGTCCGTGCTATGCTGAGAGAAAAAGGAGTTAAATATAGCATATTATTCCCTGCTAGGCTGCGGGTGCAGGATGGAGAGAAAGTCCACTTCTTCACATCTCCCAGAGAAGCGGCCGCATGGGCTGACACAATCCGCAAGTGATTTTCGCCCGGGACTTTGTGAGTATGCTTATGGAAACTACATGAGGGATTTTACTGTGGAGGGGAGGTTTGGCCCCAGGTCTATTTTGATGGTTCTCTCTTGCATTAACGCTAATTGGAACTGCTTCACCAATCTACAATCTTTATTATTTTATAGCTAGTGACAGTTCCTACATCCCCATTGTCTACATTTGCAATCCTAAAGCTCCTACAAGGCTTGGAGGAGCTGAAAGTGTTATCTGGCTCAGCTCCCTGATACACATTGTTACTAAGACCCCTTATTCAACAACGCTTATTGCTGAGGATGGGATGCTGACTTCTACAGAGGCTTTTGCACGGTCGTGGATGTGGACTTGCACTGACTGTTACCTGCTGGGGATCAGCTTCTCTCTCCATTCGCCCCCCCCCCCTTTGCCCTCCCCCTCCCCTCCATTTCATACTGTATTTTATTTTTTAGATTTTTTCTTTATTATCTAGTACTCCCTCCATTTTTGTACTGCTCCCGGCTAAGGGATTCAATACACAGATACTCCAAGCATTGCGCCCCCGGGGCTCCGGGAGATCCACACTTTTACTTCTTTACCGGAACTTAAAGATACTTTTGACTAATTTGCTCTGTGGAGGTTAGCTGCCTCTTGTTCATTACCCTCATGATCAGTCTCAGGGTTGACGCAAGTTTTAGGAAACAAACCTGCCCTCATGTTGGGGGGTCGGGTGGGGTGGGGGGGAATTCGGGTGTTGTGAGCCGTGTTCTTGGCTCCCAGGTTTTTGATATATATTTTTTTACAGTACTCTTTTTTTTTTATGTATATTTGCACTGATGTCTGACTCTGATTCACTCCTGACATGTCAGCTGATTGTCTGTAGTGAAACAAGAGTCTCCTACAACGTTTATCCTAATTTGATATTAATGAGATGTGTATATGGCTAGCCTTAAGATCCTCTCCTGGAACACACGAGGTTTGAACTCACCACTCTCCATTCGCCTCCCCCCCCTTTGCCCTCCCTCTCCCCTCCATTTCATACTGTATTTTATTTTTTAGATTTTTTCTTTATTATCTAGTACTCCCTCCATTTTTGTACTGCTCCCGGCTAAGGGATTCAATACACAGATACTCCAAGCATTGCGCCCCCGGGGCTCCGGGAGATCCACACTTTTACTTCTTTACCGGAACTTAAAGATACTTTTGACTAATTTGCTCTGTGGAGGTTAGCTGCCTCTTGTTCATTACCCTCATGATCAGTCTCAGGGCTGACGCAAGTTTTAGGAAACAAACCTGCCCTCATGTTGGGGGGTCGGGTGGGGTGGGGGGGAGTTCGGGTGTTGTGAGCCGTGTTCTTGGCTTCCAGGTTTTTGATATATATTTTTTTACAGTACTCTTTTTTTTTTTATGTATATTTGCACTGATGTCTGACTCTGATTCACTCCTGACATGTCAGCTGATTGTCTGTAGTGAAACAAGAGTCTCCTACAACGTTTATCCTAATTTGATATTAATGAGATGTGTATATGGCTAGCCTTAAGATCCTCTCCTGGAACACACAAGGTTTGAACTCACCACTTAAACGATCCTTAGTTTTTCAATTCATAAAACGTCACAATCCCCAGGTTTGTGTGTTACAGGAGACGCATTTGATTGGTAGCAAAACCCTTAGTCTTAAGAAACCATGGGTAGGGCACCACTACCATTCTACCTACTCTAACTTTGCCAGAGGGGTCAGTATTTTAGTCCTGAAGACCCGCCCCTTTAAACTCCTTGATTTAATTCTCGAGCCTGATGGGAGATTTGTGCTAATACACGCCTTGTTTTTTGACTTGCCCTGGGTCCTGGTGGGTCTGTACCTGCCCCCTTCTGCCTCTTTCAAACTCCTTAACCTGATATCGAGTAAGCTAGCCCAGTTTCCCCCAGATAATGTTATATTGATGGGAGATTTTAACCTGGTCCCGGACTCTGACTTGGACAAAGACAAGGTGGGAGGCACAAACCGTCAAGGATTGGCGGGATGGGCAGACACATACGGTCTGGTGGATGTGTGGAGATGGAGGAACCCCCAAACCAAAGCCTTTACCTGTCATTCGGCCACTCATAGAACCTTCTCGCGTATAGATTTGGCCTATGTGGCGGCCCCCGTCCTCCCCAGAGTTCGGGACATTAGTATCCTATCTAGGGGGATATCAGATCACGCCCCATTGCTGCTGTCCCTGGAATCGACGACACTTCCATCAGATAAACTCTGGAGGCTGTCCAGATTCTGGATATCCGACGCAGATGTCGAATCTCAGTTCCACGAGACTTTGCAACAATTTTGGAAGGTTAATCCGGGAACTGCCTGTGACAATAACGTGTGGGAAGCTTTTAAGGCCTCGTAAAGGGGTCAGTACCAATCAATTATCGCCAAAGTAAGGAAGCAACGTAGAGCAGAACTTACTGGGTTGGAGGCTGAGGCAGTTAGGCAGGAAGCCCTATATGTTAGAACCCGTGACCCACAAGATTACATAACTCTCCAAGCCCTTACCCAACAGACTCTTTTATTACGCACAGCCCTGACACAAAAGAAGCTCCTACACCAATCCCAACGCATATTCGAGCAGGGGGAGAGGACAGGTCGTCTTCTTGCCTGGCTCTCTAGGGAGCAATCAGGAGTGACAATAGCACAGATTCGTGACCAGGACGGTACCCTTCACTCTTCACCTCAGGATATTAATCGGTGTTTTGCCACCTACTACCAACACCTTTACAGTACTCGAGTCACATACGACAAACAGGACCTTACTGAGTATCTTGACGAGATCGACATCCCTGTCCTCACACTAGCCTCTGCCAGCCAACTAGACGCCCCAATTCAGTTGGAGGAGACACAAAAGGCCCTTAAGATGATGCAGACAGGTAAAACTGCGGGACCAGACGGATTCCCGGTTGAGTTCTACAAAGCTTATGTTGACGAGCTTGCCCCTAGACTCCTAGCGGTATTGAGTTCAGCTTCAAAAGCTGGGGTCCTCCCGGCCTCGATGAGCGAGGCGGTTATAGTACTTTAGTACGTTCCCAAGCCAGGGAAAGACCAAACCCTATGCTCGTCCTACCGCCCTATTTCCCTCCTCAATGTGGACGCTAAAGTCCTCGCAAAAATCCTCGCCAACCGTCTAAATAAAGTCATTACTGCACTGGTCCACCCGGACCAAACGGGATTTATGCCCGGACGCGGTACAGACATAAATATCTGCAGATTGCATACACACATAGCGCTGGCTGCTTCCGGGGGCCCGGGCGTGGTGGCCTCACTCGACGCAGAGAAGGCCTTTGACTCGGTCGAGTGGGGCTACCTGTGGAGGGTCCTATCCAGATTTGGGTTTGGCCCTAATTTCCTGTCATGGTTACAGATGTTGTACGCACACCCTAAAGCCCGCATACGCACTGAAGGGTCCCTGTCGGAATCCTTTTCCCTGGAGAGGGGGACCCGACAGGGTTGTCCCCTCTCCCCGGCACTGTTTGCCTTGGCCCTAGAACCTCTGGCTGCTCATATCAGGAAAGACAACACCATCAAGGGTATAAGAGTGGGCCCCTTAGAAGAGAAATTGTCCCTCTACGCCGATGACTCCCTGCTTTATTTGGGGGATGCCTCCGGCTCTCTGAAGGCTGCCTTGACCCAGTTTGATACATTCAGCCGTTATTCAGGAGTTCGTATCAACTGGGACAAATCGATTTTGTTCCCACTTCACCCCTCGATACCTCGCATCGACACCTCCACTCCTCTTCGTTGGGTTGAAGAGTTCACATACTTGGGAATAAAGGTGGGCCCCACTATAGCTGGATACCTAGACCGGAACGTTCTTCCGGTGTTGGATAAGCTCGCAAAACAGTGTACCACCTGGCATAAGCTCCCCCTCACACCGGTAGGCAGAGGTAACCTGACAAAAATGGTGTACCTGCCTAAGCTGTTATACTTTTTTCGTCACGCTCCCACTCATATACCCCGAGCCTTCTTTCAGAAACTAGATAGTACCGTGACGGCCTTCGTATGGGCGGGTCGACCCCCTCGGGTGGCTAGACGTATCCTTTATCTCCCCCTTTCCGGGGGCGGTCTGGCCCTACCAAACTTTCTTATTTATTACTGGGCGGCGGTTTTAGTCACGGTTCGCTGGTGGTTCTCCCAGCCCAGGCAGAACCCTGCGGTCACTCTTGAAGCAGCAATCCTTGGTTCATACACGGCCCTGTCTAATCTAGTTTTCAGGGGGGCCAGGGCACACCCGCATGTCACAGTGCCCATGAAGACTACTATACGAGTGTGGCAGACTGCACGGGCAGTGTATGGTGTCCCCTCAGAGGTATCTCCCTATACGCCTCTTTGGGGCAACCCCTTTCTTCCCCACTTGAATACAGTCCCTGACCCAGCGGTATGGGCAAAAAAAGGAATTATCACCCTCAAACACGTAATGCCAAACGGCAAAATCCTGACATTTTCAGAGCTGAGACAATCATATAACCTCCTTAACTCCTTTCAATTCCGTTACTGGCAGCTCCGACACGCCCTTATTTCCCAATTTTCTAACCCAGTGAGCCTAAACTCAGACTCAGTCGAGAGACTCCTCACGTCAGAGACAATGATGAAACCGCTCTCTACCCTTTACATGTACCTCACAGTGGCACACGACACAAAAACCGCACATATGATGACCAAGTGGAGGGAAGACATTCCCACCCTAGACGAAGAAATATGGGAGGACTGTGTTTCCACGTTTATCCCCTCTATGATAGCTTCCAGAGACCGCTTTATACAATTAAAATTTTTACATAGGGCATATTATACCCCCCAGAGACTGGCCAACATATACCCCTCTTCTAGCCCATCATGCACTAGATGCGCCACTGAAAGGGGCTCTTTCTTCCACATGGTTTGGTCATGTAACAAACTTAAGCCATACTGGCGGGGGGTGGCGGAAGTGTTAACAAAAGTGTGCGGGACCACACTAGCACTAGACCCCCTTATTTTTTTGCTTAGTTATCTTGGTGAGGTGGAGGGGGTCAGATACACTAAAGCGTGCCTCACCTTCGCCCTCTTCTATGCCAGGAGAGAAATCCTCCTGCGGTGGAGGACTACGGAGCTCCCCACGGTGGCCTCATGGCAGAGCACAGTTAACAGAGTCCTGCCATTGTATAAGATGACATATGAAAGCAGAAATTGCCCGGCAAAATATGGGAAAATCTGGTCACAGTGGTCTGATGTCTGAAATGAGAAGTCTTATGATACGTGACAGTAAATATAATATGTTTGATGCTCACTGAAGACCTGGGGGTGCGGGACGGTCGGCTCCCTGGCTTCTCCCCCCTCCTTTCCTCTCCCCCCTCCTCCCTTTCCCCCCCCCCTTTTTTTTGCCCTCCCCCTCTCCCATTCTCCCTTCCCCCTCCCCCCCCCCCTTGGGGTTTTTCTTCCTTCCATATGCCAGGATTCAGAGATGTAGGATTGAACTAGGTTAAACTCTTGGCGATGATGTCTGTACTCCCCCTTCTCCTTTAACCTTTAATATCTAATTCTAAATTCACAAAAAGTAATGGGTACAACATAGCATCCTTCTCTGTATAAACCTTATTCCATTTAAACCACGATGTTAACTTCACAATATTGTCTTACACTCTAATGTGCAAATACTGTACTGATTGTTCTGTCATTGATCTATTGTATATCCGAATTTTCGAAATAAATAAAAACTTTTACTGTTAAAAAAAAAAAAAGGAGGCCCGCCGTCAACCCAGAACCCCCCTCCTCCACCAAAGGAGGGATAACCGACTGTAGGGCAGGAAGAGCCTGAGGACACACTGGGGTCGGGAAAAGAGAGGAGCCCTGTAAAATGTAGACAAAAAAGTCTATAAAAATAAAGCATTCATAATATTTATTGTAGGTATAGTCATAATTGGGAAATATTTAGTACCTGTTGGAGGTGAAGTTATTCCTGCACTGAGCGAATAGAATAACGTGGGGCCACAGCTCTAAAAAGTAGTAATTACAAAACAGTAATCAATGTGGATGTTTCTCTATAACCTAAATACTAGAAATATTATTGTCATTGGGTAGCTATAATATCTTTGTGACTCTGCCTTAAACATTAGGTCAATATAATACTCCAACTAAATAACCAATGGGGGGCTTGTTTATATGTGATTTTTGTATATAAATGTTTTTATTATTAATAATGTTATGTAGACCAGTAGTTAATGTATACAAAGTATCACAGTTTAAGTATAGGTTATAATTAACATTGTTCCCATGCCCAAAGGTTTAAATGCTAATGCTAAGTCATGCTTAAGAAATAGGCATAATAAAACTCCTTGGCAGAAAAAAAGGCCTGAGCTGTTAGAGAAGTTGAAAAGAGAGAGAGTCCTGTACCTTGGCAACAGAAGTTTTTTGCGATCGTCTCGTCATCCAGTCATACACTGAAGGAGATGCGAGGACGAGCTGTCACTGGTGTGTATATATTGCCCTCCCTCTTCAATCAGCTGTTGTAGACACAGCTGGGTGTCAGGGAATGAGAGGGAACCAGGGCTTCAAACCCGGCCCCCTGAGTGGTGCGCACGCCGCTCGGTTCCAGCGCGCTGACAGGGAGGCCACTCGTCGGAGCCCAGCCACTCCCACTATGCCCACCGGCACGCAGAGCTTCACCAGTGGACAGCGCATGTCCACTGAGTGAAGCAAGATGGAGGCCCCGCATAATGCTGCCACAGGCTCGATAGAGACAGGGCTGCTCTGCGTGCTGGGCGGTCGCCAGGACACGCCCACACTAGTGGATGATAAACAGAGGCAGGGGAAAAAAGGAAAAATGGCAGAGTCCTCCCAAATAGGGCCAACATGTAAAGGTACATTCTCATATTGCACAGGGGGTCCCCAAGGAAAGAAGCAAAAGGACTAAATCATGATGGGGGAGTACAATGTACACAAAAAGAAGGAAGGCCGTGTCCGCATGTTTGACAAAAGCAGAAAATTATATATAATATAATTTGAACAACATTAGACATAGTAGGAAGAACATCAAAGATACAGAGAGCAGTTTATACATCCTAAACAGGAATAGGAATACATATATATAATTTGCATCAATGTAAAAAAATGCATAAATTATAAGTGTGGCAATTGAAGTGGATCAACCAATTACAATAATAGTAGAAAACAGTAAAAAGTGTGTGCGGCCCAAAATTACATAGGGGTGTACGCATATAGATTGAATCAATAGTAAAGATTATTGTATCATCCAATATTATTTAAAAAAAGGGAATGTAGGTGATATTAAATTTATCTGAACAGGTCAGTATCCATAAGATTAAACCAATAGCATGTTATTACTTTTCCATTCCTCCAGAGGAAAAACCTTCTAGAAATGGCTTAAAACAGATGGCTTCATTCGAGCCAGGCGGTTGTGTTGCCTTTAACCTATGGATCCAGCGTGCTTCAAGCTGGAGAAGGGACTTGTTTCAGTCCCCTCCCCTAGGATTGGGGTGGATAGGGTCCAGAATGAGGAATTTGATTTTTGGGAATCTACCATTATGTACAATCTTTGTGTGTCGACCAAGCGGGAGATCCGGATCGCATACCTGCATGCTTCTGACATGCCTGTAAGGCCTTCTCCAGAACTCCAATTTGGTCTTACCAATGTAGAAACATGTGCAATCGCATAACAACATGTAAACCACTCCAAACGTTTTACAATTAGCGAAGTGCTTAGACCGAAAAATCTGACCATTCGGTAAAGTTGGATTTTTTTCAGTAAGCATGAACTTACAGTAATGGCATGACCCACACATGTAGGTCCCTTTGTTTTTACAGTGATCTTTTTTATTTGCCCCTTTAAATTCACTACTGACAATTTGGTCCCTCACAGAGGTTGCTCTCCTGAAGGTAAACAATGGTTTCTCTGTCAGAAATTGTCCCAAAGAGGGATCAAGCACCAGCATGTGCCAATATTTCTCTACAATGTTTCTCACTCGTTGTTGTTGGTTCATGTATCTAGTAATTAATCTGAGGGGATTGACCTCGTTTTTTGTTTTTTTAGAATATAAAAGTTATTCCCTTGGTTGCAGACATGCCTGCCGGTGGGATCTTTTTAGAGGCATGCGAGTAACCTCTTAAGAGTAGTCGATCGCGTAACTTGTCTGCCTCTATCTTAAAGATGGCATCATCGGCACAGTTTCGCCTTACCCTGAGAAATTGGCTATATGGTATTGAGTCTAAGAGTGGTTTGGGATGGAAGCTCGTGGTGTGCAGAATTGCATTTCCAGTTGTGGGTTTCCTATAAAGTTTTCTGAGAAGGGAACCCCCTCCCCACTATAGACTTCCACATCGAGAAACACAATGCTATGTTCATTGAGAGACATTGTGAAACTGAGGTTGAAATCGTTTCTATACATCCTCGAGAGACATTGTTCAAGCATTACATGCGACCCGTCCCAGATAATAAAGATATCATCAATGTATCAGTACCACCCCATAATGTGGTCCGTATACATTGACAGGGCCTCATCCTCCTGAAACATTTTCTCCCACTCCCCCAGGTACAGGTTGGCATATGACGCGGCACAACAAGTCCCCATTGCCACTCCCTGCACCTGGAGGTAGTGGGAGCCATTGAAGGTAAATATATTATGCTCGAGGATGAACTCTAATAAGGATACAATTAATTCCCCATATGCTGGGTCAACATTTCCGTCTCTCTGTATAATATGTTTGATGGCTGCTATGCCCTTTCCATGTGGAATAGAGCTATAGAGCATTTCGACATCCACTGTCACCAAAAACGCATGTTCAGAGATATGAAGATCATCTATAATTTGCAAAAAATGTGAAGTATCTTTTACAAAGGAGGGCAAGGCCATAACATAAGGTTTCGAGTAATCGTCGATCAATCGACTAGAATTTTCGCTAATTGCACCTACCCCGGATATAATTGGTGTTCCGGGGGGATCCTTTTAATTTTTATGAATCTTTGGGAGTGTGTAAAAGGTGGGCACACGAGGAAAATAATTCCGAATAAAATTCCACAATTGTTTGGTGATTATGTTATTATGGAGGGCGGTGTCAATCAACAGGTAAAAGTCCCTATTGTACTTTTCGACAATGCTACTTGGCATACGTCGATACCAATCTAGGTTTTTTAGTATCTGGTTACACATATTAATGTATTTATTGTTATCTAGAAGGACGACATTACCGCCCTTGTCCGAGAGCTTGATGACAATGTGGTTATTGTTTGAGAGTTGTTTTAAAGCCACCTTCTCTTTCTCTGTTAAATTGGTTGGCTTTTGTGTGCGTATTTTCAATTTCTTAAGGTCCTTGTTCACTAGGCTCAAGAATGCTGCCGCATTCGGATTAGTGCTGGGCAGAAGTCTGACTTCTTTTTCAGTGTCAGCCTGGTGACACTGGGATCCTCACCTTGTTTTTCTACCAAGTCCAAAACGTGTTGGAGGTTGACTCGGTCGATAAGATCGGCCGGATCGCTCTCCTCCAGAAGTGAAACCAAATGGTCAAGCGCTCGACTTTCATGTGGGGTACGGTCAGGTAGTATTCCCTGTTTGTGAAAAAAAAATTTAAGATTCATTTGGGGATGAAAAGCTGCATATCTTTGTATATTTCAAATTTATCAAGATCTTGGTTTGGACTAAAATTTAACCCTTTCTTAAGGACCACTATCTCTTCCTCAGATAGTGAATGTGAGGAGAGATTGATAATATTAAGATCGACCTCGTCTCGTGTATCAGTGCTGTTTAAATTAACTATAATATCACTTGTGTGTACGTGTTGGGATTGTGTGGTGAGGGCTGAACGGCTGCTAAAATCCTCTTTAAAAAAGAGGGATCACTTGAAAGAGTGTCAAAAGATTCAGTAAATTCAATGTTCGTTTGGGAGGTGGGTTCTCTCACCGTGATATTTCTAGTAGGCAAACTAGTAGGGTGCATTGCTGCCGTGTCACTAGTCATAGTGCGTTGGATTGAAAGTGAGTCATGTGGAGGTGATTTAAGTGTTCGTTTTTTAGCTTTTTGACCTTCGGGAGAATCGCCATGATATTGGCGCTTAGTGCTATGAGTGACTTTTGATTTGTGAGAGGGTTGTGAGGGAAGATTAGATCGGTGAGGGATTTTTTGTATAATGACGGAGGATTGTCCGTAATTTAGGTTACCCTTATTGGGGTTACCTTTGTTGTGTATGTGATTATTTTTGGGTCCACTTGTAAGCCTTACCATCTTTGAACGCATTCTTGTCTCGAATAAACTTGAGTCCCTTTTTGATTAACATATCTCTATTAAACGCCTCCAAATGTGTTTTTCATTTTTCTTCCTTAATTGTTATAGGCTTTTGGGTCTTTATTTCTGAATCCTACCGCAGATGTTAACTATATCTATATCCAAAATGCCTCTCTAAAAAGATCCTACCAGCAGGCATGTTTGCAACCAAGGGAAAAATTTTTTTTTTTGCATCAAAGAGTTTTATTGAAGGTTAAAGAAGTTTAACAATCAAAGCCACTTTACATTGTTGATTGAAACAAATGCACAAAACATCTTGTAAACATCAGGTATGCTATCTATCAGCTAGACTAACTTATAATAAGCAGACTATGAGTCATGATGGTTTCCTGTCTAAACTGGGAGTATATAGGAAAGTGATTGCGTTTAAGGCTATCCGTTACCTCATCCAGTTAAGTATTTGGAACAGACTAAAATATTATGGCATACATCATATCTATCAGTTAGCTTTGAGATCTTTGAGAAATTTTCATTATGTAAAGTAAGGAAAGAAGTGGTAGAAGGAGGAGAAGTAAAGAGGAACAGAAATAGAAGGGGAAGAGTTTGTTTGTGAAGTAGTAATGTCTCTCTCTCCCCTTGGTCTCTGCAGTACACTGGAGCTTGACCCGTGATGGGCGAGAAGCTCCGTCGTTCAGGGCAGTGCTAATTACTCATTAAGTGATCGAATTTTGCTGTGACCTTAAAATGGAACCAGGGGGTCCATGTCTTGTGGTATCTTTCTATGTCATTGGAGGTTTGGGCCAGTAGATCTTCCATGTGACAGATCTCGGAGACTTTCTGAAGCCACTCCTTCACTGAAGGAGCCTGAGTACTCTTCCAGCGTAGCGGTATCAGGGCCTTAGCGGCATTCAGAAGGTGCTTTGTTTAATATTTTTTATATCTTTTATACGGGAAGTTGGATATGTGGAGTAGGCAACAGGCTGCATCAAGAGTGATTCTGGTCTCCGTGATCTGTCATATGGTGTCCCTCACCTCAGTCCAGAAGACCTCGAGGATCGGGCACTGCCACCAAATGTGTAGGTGAGGGCCCATCTCTCTTTTGCATCTCCAGCATCTATCTGAAGTCTCTGGGAACCATGCTTTGAGTTTATGGGGTGTGGCGTACCATTGAGTCAGAAGTTTGTACGCCGTCTCCTGCATTTTAGTGCTGATGGAGCATTTATGTGCTAAAGTACAAGCTGTCTGCCACTGATTGTCAGTAATATCTTTCCGAAGTGCTCTGGACCACTCTCTTCTGAATCTGTCTTCAGTTGTTGTTGTAGGGTTTTGAAGCCAAGAGTATGCGACAGAGGTCGTCTTGACAAAGTCGTCCCCCCCATGGCACACTGTCTCTAGTTGAGTCATAGGTCTTTGAAAGTAAGGCCGTTTAGTCTTATCTGTGATGAAGCTGGGGATTTGAAAGTATGACCATCTAGGTAGATGGGGGAGGTTGTGATCCTCTTTCAACGTTGAATAGTCTTTAACTCTGTCATTTTTAATGCAGTCTCAATAGCTTTTGTGGGTTTAGAGACTGAAAGGCTCGACCCGTCAGTCCCGGAGTGAAATCAGGGTTGTTTTGTAGAGGAGTTAGTGGGCTGAGTTGTGTCGTTAAGTCAGATTTCTTAATCACCGTCTGGAAGGCCTCCATAGTGGTCCCGTCAGTGGGTGTCTTTTTATAGAATGTTGTTGTTTTCCCCAAGGAATCCATGGGGAGAACCTGAGTGTGTCTGTGGTCAGTGACTCTTCTAATTTGACCCAGTCTTTTGATTTCCCGTGCCAGTCAATCACTCTAGTTAAGTGTGAAGCTAGATAATAGTTTTGGAAATGTGGTAAACCCATTCCGCCCTGCTCCTTGGGTCTAGTTAGCAGAGCAAATTTGATTCTAGGTCGTTTGTGCCCCCAAAGGAAGCGTGCAAGAGTAGATTGTAAATGTTTGAAGAAGCTGTCATGAATATTCAGTCAGAATAAGTTGTGCCTTTTTAAGGACAGGTTTCCCGCACAATAATTATCATTGAGTAATTTTTAACGAAGATATTTTTAGGATACAAAATCAATCAATATGACACAGTCTATGCTTGTGAAACTTATTCACGGAGACGTGTGGTCATACGAAATAGAAATTTATTGGTAAAAAAACACAAATAATCACATGAAATTAAGATACCGATTGCTTTACATGAACGTCTTGAAAATCAATAAAAACACTTGCAAAAATGGGCGTACAGTCCCTTTGACCTAATACCACCATGATAACTTCTCGGTAGAATCAATAACCTTGTGAACTTGACAATTAAACAGAACGTCAGTATTTCACACGTACAATAGTTACTTTACTGCAGGTAAGTAAGTGGTTAAAATTGTGAAATAAATTAGACGTTGTTTTGTCAATAAATGTGGCAACTATGCAAAAAGAAAAATATAATGAAAAATCTGAATCTTTAGAGAAAAATCTACAAGGCGGTTATTGATTCGGGAGAATGATTATCAACTGTATAATATTCAATACATCAATATTTGTGAGAACATATCAATATTTGAGAGAACATGCAAGATAAAATCAACATGATATAATTACCTATTCCAGGATGGCTACAGTTCCTATTGGCTGGTTACCAGAGTTAGGATGGCTGCCGTAGTTTCAAAATGGATACTCCTAAAGAGGATTTACTTCTTGTGACCTCCGAGTTCTAAGTATTAGGTGTTGAGGAATCTTCATGAATGTAAAGATATGTATTCATGCATGGTGCATGAGTGTCAGTCCGGGAGTGTGTGTGTCTCCCAGTGTCCCCCCTTCAGGGTGGATCCCTGAGCTCTCCCCCTGAGCTCTCTTCCTCCTCTCTCCCCTCTTACTTGCCTCTAAATACCATTTCAGATAATAAGACCATAAAAATTATAATGGCTCTGCCCAAAAGGACGTGGCCACTTCCCATTGGGTTAGGAGACTTAATTATTAACTTCCTCTGGAAATTTAGTGAGTTCAAATAATACCACCTTCAACCACCAGGTGTCTCACATGTGTTTTGAGTCCATCCTTTAAGTTAATACATTCTATTTTCATAATGTGTATAATGGTAAGGATAGTATATACTTTTAAATATTCTGGTAATCGGTCTAATGTAAAATACATTCAGTATAATCTTGATTAATCACTATTACATAAACTGGTTACATATATATGTGTCTCTATAAATGTATGTCTATAAAGACTGGTCTATCTATGAAATACACACGTTGTTATATATATTCATCAATACTACATAAAAATGATTATCTATATGGATACCTGTATAACTTCTGGTATCTTCACTGAATATTCGTTTTTCTCTGCACAGGTTATAGTCTTCTATAGCTATAATCATAATTATATGTTTTTCCTAATACTAATTAGTTTCTTTAAACACTTCTACTTATAAAATCGCACTTTCATATACATTTTCTTCATGGCAAAGTTGTTGGGTCCGCATACGCCAACATTATAATGTCTCTGTGACCTACAATGTTTGAAATGACTTATAAAAACCTTATACCGTATATACTCGAGTATAAGTCGTTCCGAGTATAAGTCGAGGCCCTAATTTACCACAAAAAAAATGGGAAAAACTTAGTGACCCGAGTATAAGACGAGGGTGAGAAATGCACAGCTACTGTAAGTGGAAAAGAGGGTCAACAATGCCCATTTGCAGCATCACTGTGCCCATTTGCAGCCATAGGTCCCCTGAACTTCAAACTCGGTAGTTAAGGGTTCCTAGATGCCCCCTAGCTGCAGCCAAAATTTGGGGTCTCTGAACCCAAAGGGTCCTGAAATGACATTGCTGCAGATGGACACAGTTGACCGAATTTGGGGCCCTGTATCTTGGGGCCACTTAGTGCTAGGAACCCCAAATTTGGTGTGCAAACCCAGTGGAACTAGCACCATTAAATTTCCCAAGTGACCCCGAGATACAGGGCCCCAAAAATCAGTTCAGAAAATGTCAAGCTCTTTTCTGCAGCAGAGAATTACATTTTCTGAACCGGATTTGGGGCCCTGTATCTCAGGGATACTTGGTGCTAGGAACTTCAGCTTTGGATATGTTGTGGTACCAGTTCCACTGGGTTTGCACACCAAATTTGGGGTTCCTAGCACCAAGTGGCCCTGAGATATGGGGCCCCAAATTCGGTTCAGAAAATGTCAAGCACTTTTCTGCAGCAGAGAATGACATTTTCCGAACCGATTTTGGGGCCCCGTATCTCGGGGCCACTTAGTGCTAGGATCTTCAGCTTTGGATATGTTGTGGTACCAGTTCCACTGGGTTTGCACACCAAATTTGGGGTTCCTAGCACCAAGTGGCCCTGAGATACGGGGCCCCAAAATCGGTTCAGAAAATGAAATTTTTTCATGCAGAAAAGTGCTTGACTCGAGTATAAGTCGAGGGGGCACTTTCAGCACAAAAAAATGTGCTGAAAAATTCGACTTATACTCGAGTATATACGGTAGATACTTTTAAAATATTTTTAACTGGTACAAAATTCAACTCTTTCTAACGTGTTGAGATGGACCTTGAACATTCCCACTGGGTGTTTAGAAATGACTTGTTTGTCTAAACCATCCTAAAAGTTCATACAATGAGTTTTGTTAGCCAAGGTGTTAGCTATTTAAACAGTCCACCACTTGCACACAATAAGCTTAGCCAGGTGAGGTTATCTCTAGGCGAGAATTGTCTGTCTAATCTTGTGTCCTGTGGCAGCTTTTGTTTATTCACAATACCATGTAAATATCTCCTTGTTTTGTGACGAAAGCAGTTTTTTTTTGTTCCAACAGTTTTCCTTACAATACATGCTTGTAAAAGTCTTCAATATTTGAAGTAGTAGTAAAACTTGGAAAAACATGAGAGCGTCTAATTTGTTCTAAAGGTCGGAAAAAGGGCACCGTTCAATTATTTAACATCACGGTTCATCTACTTTGTGAGGCCTAAGCATCTCTTATGTTTCTGCCAGTAAATATAAAATATATTTCTTCATGAATTCACAACAAAGCTCAGTGGGATCCTGACAAGTAGTGACCTCAGGAGGTACAGTAGTCGGGGTAGAATGGTCATTTTGAGAATGGCTGCTCTTCCGAACCAAGATAATAATTTAGAACTCCAATTCTGTAAGTCTGCGGCAATGTTTCGTAGCAGGGGGGGAAAGTTCCTTTCATAGGTTGTTGCCAGTCTCTAGGGCAACGAAAACCCCAAATATTTGAGTGCGCCAGTTACCCAGAGAAATGAACAATTCCCCTGAGTTCTGGTGAGAGCGAAAATTTTTATATTCTAAAAATCCAAAAGACCAAAAGACGAGGTCAATCCCTTCAGAATAATTACTAGATATACCAACCAACAACAGCGAGTGAGAAACATTGTAGAGAAAAATTGGAACATGCTGGCGCTTGATCCCTCTTTGGGACAATTTGTGACAGAGAAACCATTGTTTACGTTCAGCAGAGCAACCTCTGTGAGGGACCAAATTGTCAGTAGTGAATTTAAAGCAGAAAATAAAAAAAATATCATTGTAAATACAAAGGGACCTACATGTGTGGGTCATGCCATTACTGTAAGTTCATGCTTACTGAAAAAAATCCAACTTTACTGAATGGTCAGATTTTTCGGTCTAAGCACTTTGCTAATTGTAAAACGTTTGGAGTGGTTTACATGTTGTTAAGTGATTGCAGGTTTCTACATTGGTAAGACCAAGTTGGAGTTCTGGAGAAGGGCCTACAGGCATGTCAGAAGCATGCAGGTATGTGATCCGCATCTCCCGCTTGGTCGACACACAAAGATTGTACATAATGTTAGATTTACAAAAATCTAATTCCTCATTCTGGACCCTATCCACCCCAATCCTAGGGTAGGGGACTGGAACAAGTCCCTTCTCCAGCTTAAAGCACGCTGGATCCATAGGTTAAAGGCAACACAACCGCGTGGCTTGAATGAAGCCATCTGTTTTAAGCCATTTCTAGAGGGTTTTTCCTCTGGAGGAATGGAAAAGTAATAACATCCTATTGGTTTAATCTTATGGATACTGGCCTGTTCAGATAAATTTAATATCATCTACATTCCCTTTTTTTTAAATAATATTGGATGATACAATAATCTTTACTATTGATTCAATCTGTATGCGTACACCCCTATGTCATTTTGGGCCGCACGCACTTTTTACTATTTTCTACTATTATTGTAATTGGTTGATCCACTTTAATTGCCACACTTATAGTTTATGCATTTTTTTTACATCAATGCATTAATTATATTCCTTTTTCCCACCTGCCTTTGTTTATCATCCACTAGTGTGGGCATGTCCTGGCGACCGCCCGGAACACAGAGCCGCCCTGTCTCTATGGAGCCTGTGGCGGCATTATGCGGGGTCTGTGGCGCCGACTGTTAGCGCCGGGCCTCCATCTTGCTTCACTCGGTGGACATGCGCTGTCCACTGGTGAAGCTCTGCGTGCCGGTGGGCATAGTGGGCGTGGCTGGGCTCCGGCAAGCGGCCTCCCTGTCAGCGTGCCGGAACCGAGCGGAGCGCACACCGCTCAGGGGGCCGGGTTTGCAGCCCTGGTTCCCTCCCATCCCCTCACGATCAGCTGTGTCTGCAACAGCTGATTGGGGAGGGAGGGCAATATATACCAGCGACAGCTCGTCCTTGCATCTCCTTAAGTGTATGGCTGGATGACGAGCGGTCGCAAAAAAATTCTGTTGCCAAGGTACAGGACTCTCTCTCTTTTCAACTTCTCTAACGGCTCAGGCCTTTTTTCTGCCAAGGAGTTTTATCATGCCTATTTCTTAAGCATGACTTAGCATTTAAACCTTTGGGCATGGGAGAAATGTTAATTATAACCTATACTTAAACTGTGATACTTTGTATACATTAACTACTGGTCTACATAACATTATTTATTAATAATAAAAAAATTTAGATACAAAAATCACATATAAACAAGCCCTCCATTGGTTATTTAGTTGGAGTATTATACTCACCTAATGTTTAAGGCAGATTCACATAGATATTATAGCTAAGCTCCTTACCCAATGACAACAATATTTGTAGTATTTAGGTTATAGAGAAACATCAATAAATTTAATCCTAAATATCGGTTGAATACCAACAAACACCGACACCTAGGATAAATTAGCAGGCGCTCAAAAACACTCCAGATGTAACTAGCTATACCACCATAAATGACAATGTCTGGTGATTAACACGTTCTCTGGATATAAAAAAATATATACACTACCGTTCAAAAGTTTGGGGTCACATTGAAATGTCCTTATTTTTGAAGGAAAAGCACTGTACTTTTAAATGAAGCTAACTTTAAACTAGTCCTAACTTTAAACAAATATACTCTATACATTGCTAATGTGGTAAATGACTATTCTAACTGCAAATGTCTAGTTTTTGGTGCAATATCTACATAGGTGTATAGAGGCCCATTTCCAGCAACTATCACTCCAGTGTTCTAATGGTACAATGTGTTTGCTCATTGGCTCAGAAGGCTAATTGATGATTAGCAAACCCTTGTGCAATCATGTTCACACATCTAAAAACAGTCTAGCTCCTTCCAGAAGCTACAAAACTGACCTTCCTGTGAGCAGATTGAGTTTCTGGAGCATCACATTTGTGGGGTCAATTAAACGCTCAAAATGGCCAGAAAAAGAGAACTTTCATCTGAAACTCGACAGTCTATTCTTGTTCTTAGAAATGAAGGCTATTCCATGCGAGAAATTGCAAAGAAATTGAAGATTTCCTACAACGGTGTGTACTACTCCCTTCAGAGGACAGCACAAACAGGCTCTAACCAGAGTAGAAAAAGAAGTGGGAGGCCGCGTTGCACAACTAAGCAAGAAGATAAGCACATTAGAGTCTCTAGTTTGAGAAACAGACGCCTCACAGGTCCCCAACTGGCATCTTCATTAAATAGTACCCGCAAAACACCAGTGTCAACATCTACAGTGAAGAGGCGGCTGCGGGATTTTGGGCTTCAGGGCAGAGTGGCAAAGAAAAAGCCATATCTGAGACTGGCCAATAAAAGAAAAAGATTAAGATGGGCAAAAGAACACAGACATTGGACAGAGGAAGACTGGAAAAAAGTGTTGTGGACGGATGAATCCAAGTTTGAGGTGTTTGGATCACAAAGAAGAACGTTTGTGAGACGCAGAACAAATGAAAAGATGCTGGAAGAATGCCTGACGCCATCTGTTAAGCATGGTGGAGGTAATGTGATGGTCTGGGGTTGCTTTGGTGCTGGTAAGGTGGGAGCTTTGTACAGGGTAAAAGGGATTCTGAATAAGGAAGGCTATCACTCCATTTTGCAACGCCATGCCATACCCAGTGGACAGCGCTTGATTGGAGCCAATTTCATCCTACAACAGGACAATGACCCTAAACACACCTCCAAATTGTGCAAGAACTATTTACAGCAGAAGCAGGCAGCTGGTATTCTATCGGTAATGGAGTGGCCAGCACAGTCACCAGATCTGAACCCCATTGAGCTTTTGTGGGAGCAGCTTGACCGTATGGTACGCCAGAAGTGCCCATCCAACCAATCCAACTTGTGGGAGCTGCTTCTAGAAGCGTGGGGTGCAATTTCTCCAGCTTACCTCAATAAATTAACAGCTAGAATGCCAAAGGTGTGCAATGCTGTAATTGCTGCAAAAGGAGGATTCTTTGATGAAAGCAAAGTTTGATGTAAAAACAATGTTATTTCAAATACAAATCATTATTTCTAACCTTGTCAATGTCTTGACTCTATTTTCTATTCATTTCACAACGTATGGTGGTGAATAAGTGTGACTTTTCATGGTAAACACAAAATTGTTTGGGTGACCCCAAACTTTTGAACGGTAGTGTATATGAAAAGGATATATGTATATGTGTGAAACAAATATGCAATGTGCAATGATGGTGATACCCTTTATCAAAGACTCAATCACCCATATGTGACACACCTCTAAAGATAAGAATAAAATTAAACAATATATATATATATAATGTGATTGTATACCTTGCAGTATACAATAGTGGTGACACCCTCTAATAGTATTAATGATCTGAGTGTAACACACTAAATTAATAACATACCTCAGAAATAAATGTAAATAGGAACATAATAAAATGTGCTACTACAGAATAAAACGGTGATGTGATCTAATAGGTGAATCTATCATCTGCGTGTATCACACCCCTATTTAGCCAAGAGATTGACTAGATGTAGTTGATCAGGGTGTGACTAGTAATATAGTGGTGACACCCTCTAATAGTGGGTCAATTATCTGTGTATGGTACACCACATGAATGGCGGACCACACAAAAATAAAAACCTGCAAAAGAAAAATATTATAAATAGAACCTCTTATAATGCAAAAATTGTGGTGGAAAAGCATATATATGAGTGACAGCAATAAAAAATCGTGCATGTAGTTCAATTCATGCTGCAAAGTTCAACAACTCCAAAAACAGTTCATGAATGGAACCAGCCCTTAATAGAGGCTGTAGGTGATTAAAGCTGGTGACGAAAAAATATTCAATCAAATGTCCCACACAAATGATTCCTCAGTGATAGATGTCAAAAATGATGAGTAACTCCGTGCTCCTTCCACCTCACCACTGTGCTAGTGAATCGCACTCTCCAGACATGCACTCACCAAAATAAAATGCCAGCACTTTCATGCAAGGCTAAACGAGCTTTCTTTACCACACTCCTGGGTAAATATTGCATACGAAGCTCACAAGGATGATGTTCAATGGATCCACATAAAAGAGAATGAATGCTCCAATAGTGTAATTCCGCAATGAAAATTTATTAAAACTCATGCAAACTTCACACATAGCACTCACATTGTGTAAACCTTTAAACAAGCTCAGACCGTGTAATGCACAGCAAACTTCAACTCAGTGGATTCAACAATAACAATGGTCACGGCGGACCCGAGGTGTACAGCTGCTGGATGTGCTCTCACCCCTCCCTCGGGAAACCTCCGTCCCTCCGTGCGCTCGTATCCTATTCTCCTGTGTGGCCGACAGCAAGTACGTCACAACTCACAGCCACGCCCCGACATGTTTCGTCATGGAACGACTTATTCATGACTGGAACAAGTCCCTTCTCCAGCTTAAAGCACGCTGGATCCATAGGTTAAAGGCAACACAACCGCGTGGCTTGAATGAAGCCATCTGTTTTAAGCCATTTCTAGAGGGTTTTTCCTCTGGAGGAATGGAAAAGTAATAACATCCTATTGGTTTAATCTTATGGATACTGGCCTGTTCAGATAAATTTAATATCATCTACATTCCCTTTTTTTTAAATAATATTGGATGATACAATAATCTTTACTATTGATTCAATCTGTATGCGTACACCCCTATGTCATTTTGGGCCGCACGCACTTTTTACTATTTTCTACTATTATTGTAATTGGTTGATCCACTTTAATTGCCACACTTATAGTTTATGCATTTTTTTTACATCAATGCATTAATTATATTCCTTTTTCCCACCTGCCTTTGTTTATCATCCACTAGTGTGGGCATGTCCTGGCGACCGCCCGGAACACAGAGCCACCCTGTCTCTATGGAGCCTGTGGCGGCATTATGCGGGGTCTGTGGCGCCGACTGTTAGCGCCGGGCCTCCATCTTGCTTCACTCGGTGGACATGCGCTGTCCACTGGTGAAGCTCTGCGTGCCGGTGGGCATAGTGGGCGTGGCTGGGCTCCGGCAAGCGGCCTCCCTGTCAGCGTGCCGGAACCGAGCGGAGCGCACACCGCTCAGGGGGCCGGGTTTGCAGCCCTGGTTCCCTCCCATCCCCTCACGATCAGCTGTGTCTGCAACAGCTGATTGGGGAGGGAGGGCAATATATACCAGCGACAGCTCGTCCTTGCATCTCCTTAAGTGTATGGCTGGATGACGAGCGGTCGCAAAAAAATTCTGTTGCCAAGGTACAGGACTCTCTCTCTTTTCAACTTCTCTAACGGCTCAGGCCTTTTTTCTGCCAAGGAGTTTTATCATGCCTATTTCTTAAGCATGACTTAGCATTTAAACCTTTGGGCATGGGAGAAATGTTAATTATAACCTATACTTAAACTGTGATACTTTGTATACATTAACTACTGGTCTACATAACATTATTTATTAATAATAAAAAAATTTAGATACAAAAATCACATATAAACAAGCCCTCCATTGGTTATTTAGTTGGAGTATTATACTCACCTAATGTTTAAGGCAGATTCACATAGATATTATAGCTAAGCTCCTTACCCAATGACAACAATATTTGTAGTATTTAGGTTATAGAGAAACATCCACATTGATTACTGTTTTGTAATTACTACTTTTTAGAGCTGTGGCCCCACGTTATTCTGTTCGCTCAGTGCAGGAATAACTTCATCTCCAACAGGTTCTAAATATTTCCCAATTATGACTATATCTACAATAAATATTATGAATGTTATATTTTTATAGACTTTTTTGTCTACATTTTACAGGGCTCCTCTCTTTTCCCGACCCCAGTGTGTCCTCAGGCTCTCCCTGCCCTACAGTCGGTTATCCCTCCTTTGGTGGAGGAGGGGGGTTCTGGGTTGACGGCGGGCCTCCTTTTAGGTGAGATAGCTGTAAACATCCAAAACATCTGCACACGCCCATGCCACTGGGGGATCTCCGGGGTGAGAACTTGAAAGGCACTTGTATCCTCGTATGTTTTTAAAGACATAACTACTGGAATGTTGAATACACCGCTATAATATTTGTAAGTGTTTTTCTTTGATACTGTACTCTAATAATACAGCATGTTACTGAATACTAGTGTTATCATTATATGTTTATTCATTCATTATTCTATTCTAGAAATATGGTTTCTTCTTGCTTTAACCCCTGAAGAAGGAGGCAACTTAGTACTCTGAAATGCGTCGGGTGCGAGAAATCACAGAACTATATTGTATATTTATGTATATGACGGTGTAAAAGTCTTAGACGTGTTTAAACATACCATGTTTTTATTTATACTTTTTTCTATACTTTTCCAAATAAATACTTTGAAATCATCAACATATTCTACTAAAATCCTTTGATCTAGTATGGTGCCTTAAAAGTCCACTGCACAGGGGATCTCTTCCTTTTTTCTCTTTTTTTTGTTTAACTAGAGGTTGTAAATAAAAGTCTATATATCTACCTATTCTCAATGTAACTGAATCTATCCCACTAATAATGGGAGGTCCAGGGGGTTTGGTGGCATGCTTATGTACCTTAAGAAGGTATCCAAGGAGCCACCAGAACCAGATAGGCATACTCTTTTTTTATTATTTTATTATTTTTATTACTCTCTAATTCTTCTTTAAATTTCTTTGTGGGATCACATACTATTTGACTATATGTTTCTCGATCATTTAAAATATTTGACATCTCATTTTCATAATCGCTTTTGTCCAAAACAATGATACCACCCCCCTTATCTGCTTGGCGGATCGCCAGATCTTTTCTCTCACATAACTGTTTAAGCCCAATCTCCTTTGGAATGGCAGCCTTGAGTCACTTGGATCACATATGGCTGCCCTTAACAACAATAGAGGCATCTTATTATTGTTTGAGGTTAGTTCCACAGAAATTCATTTTCTAGATCTGGTCATTAAAGTAGTTGATAACAAACTAAGTACTAGTACCTACTTTAAACCAACAGACCGGAACTCATATATTCTGGTGGACAGTTGCCATCATCGGAACTGGTTACGAGTCAATTTTTAAGGCTGCAACACAACTGTACAGACATCCAAGACATTGAGATACAAGCATCCTTGGTTAAAAACAAATTTCTTGGGGGGCGTGTCCGAATGTAAGCCGAGGAAGACGTGCAGGCACAGAGCTCCGCTCATCCTGAAGAAATCCACTGCCACCCTGCCTACAGAGCTACCCGGTGAGCCTCAAAAAACATCCTGCCTGTCCCTGGGCATCATCTCCCTCAGCCCCAGCCTGCATTTTGAAGCCCGCCCGTCGGGCTGGATAGCTGCATGGCCTGCTTCATCCACCTGAGACCGCCGCCATCTTGAGGCCTACGGAACAGAATCCACAGCCATCCAGCCAACAGAACTACCCGGTGAGCCTCAAAAACCATCCTGCCTGTCCCTGGGCATCATCTCCCTCAGCCCCAGCCTGCATTTTGAAGCCTGGCCGTCAGGCTGGGTAGCTGCGCGGCCTGCTCCACCCAAGGCCGCCGCCATCTTGAGGCCTACGGAACAGAGTGAGTAATCCACTGCCATCCTGCCCACAGCGCTACCAGGTGAGCCTCAAAAACCATCCTGCCTGTCCCTGGGCATCATCTCCCTCAGCCCCAGCCTGCATTTTGAGGCCCGGCCGTCGGGCTGGGTAGCTGCATGGCCCGCGGTCCTCTCCATCCACCCGAGGCCGCCGCCATCTTGAGGCCTACAGGGCCTACTACATCCCTCCCAGCTGGGTGCTGTTATCCATGAGAAAACAGTGGTCCCAAACTCCTGCCCCAACAACAGCATCTCTGAGGGTAACAGGTAGCGGTTGCAACACCTCATGGCTGTCAGCCAGTCTGAATTGGGCCTCAACGTGGGATCACAGGACTGCACCAGTTAGAGATATCTGCTGTCCCTGCATGAAAGCCTCCCTCTCTGCAAATCATCAACTCTTAAAGGGGACGCAACCATCCTTTTCATGACAGGCGGACGCAGAATCTCAAAGAAAGCGGCTGCCCAGACATCCCGGCGCTCACCGCCGAACACACGTGCGGCGGCCATCTTGCCCACTACCTCCGTGCCTCCAGCATCTGTTGCAGTACAGACGGACCCAGTGATGGTGGCTCTCTGCTCATTGGCTCAGGAGGGGGCCTCTACAACACCGCAGGTGGACCCAGAGTCCCTTGGGGAACAATCCCCTGCGATGATCCAGGCGGCCATAGCAGACAGTAAGTCCTCTGTGGAGGGAAAAATTGACACCCTGACTATTGAATGCGGCTAATAAGACAAGACATGGACAAATTTAGAGGCCGCCTCACTGAAGTGGAACACCGAATATCAGCGGTAGAGGATACAACTACCTTTACTGTGCAATCCGTGATTGATTTGCAGCAACAGGTTAAAATCCTTATGGCCCGTTCGGAAGACGCCGAGAACCGCCTCAGGCGTTACAATGTGCGGTTTTGTTGGGCTCCCTGAGGGTGCGGAAGGCCAGAACCCTGTTGTGTTTGCTGAACCTTTTTCAAACAACTCCTGGACCTGCAGCACTTGTCACCTGTATATGTTGTGGAGCGCACGCACAGGGTGGCCACTGGTTGGAGGCCTGCTGGCGCATGGCAACGCGCCTTTCTGGTTCGCCTGCTCAATTTCAGGGATAGAGATCTCATCCTGGCAGAGGCTCGTAAACACCCTGAACTGAAACATGATAATACTGTCATACATTTATATCCTGACTTCTCTCCGGAGTTGCAAAGGAAGAGGCGCTCTTTTACGGATGTCCGCAGGCGTCTGAGGGAGAAAAATCTGGTATACAGTATGCTATATCCCAGTCGCCTGAAGGTTATTCATTGTGGGGCCAGCAAATTCTTTGACTCTCCTGCGGAAGCGGCAGACTGGCTCGATACCATTACATAGAGAGGTGGGAGTGCTGAAGATGTGTTGTGACTGATGCCTGCGACATAGTATCACTGGACTGTCTACATGATTGCTGGATGTTTTACCGGGAGAAATACTATCTGATGTCAAAGCCATCCGTTAATACCTTGCTCTTCTGTAGTGACTGTCCTCACGGATGTGGGGAATGTGCCATGGCACCAGAGCTCACCTATCCGTTAGATGCGAAAGCTCTGGTTCTGTTTTGTATGCACTGAACTGCATGTTCATCTTTAAGACCCCCCCACTGAGTGGAAGAACTCTTGGAACTATCCACTAATGTTTTTTTTGTTTTTGGAATAAAAGTTTCTCCAGCAGTTTTTTGGTTCAGTTGGCCCGGAGCAAACAGGGTGTTGGGTTCATGAATGGTTACTCTTTTGCACTTTTTTTTTGTCTTTACTTTTTTTCCTTCCCTTTTTTTAAGTTTTTGGGAATGAAGTTTCTCCGGTGGGGTTTTTTTTTCTCTTCACCCGGAGCAAACGGGGAGTTGGGTACTCACACTGTTGGATTCTTTGACTTCTTTTTGCTTTTTTTTTTAATTTTTTTTTTCAACTCCTTTTTTTTACAATTTTTTTTTTTTTTTTTTGTCAAGCTCTGCCCTGAGAGACTCTAGTCACTGGCTTGTTCTTTGCCTGGTATGGTTTATGCTGCTATTCTGTTATTCTTTGGTGTGTTGTGGCTCACTATAGCATCCTTCCTGTTCTTATGTTTTATAAACCTTTGCTTAATGAGTAATCTCAAAATTCTCTCTTGGAATGTCCAAGGCCTAAACTCTAAATTTAAGAGATCATTGGTACTCCAATACCTTAAAGATCAGAATCCGCACATAGAGTTCTTGCAGGAGACCTATTTAACTGGGAGCAGGGTACTCTCCCTAAACAGGAGTTGGATTCAGAGAGCCATACACTCCACCCATTCTTCATATGCTAGAGGGGTGGCTATCCTTATTCACAAAAAACTAACCTGCTCAGTGGAACATGTGGTTACAGATTCCCAGGGGTGCTATGTCATGGTGGTTCTGGAGGTTGAATCCCAACTGATGGCGTTTGTCAATGTTTATGTCCCACCCCCTTTTAAAAGTGAGGTCTTGTACATGATCCTTGAGAAGGTTGCCACTTTTGGCCCTTTTATAATTGTTTGTGGCTGGTGATTTCAACAACATTTTAGACTATACCCTGGACACCTCTAGCCCACATCAGCCACAGAACCTGGAGCTCGGGCACTGGGCAGATTCAGCGACTTTGGAGGAGGTGTGGCGGTGGAAACACCCTGGAGAAAGAGGCTACTCCTATCTTTCCCACGTCAGCGCCTCTTCCTCTCGTATAGATCTGGCATTTGCTAACCCGGCTCTACTTCCCCAGGTCACTGAGGTCTCCTACCTAGCTGGGGGAATCTCAGATCATACTCCCCTGCAGGTAACAACTCTAGCCTCTGGTAGACACAGTGGGGTGTGGAGGCTACATCCAGGTTGGGTGGCAGAGCCCTCAGTTGAGGCTTTGGTCTCACCACAGCTAAAACAATATTGGGATCACAATGAAGGAACAGCAGATAGGCCTGTGGTGTGGGATGCATTCAAGGCGTCCGCCAGGGGGATGTATGTATCGGCCATCAAGGCTGCCAGGGCTGAGAAAAACTCCACCACTGAAAAGCTCCAAGCTCATGAAACACTCTGTGCAAAGACTCATGCTGAAACACCTTCTCCTTCTTCCCTGGCTGAGTTGCAGATGGCCAGAAGGGCACTATTGGTACTCTTCCAAAGTCTCACTCAATGTAACTTCAAAACTAGGGCCGAAACACTGTTTGAAAAAGGGGATAAAAATGGGAAGCTTTTAGCCTACCTGACTGCTGATGCCTGGACACACACAGCGATTTCCTGTGTTCACACATCTGAGGGCACTTTGGTGAGAGATGGGGAGGACATCAAGCGGGCATTTGTCTCTTATTACTCTAAATTGTATGCCCCTGTCCCACCGTATGACCATTAGACTTTGACAGATCTGCTTGACCCCCTCCAGATCCCGGTGCTGCCAGTGGAGGTTGCGACTAGTTTGGACGCACCTTTTACCGAAAAAGAATTGGCGACGGCTATTGCCTCCTTTCCCAATGGTAAGTCGCCGGGCCCAGATGGGATTCCCGCAGAATGGTACAAACAATATATGGAACTCCTATCCCCCAGACTTTTGCAACTCTATAGCGACTGTTTAGAAACTGGTATGCTACCCACCTCCTTTTATGAGGCTCATGTGGTCTTACTGCCCAAACCTGACAAGGACCCCTTATCCTGCTCATCGTATAGGCCTATAGCACTGCTTAATATGGACCTCAAAATTCTTACTAAAATGCTTGCCAATCAGTTAATGAAAATAATAGACCATTTAATATCACCCGATCAGACTGGGTTCATGCCTAAAAAGGCCACAGATATCAATATCCGGAGGGTGTATACCCATACTCAGTTGGAGGCTGAAAGTTCGTCGGGGGGGGGGGCACTGGTGTTGTTTGACCTGGAAAAGGCATTTGACTCCATTGATTGGGGGTACATGAAGTAGGTGTTGCACCACATGGGGTTCGGCCCACCTTCCTTCAGTGGATATCACTGCTGTATGACCATGCGGTAGCAGCTCTCCGTCTTAATGGCGGGGTGTCGGATGCCTTTCCAGTGTCCAGGGGCACCTGACAGGGGTGCCTGCTCTCACCGGGGCTTTTTGCATTGGTCATGGAACCTCTTGCAATGGCGCTGTGCTCTTAACCACAGATTCAGGGTATTACCGTGGGTACTCTGACTGAAGTCACAGCCCTCTATGCAGACGACCTAGTATTGTTCAGCAAAGACTCTGGATCATCTCTTCAGGCAGCGCTGTCGCTACTAGGCAAATTTTCTGTGATCTCTGGCCTTAAAGCCCAACTGGACCAAGTCTAAAATACTCCCCTTACGGTCCCATCCTGTACGTGGACAAGCCGATCCTAATAACCCCTTACAATGGGTGAGGCAGATTAAATACCTCAGACTTTTAATCACAAACTCAGTGACAGATTTCATTCACCTTAATGTCTCCCCTCTACTTGGTGTTCTATCTAGCAAGTTTTACGTCTGGAAAAACCTCCCACTGTCCCTCATTGGGAAAATAAACCTGATCAAGATGAAAATTCTGCCCTTGCTTCTGTATATTCTCAGAAACTCGCCAGTGTGGATCCCAAAGACTCTTTTCAAATCAATAGATAGTATGCTCTCTTCCTTTTTGTGACAGGGGGGAACTCCCCGCCTGAAATTGACCATTCTCCAGCAGCCATGGGGGGAGGGGGGCCTTGCGGTGCCCAGTTTCTATAAATATTTCCTAGCTGGCCAACTGACAGTAGCCCACCGCTGGTTGACATCTCCCCAGATGACACCTTGGTGTCCCTGGAGGCGGTCTGTGTAGGCTCCTATTAGGCACTCTCGCATTGGTCTACAGAGGTTTAAAGTCTCCATACTCTCTAACTCCCTCTATGTGCTCAGTGTTTAGGGCATGGAATGTGACTCAGGGAATGCGGTCGTCTAGTGTGAACAGGCTCTCCCCTAATTTACCATTGTGGAGAAATCCCAATCTGGTACATTTTTATGACTACCCGGACCCTGTTGTCTGGACTAAATATGGGGTCAAAACCTTACAACATATTGTACTAAATGGCATCACCCTACCCAACTCCCACTTCTTTAGATACATCCAACTGAGACATGCATTTTACTCGCAATTTGGAAGGAAACCATTGAACCTTGACCCTAGTGACTTGGAATTATTGATGCGCAGTGACTCCTTGGTTAAACCAGTCTCTAGCATATACAAGGACCTTTTCCAAGAAACGGGCACGTTAATGGAACCTTGTAGACTGGCCTGGGAGGCGGTGGCCCCGGTTCTGAACAGGGACGATTGGGAAGAGATGTGGGGGACCGCGTTTCAACACCTAGTTTCACCAGAGACCGTTTAATTCACTACAAATTCCTACATAGAATATACCTAACTCCAGCTAGATTAGCAAAAATGTTTGGGAACCAGCAGTCTCTTTGCTGGAGATGCTCCACGTCTATGGCAAATTTCATGCATATATTCTGGGACTGTCTTCATATTAAAACATACTGGCAAGCTATAGCCCACTGTATTAAATCGGTCACCTCTATTTCAATCCCCCTGTCCATTGAAGTGTGCTTGTTGCATTTGGTTGAACCTTTGGCCACTACTAGGGCTATATGAACTCTTCTCACCCCATTATTGTTTTATGCTAAAAAACAAATTGTCCTATCATGGAGGAGTTCGTCTACCCCAACCTTGGAGACCTGGAAATCCCTGGTCAACAAAGCGGTGCCATTTTATAAAGCCACCTACTTGAGCAGAGGGGCTCTAGCCAAGTTCGATAAGGTTTGGGGAGGGTGGATGGCTTCTGTGGACACAGTCTTGGATTAACTACATGATCAGCTATACTCACTGATCCTGTGGTTTCCTGCAGTGCTCGGAAGGAATAGTTTTTGGAGTGCTAGAAGAGTGTGGGCTAGCTGGTGACCAATGTAAAGCTCTTCTCAATAGATTAACTTTTCATATACTTAGAGGTTACTCTTCCTCTTGGGGGAATCGGGGAGTCAGGGAGGGAAGGACCACACGAGCAGATATTCTCCTGTACAATAGAAAGGAGAGTCACTGCACGGAACCACTATAAATCGCTCCTCCGGCTGGAGGGTAATGTAGTGGGCATTTCTGTCTAGGCAAGACTATACCAGGGCTGGGTTATTACCCTTTTGTATTTGTTCTGGGTTTTTATTTATTTATTTATTTATTTTTTCTTTCCTTTTTTTATTGTTTTACACTGGGATGCTTTTATGCTGTTACCAGTGTCTGTTTCCTCTTATGCGGGTTATTGTTTGTTGTATGTCAAAAAACTCAAAAAAAAAGTAATTTACAAAAAAAAAAAAAAAATTTCTTGAGAAGGAATATCTTCTGATTTGGATTATGAAATTCATAGAGCACGTGAAAAAACTAGAGGAGAACTTTTTCAAGATACATCTCAGTCCAGGAATAAGAGCTCCAAAGATTTTAAATGGTCACTTTTCACGGCCTTTTCAATTCAGCATCGGGAGATTAAAAACATTTTTAACCGCTTCAGAACCGGAAGATTTTACCCCCTTCCTGACCAGAGCACTTTTTGCGATTCGGCACTGCGTCGCTTTAACTGACAATTGCGCGGTCGTGCACCCAAACAAAATTGACGTCCTTTTTTCCCCACAAATAGAGCTTTCTTTTGGTGGTATTTGATCACCTCTCTGCGGTTTTTATTTTTTGCGCTATAAACAAAAAAAAGAGCATCAATTTTGAAAAAAATGCAATAACTTTTACTTTTTGCTATAATAAATATCCCCCAAAAATATATTAAAAAAAAAAATTTTTTTCCTCAGTTTAGGCCGATATGTATTCTTCTACATATTTTTGGTAAAAAAATTGCAATAAGCGTATATCGATTGGTTTGTGCAAAAGTTCTAGCGTCTACAAAACAGGGGATAGTTTTATGTAATTTTTTATTATTAATTCTTTTTACTAGTAATGGCGGTGATCTGCGATTTTTATCAGGACTGTGACATTATGAAGGACACATCGGACACTTTTGACACATTTTTGGGAACATTGGCATTTATACAGCGATCAGTGCTATAAAAATGCACTGATTACTGTAAAAATGTCACTGGCAGGGAAGGGGTTAACACTAGGGGGCGATCAAGGGGTTAATTGTGTTTCCTAGGGTGTGTTCTAACTGAAGGGGGAGGGGACTGTGTAGGGGAGATGACAGGTCGCTGTTCATACTCTGTATGAACAGACGATCAGTCTCTTCTCCCCTCAAAGAACCGGAAACTGTGTGTTTACACACACAGATCTCAGTTCTCAGTGTGCCACGAGTGATCGCAGGAGCCCGGCGGTGATCGCGTCCGCCGGGCACTCGCACCGGCTTCGTGGGCAAGCAGGGGGCGCGCGCTGCCCCTAGTGACCACAGGGCAAGCGACGTTGCATAACGTCGTTTCGCCCAGCCGTGCCATTCTGCTGCAGTAAGACTGCAGCGGCTGGTCTGCAAGTGGTTAACAAACATTGGAGAGTACTAATGTCATGAGAGGGTTTACCCGTTGGTGGCGCTATCGGCCTCTTGGATCGCAGTACCAGTGTCCACCAGCGGGTGTCTTCCAACACCTGGGACCTGCAGTAAGAGGTCTCTCCTGCTGGTGGCACTGTTGCATCCTTGGGCCGTAGTACCGGTGTCCACCAGCGGGTGCACTCCAGCAGTGTGGAGCAAACAGCACCCTCTGCGCTCAGGTGTGACTTGAAGTCAATTATAGTCAGTCCTATAAATACCCGGCAAGCCCTCATATGCTTGCCTTGGTATCTTTCGTCCTTGCGCCCTGAACCTGTATCCTGAACCTGTATCCTGAACCTGTATCCTGAACCTGTATCCTGAACCTGTATCCTGAACCTGTATCCTGAACCTGTATCCTGAACCTGTATCCTGAACCTGTATCCTGAACCTGTATCCTGAACCTGTATCCTGAACCTGTATCCTGAACCTGTATCCTGAACCTGTTATCCTGTAAACCTGTATCGGACCCTGAACCTGTTCCTGAGCCTGTATCCTATCCCATCCATTATCTCCCTTTCCTAACCTGCCCCTGTTCAGTTGCTTATCTCCTGTGTATGACCTTGGCTTGGATAAACGTTTATGTTTCTGGTATATCCCTTGTTCCTGCTGACCTACTGTGTATGACCCTGGCCTGGCTGACATCTGTGATTCCGGTATTGCCCCTTGCTGTATATATTATCTGTTGTCTGTGGGTTTCTGTTGGTTGGTTGAGCACTATTTATATTGGGGTGTTTGTTTATTTATATTACTTATCTTAAATAAACATTATTCTTATTTCACTTTACATGCGTTTTGGTTTCCTCTTTGCAGTCCAAACAATCTGGTCAAACCTGTTCATGACAGTATACCAAGGCCATCTCTGACCAGAAGTGGCTGCACAGGGGAACCATCTCGGTTCTGTTGCACATTACTGGAATGAATTCAGATATAATTGCTTATTATGCTCTGCTGGCAACAGAGAGTTCCGAATATCTCCGCCAGACATTGGAAGGGTGGTTCAGTGATCAGCTGCTGGAGATTATCCGTTTAGCTCACTCTGTGGTCGATCAGGGCAGTATACGGTTTGAGGATGTTCAGCCTTTGATTGGAATGTGTACAGAGCTGGCTCTGCCTTGTATCCCAAAGGGCCATGATGACTTTTCTCCCCCCTTCAGCATTAACCAGGTTGCGTCCTTAGTATGGCTGTTGGAGGATGACTCTGCATCCTTTTTTGAGCATTATTCAGTTTGTCCCAAATAGTTGTTGAAGGATTGTATAGATGAAGTGCAGTCGCTGGTCAGACAGAGGGAATGTGAGGCCACTTTTGTGCTACCTGTACTTCAGGCATGGTTAGACCTGTTATGCCCAGCTTCTGTCAGCTCTCCACAAACCAGACCTGCTACTAAATACCTGCCTGCTCAGATGTCCTTTCTCCCATCACCCCTGGCAACCTCAGCT
This sequence comes from Lithobates septentrionalis, assembly GCA_037952835.1. Taxonomy (NCBI): domain Eukaryota; kingdom Metazoa; phylum Chordata; class Amphibia; order Anura; family Ranidae; genus Lithobates; species Lithobates septentrionalis. The sequence continues at coordinate 673,630 of JBBDGP010000256.1, forward strand.
GCAGTCCAATATACCCTGCTCCCCACCAAGTATCAATGCCCTGTTTCTACTTCCTGCACCTATCCTGCCTTTAACCCACCTGCCTCTTCTCTAATACCTGCAACTTCCCCACAAGAACTCCCTCTGGCCGCTGTTCCCCCTTCCTTGCCATATCCCAGCCCTTCCTTTCAGTATGCCTCACCTCCTGTCTACAGTCCTACAGCCACCTACAGATCTCCAGCAGTTAAGCCAAAGAAAAAACGGAAATTCTTCCCCACTCACACAATCCTGCCAGTAACCCAACCTGCTCCCACTCTCCAGTCTGATGTGCCTGCCTTCCAGCTGGATGTCCCGATGCCTGCCTTCCAGCCGGATGTCCCGATGCCTGCCTTCCAGCCGGATGTCCCGATGCCTGCCTTCCAGCCGGATGTCCCGATGCCTGCCTTCCAGCCGGATGTCCCGATGCCTGCCTTCCAGCCGGATGTCCCGATGCCTGCCTCCCAGCCGGATGTCTCTGCCTTCCAGCTTGATGTCTCTGCCTTCCAGCTTGATGTCTCTGCCTTCCAGTCTGGTGTGCCCGCCTTCCAGTCTGATGTGCCTACCTTCCAGTCTGATGCACCCGCTCTCCAGTCTAATGCACCTGTTATCCAGTCTGATGTGCCTGCCTTCCAGCGGGATGTCCCGATGCCTGCCTTCCAGCGGGATGTCCCGATGCCTGCCTTCCAGCGGGATGTCCCGATGCCTGCCTTCCAGCCGGATGTCCCGATGCCTGCCTTCCAGCCGGATGTCCCGATGCCTGCCTTCCAGCCGGATGTCCCGATGCCTGCCTTCCAGCCGGATGTCCCGATGCCTGCCTTCCAGCCGGATGTCCCGATGCCTGCCTTCCAGCCGGATGTCCCGATGCCTGCCTTCCAGCCGGATGTCCCGATGCCTGCCTTCCAGCCGGATGTCCCGATGCCTGCCTTCCAGCCGGATGTCCCGATGCCTGCCTTCCAGACGGATGTCTCCATGCCTGCCTTCCAGTCTGATGTGCCAGCTTCCCAGCTTGATGTCTCGATGCCTGCCTACCAGCCTGATGTGCCAGCTTCCCAGCCTGATGTGCCAGCTTCCCAGCCTGATGTGCCAGCTTCCCAGCCTGATGTGCCAGCTTCCCAGTCTGATGTTCCGGCTTCCCAGTCTGATGTGCCGGCTTCCCAGCCTGATGTCTTGATGCCTGCCTATCAGCCTGATGTTCCAGCTTCCCAGTCTGATGTGCCAGCTTCCCAGTCTGATGTGCCAGCTTCCCAGTCTGATGTGCCAGCTTCCCAGTCTGATGTGCCAGCTTCCCAGTCTGATGTGCCAGCTTCCCAGTTTGATGTGCCAGCTTCCCAGTTTGATGTGCCAGCTTCCCAGTTTGATGTGCCAGCTTCCCAGTTTGCTGTGCCAGCTTCCCAGTTTGCTGTGCCAGCTTCCCAGCCTGATGTCTTGCAGCTTGCCTTCCAGCCTGATGTCTCGAAGATTGCCTCCCAGTCTGATGTGCCAGCTTCCCAGTCTGATGTGCCAGCTTCCCCGCCTGATGTCTCGATGCCTACCTACCAGCCTGATGTGCCTGCCTTTCAGTCTGATGTGCCTGCCTTTCAGTCTGATGTGCCAGCTTCCCAGACGGATGTGCCAGCGTCCCAGTCTGATGTGCCAGCGTCCCAGTCTGATGTGCCAGCTTCCCAGTCTAATGTGTCAGCTTCCCAGTCTGATGTGCCAGCTTCCCAGTCTGATGTGCCAGCTTCCCAGTCTGATGTGCCAGCTTCCCAGTCTGATGTGCCAGCTTCCCAGCCTGATGTCTCGAAGCTTGCCTTCCAGCCTGATGCCTCGATGCCTGCCTTCCAGTGTGATGTGCCTGCCTTCCAGTGTGATGTGCCAGTTCCCCAGTCTGTTGTCTCAGTGCCTGCCCTCCAGCCTGATGTCTCGAAGCTTGCTTCCCAGTCTGATGTGCCAGCTTCCCAGTCTGATGTGCCAGCTTCCCAGTCTATTGTCCCAGTGCCTGCCTTCCAGCCTGATGTCTCAGTGCCAGCTTCCCAGACTGACGTGCCAGCTTCCCAGACTGACGTGCCAGCTTCCCAGACTGACGTGCCAGCTTCCCAGACTGACGTGCCAGCTTCCCAGACTGACGTGCCAGCTTCCCAGACTGACGTGCCAGCTTCCCAGACTGACGTGCCAGCTTCCCAGACTGACGTGCCTGCTGCCCAGCTCGAAGTGCCTATGCCCGTTGCCCAGTCTGATGTGCCAACTTCCCAGCCTGATGTGCCAACTTCCCAGCCTGATGTGCCAGCTTCCCAGCCTGATGTGCCAGCTTCCCAGCCTGATGTGCCAGCTTCCCAGCCTGATGTGCCAGCTTCCCAGCCTGATGTGCCAGCTTCCCAGCCTGATGTTCCAGCTTCCCAGTCTGATGTGCCGGCTTCCCAGCCTGATGTCTTGATGCCTGCCTATCAGCCTGATGTTCCAGCTTCCCAGTCTGATGTGCCAGCTTCCCAGTCTGATGTGCCAGCTTCCCAGTCTGATGTGCCAGCTTCCCAGTCTGATGTGCCAACTTCCCAGTCTGATGTGCCAACTTCCCAGTCTGATGTGCCAGCTTCCCAGTTTGATGTGCCAGCTTCCCAGTTTGATGTGCCAGCTTCCCAGTTTGATGTGCCAGCTTCCCAGTTTGATGTGCCAGCTTCCCAGTTTGCTGTGCCAGCTTCCCAGTTTGCTGTGCCAGCTTCCCAGCCTGATGTCTTGCAGCTTGCCTTCCAGCCTGATGTCTCGAAGATTGCCTCCCAGTCTGATGTGCCAGCTTCCCAGTCTGATGTGCCAGCTTCCCAGTCTGATGTGCCAGCTTCCCCGCCTGATGTGCCTGCCTTTCAGTCTGATGTGCCTGCCTTTCAGTCTGATGTGCCAGCTTCCCAGTCTGATGTGCCAGCTTCCCAGTCTGATGTGCCAGCTTCCCAGTCTGATGTGCCAGCTTCCCAGTCTGATGTGCCAGCTTCCCAGTCTGATGTGCCAGCTTCCCAGTCTGATGTGCCAGCTTCCCAGTCTGATGTCTCGAAGCTTGCCTTCCAGCCTGATGCCTCGATGCCTGCCTTCCAGTGTGATGTGCCTGCCTTCCAGTGTGATGTGCCAGTTCCCCAGTCTGTTGTCTCAGTGCCTGCCCTCCAGCCTGATGTCTCGAAGCTTGCTTCCCAGTCTGATGTGCCAGCTTCCCAGTCTGATGTGCCAGCTTCCCAGTCTATTGTCCCAGTGCCTGCCTTCCAGCCTGATGTCTCAGTGCCAGCTTCCCAGACTGACGTGCCAGCTTCCCAGACTGACGTGCCAGCTTCCCAGACTGACGTGCCAGCTTCCCAGACTGACGTGCCAGCTTCCCAGACTGACGTGCCTGCTGCCCAGCTCGAAGTGCCTATGCCCGCTGCCCAGCCTGATGTGCCTGCTACCCAGCTCGAAGTGCCCATGCCTGCTGCCCCGCCTGATGTGCCTGCTGCCCAGCTCGAAGTGCCCATGCCCGCTGCCCAGCCTGATGTGCCTGCTGCCCAGCTCGAAGTGCCTGCTGCCAAGCTCGAAGTGCCCGTGCCTGCTGCCCAGCCTGATGTGCCTGCTGCCCAGCTCGAAGTGCCCATGCCCGCTGCCCAGCCTGATGTGCCTGCTGCCCAGCTCGAAGTGCCCATGTCTGCTGCCCAGCCTGATGTGCCTGCTGCCCAGCTCGAAGTGCCCATGCCCGCTGCCCAGCCCGATGTGCCTACTGCCCAGCTCGAAGTGCCTGCTGCCAAGCTCGAAGTGCCCGTGCCTGCTGCCCAGTCTGATGCGCCTGCTGCCCAGCTCGAAGTGTCCGCTGCCCAGCTTGGTGTATTCCTGCCTGCTGTCATCTCGGATGTGCCCGCTGTCATCTCGGATGTGCCCGCTGTCATCTCGGATGTGCCCGCTGTCATCTCGGATGTGCCCGCTGTCTGCTCGGATGTGCCCGCTGTCTGCTCGGATGTGCCCGCTGTCTTCTCAGATGTACCCACTGTCCAGTTTGATGTACCCGATGCCCAGCCTGATGTGCCCTCATCTGTTCGGTTGGAGGCCATGAACTTTGGACAATTGCACCTTGTTGGAGCATCCGGAGGCCGCTCCTTTAGGGGGGGTACTGTCATGAGAGGGTTTACCCGTTGGTGGCGCTATCGGCCTCTTGGATCACAGTACCAGTGTCCACCAGCGGGTGTCTTCCAACACCTGGGACCTGCAGTAAGAGGTCTCTCCTGCTGGTGGCACTGTTGCATCCTTGGGCCGTAGTACCGGTGTCCACCAGCGGGTGCACTCCAGCAGTGTGGAGCAAACAGCACCCTCTGCGCTCAGGTGTGACTTGAAGTCAATTATAGTCAGTCCTATAAATACCCGGCAAGCCCTCATATGCTTGCCTTGGTATCTTTCTTCCTTGCGCCCTGAACCTGTATCCTGAACCTGTTATCCTGTAAACCTGTATCGGACCCTGAACCTGTTCCTGAGCCTGTATCCTATCCCATCCATTATCTCCCTCTCCTAACCTGCCCCTGTTCAGTTGCTTATCTCCTGTGTATGACCTTGGCTTGGATAAACGTTTGTTTCTGGTATATCCCTTGTTCCTGCTGACCTACTGTGTATGACCCTGGCCTGGCTGACATCTGTGATTCCGGTATTGCCCCTTGCTGTATATATTATCTGTTGTCTGTGGGTTTCTGTTGGTTGGTTGAGCACTATTTATATTGGGGTGTTTGTTTATTTATATTACTTATCTTAAATAAACATTATTCTTATTTCACTTTACATGCGTTTTGGTTTCCTCTTTGCAGTCCACACAATTTGGTCAAACCTGTTCATGACAACCAAAGAATGACCACATCATTGGGCCTTTTTTGCCTGATAAGGCAGATGTCATTTATAGAGGAGCCCCATCACTCTAGATGAAAATTGCTCCCAATATCATTAATCCTCTTTCCTGGCCCACGTTTTTTCATAATTTAAAAGGCTACTACCCGTGTAAAAAATGTTGTGTATGTCGCCATAATACACTTGGGAGAAAGAAAACAATATCTTTCACATCCAATGTCACTCACCGCTCTTACCCTGTTAAGCCGTTTATTACATGTACAACTAATATTGTATATTTGATAACTTGCCCATGTGGTAAACATTATGTGGGTAGGACTGCACAAAGTTTTTCTACTACGGTCAATAAGCATATTTTTAACATAAGAGTAGGAAAAAAGAAACAGTTTTGTTAAACACTATGCTCTTTTAGCTGTGTGAAGTTGGCACCCCATGTTTGTAAAACCTGAATAAAAATATACCATTCGTTTGTGCCGCGTTTGTGCCGCAAAAATGAGCGTTTGTGCCGGTTCGGTTTCTGAGATATTAAACATTCAATTTAATGCAAGCCCCGCCCATTTTGCACCCCATGTCCCTGAATTTTAAAAACAAACGCGCCATTCGTTTGTGCCGCATTTGTGCTGGTTTGTGCCGCAAAAATAAACGTTTGTGCCGCTTTGGTTGCGGAGATATTGTGCGTTATAGTTGCTGTAACCCCGCCCATTTTGCACCCCATGTTCCTGAATTTTAAAAACAAATGCGCCATTCGTTTGTGCCGCGTTTGTGCTGGTTTGTGCCGCAAAAATAAATGTTTGTGCCGCTTTGGTTGCGGAGATATTGTGCGTTTATAGTTGCTGTAACCCCGCCCATTTTGCACCCCATGTTCCTGAATTTTAAAAACAAACGCGCCATTCGTTTGTTCCTGCGTTTGTGCTGGTTTGTGCCGCAAAAATAAACGTTTGTGCCGCTTAGGTTGCAGAGATATTGTGCGTTCTAGTTGCTGTAACCTCGCCCATTTTGCACCCCATGTTCCTGAATTTTAAAAACAAACGTGCCATTCGTTTGTGCCGGGTTTGTGCCGCAAAAATAAACGTTTGTGCCACTTTGGTTGCGAAGATATTGTGCGTTATATGTTGTCAAACCACATTGACTTTACACCTTGTTATTAAAGCTTACATACAGAACCTAAACTCAGCTTGGGTTTCCTTAATGTAAAGCTCCTCCCACTGTACCGGCACTGCAATTCATATTGTACCCTGAAAAAGGCAGCATTGGAGCTCAAACAACTTTTTGCTTGATGGTTTCACTTCTAGCTCAGGGAATCCAGGGTAAATTCATTTTTAACATCTTTAATTTTACTTATTATTAATTATTGCAATGAAAATAATGCATTTGGAATAGATGATTGTGTGTTTGCTGTGTGTATACAAACTATTTTTTTTGCAATACTAGCACTAACTAGCAAGACAACCTAATATAGTGGTCAGGTGGCAACACTAGTTGTGTTAATAACTGATTTCCCCATGTACTGTAAACATCCTGTGTTCAGGGTTAGCCAGAATGTAAAATCATTGTAGTAACATGCAGAAATGCTTTAAACCTTTCCTGTCTACACACAGGGTAATCAAGGGCATTAGGGTACATTAAACACCTTTTATTCTAGGTATGCACCCAGCAAAATTTGTTTAGAAAATAATGGTGATCTCCAGTGCTCGGGGGCGGAGTCTTTTCAGAATGTGTCACACATGGCAGTAAAAATTTCTGCCTTTGCACACCAATGTGCTGAAGTGACTGTGTGACTATTTTTTTTATTTTCAATGCACCAACAGCATGAGGCCTAAATTCAACACACAACGCATCAGCAGAATTTGCAAAATACGAGTTTACAAAGGTGCACAAAATGTGCATCTTTGTACTGCAAATGTGTATATGCACTTACTGTCAGTTCGTACATAATCCGTTTCATGCCTAAGCCTATTTCTGAAATTTGTTGCTTACAAGTTAAAATCCGTATTTTTTGCTAGAAAATTACATAGAACCCCCAAACATATATATATATATTTTTTATCAGAGAATCTAGAGAATAAAATGGCGATCGTTGCAATATTTTATGTCACACTGTATTTTCGCAGTGGTCTTTCAAACGCATTTGTTTTAGGAAAAAATACACTTTCATGAATTAAAAAAAAACAAATCAGTAAAGTTAGCTCATTTTTTTGTATAATGTGAAAGATGATGTTACGCCGAGTAAATAGATACCTAACATGTCACACTTAAAAATTGCGCAAACAACAACTACAATTATTGCTCTCACTCTCAAGACTGCGGCAATACCTCACATGTGTGATTTAAACACCATTCACATATGCGGGCGCGACTGACGTGTGTGTTTTTGTTGCGTGAGCTCGCAGGGACGGGTGGGCGCTTTCAAAAAAAATAAAAAATGTTTTTTCTTATTTATTTTTTTAGATCGTCACTCACAAGGATTCTAAACATCCCTTGCGATAGTAATAGGTGGTGACAGGTACTCTTTATGGAGGGATCGGAGGTCTAAAAGACCCCAAATCTCTCCTTTGCACTTCAAAGTATTCAGATCGTCAAAAACGGCGATTCTGAATATTGTTATTTTTTTTAAAACGGCGCCATTGGCAGCCGAGTAAACCGGAAGTGATGTTGTTTACACATAGGAGACTAGTATGAAGCCGTTTATGGCTTCCTTCCAGTCTCACTCTAGCCGGCGGAAGTGCCGGATCATGGCTCGGGTCTCCTGGTGGGATGGGAGACCTGGGAAGAGCGGCGAAAGGCAGCGGGAGGGGGGTAGTCTCCTCCTGGTTCTCCAAATAACAGCCGAGCAGCTTTTAGCCGCATGGGTTGCTATCCCCGAGGAGACAACCGCCCGCTTTAAAGACGGTACTGGGGTGATACATGCAGCTGCAGGCATCATCCGGGTATAACCCCCTAAAGTCGTATGTGCGTACGGTCAGCGCTAAGGGAATAATCATTCTAGCACTATGCAGGCCCAGAATGTATAGCAAACTTTAAATGCATATGTGTGTTTAGGCAAATACACATGCGTACATATGGAAAACATGCATGATTTGCAGACCCAGATGCACCCTTGTTGCTTTTTCTGTGCACATTTGTTAGCAATGCAAAAACACAGTCCTATATGCAGCTGTGTGCATGGAGCCATGTATTTGCACGTGTAGCATACAGATGCACACAGAAATTAACACTACACAAATTAGTACAACATTTTTTGCCTGTGTGATAGAGGCCTTAAACAGGGCCTTAAACACTACATTGACTTAATTTGAAATTCAGTATTATTCCTATGTTAGGATGTATAAAATTTGATATTTAAATTGTTTTATTTCTAAACATGTAAACATGTCTGTGACAGGCCGCAGCATTGTAGATTTTAATGCACTTGCCACATCTGAGCCTCTATTAGCATGCTTTATGTTGCAAGTTATAAGTGCTTGCTTGTGAGTGTGGTAAGCCAAGTTTCAAGAAAAAAGAATTATTACAATTATTACAAAAGAGACGTGCGCATGCCGTTTCAAAAGGAGGTCATGACTGGCAGCTCCCGCACGCGGGAATGACGTCATCGCGGCTCCGGCCAATCACAGCACCGGAGCCACGATACCCGTAAGTAACTCCAGGACAACATGTCGCTGGCCAGTGCTGTGTACCGGAACCGCAGCGGGGGCTTTGATCCCAGGTGAGTATTACATAATGAGCTTTCGGCTCGCTGAGCCTGGTTAAACCCTGAATGGTTGCTGTACGCACTATGCCAAAAAGCACCTACAGCAGTCGAAGGCAACCAAAGGAATGACCGCATGTAGCTGGGGCGAACGAACATGCTCCAGCCCGTCAAACACACAACACCATATAAAAAGTCCTTTATTGGAAAAAAAAAAACAACACAACACAGGTTTTTGAAAAATCCTTATTTAACCACCTCAATACTGGGCACTTTCACCCCCTTACTGCCCAGGCCATTTTTCAAGCTTTCAGCGCTGTCACATTTTGAATGACAAATGCACGGTAATGCAACACTGTACCCAAATGAAATTGTTATCATTTTTCCCCCACAAATAGAGCTTTCTTTTGGTGGTATTTGATCACCTCTGCGGTTTTTATTTTTTGCGCTATAAAAACAAAAATTAGTGACAATTTTGAAAAAAAAAAACGTATTTTTTACTTTTTGCTTTAATAAATATCCAATTTTTTTTTTAAAAAACAAAATTTTTCCAACGTTTAGGGCAATATGTATTCTTCCACATTTTTGTTAAAAAAAAATTACAATAAGCGTATATTGATTGGTTTGCGCAAAAGTTATAGCGTCTACAAAATAGGGGAAGGATTTATGGCATTTTTATTATTATTATTTTTTATTTTTTTACTAGTAATGGCGGCGATCTGCAATATTGCGGTGGGCAGATCGGACAATTTTGACACATTTTTGGGACCATTCACATTTATACAGCGATCCGTACTATAAAATTGCACTGAATACTGTATAAATGTTACTGGTAGGGAAGGGGTTAACACTAGGGGGAGATCGAGGAGTTAATTATGTTCCTAGGAAGTGATTCTAACTGTAGGAGGAGGGGATTCACAAGGGGAGAAGACCGGTGTTGCTCTGTACTGGGAACACACCATCAATCATCTCTCCTCTGACAGGACAGGGATCTGTGTGTTTACACACACAGATCCACTGTCCTGCTGTGTTACCGGGCAATCGCGTGTGCCCGGCAAACATCGCGGCCGCCGGGCACACGCATCGGGTCTAGAGTTGCCACCTCATACCTTTAAACCCGAACACCTTTGAATTACACAGGTTCTGAGGCTAATTAAATGCAGATAAGGCACCAAGTGAGTTTAATTACCACCTTAATCAGCCACAGAACCTGTGTAATTAATATGTGTTCGGGTTTAAAGGGATGAGGTGATAACCATAATCGGGTCCCCAGTGACACAACGGGCGCGTTGGGTCGGGAAGGCGAGAGGGTCATATGACGCCCTCCCAGAACGAGAGCCGCGCCACCTGGCCGTCATATGACAGCCGGCGGGCAGCAAGCGGTTAAAAAAAAAATTCACTAGAGCCAGAGCCAGCTGTGCTCGCCCCCTCCCCGTCTATTCTTCCAGTCAGCACTAGAGAATCGGAAAGGGGGGATCCCTGTGGGGGTGGCAAAACTACGCATGTGAAGTAAAACATCATGTACAATATCCACCAAATCTGCACAAACTGCTAACAAATAAATCTAGTTGTATGTAAGATTTAATAACGAGGTGCAAAGTCAATGTGTCTCTCTTTCTTTTTTTTATATTGTCTGTCTTTTATATTGCCTGGTAATATTAATACCATTTTGAATTGCTAGTGGGTGCATCACGTCCCCTTTAATTAGTGAGAGATAACACGAAGGTGTGGTATATTCAAGCGCACCATGTAAAGCATTACTCCCGTATGTCGTCCAATGAGAGCGGAACATTTGAATGAGGCTTGAAACGCCTCTGCACCTTTTCCGTCTCGAGTGTGGAGCGCATCATGATACTCCTATCTGCTTAGAGTGCGGGTTGAAAGTGAATCGCGGAGCACCTTGCGTCATTTCTGCCTCTATGGTTATTTATTGTGGAGCGCATTGCATCACTTCCGCCCTTCGACCCACTAGCAATGTGTTATGTAAGCGAGGTGTGGAAAGCAAGTCAGCACAATTTGGGACATCAAGAAAGTAGGTCCAGGTGTCCCCTATCACTAGTTTGGATGGAAATTCCTCTTTGGCGAGTCCTCCTACATATACCACAGTGATTGCCCACGATCCTCACACCCCAGATGATGTCCGGTGGCACGAAATGCGTTGGGTGACGTTAGTGGCAATCGTGCTATACGTTTTATGGGATAAGCTTGTTTTATTCAATTTCTTGTAAGTGTGAACCCGTCTTTTTTTTACATGAAAAGACCAAAAAGACAGTGTTACACTATGCAGATTTTATTTATCTTACATGTCTGATGTCATGGGATAACTTCACATTTGAGATATACTTGCTGTTCACCACAGAGTTTATCGTTTGAGGAGGGATCACCTGTTCCTTATTGAAGTTTATCCTCTAATCACTGCCTCGTATGGATGATTTTCTTTGAGGTTTTTCCTCAGCAAAGCCTGCTTGACCCACGTGCTATACAGTACGTGTGTCCATCCTGTCTGGTAAGCGTGTCAACCTTACTTTTTTCTTGTGTGCACTTCACGATCAAGTTTATCACTTCATTTGATTCACCACCTATGGACTTCCTTTTACACCATTATTCTATATAGTCTATTCAAGATGGACTAATATGTTATATCTGATATGTTATACTTGATTTATTGTATTTTTTCACTACGGAATTAATGTCCATATTCACTTATTTTTGAGCGCTACACTATTTGTTTTTAACAAACACTTTAAGTTTGTGTGCACCCATGAAATAGTGACAAACTTCAGTACCCTATATTTTCCCTAGACGACTCTTTAAAAGCCCCTACAGGTCATCAGTTTAGTATTATGGAAGAGGTCTGGTGCTAGAATTTTTGCTCTCATTCTGGTGTGCGTGGCGATATGTAACGTGTATTGCAATCAATGTTTTCATGCCCCCGACATGTGCGTTTACATTCGTACGTATGTGGGGGTGAGGGTCTCAACATTTTTTTTGGGGGGGGGGGATTTATGTGCTTGGTTGTTATATTTTTTTTTTTTTTACAATTTAAACATTTTTTTTTACTTCATGGGAAAACTGACAAGGGGATCTGGAAGTGACATTTTACACTTTATTTCAGGGGCCAGCAACAAGAAAGGAAGGAGAGTGGACGCGTGTCCGCTCAGCTTCCTCCCCTCTAACCAGCAGCACTTTCTGCCAATCCCGCAGATGGACAAGTGGAGCCCAGGATACATGGTGGGGGCACGCGTGGGGGGTAGGGGACGACACGCGCTACAGGGAGAATGCATAAGCAATCCACGGCTCCAGGAGGTGCCAGACAGCCAGAAATCAGCTTGTCAGATATACACACACTCACGGTGGATGCAGCCACCAAGAGTGTGTGTGTGTGTGTGTAAAACTCACCGCTGTCAGGTCTGTAAGATATACGTACCTAGCAGCGAAAAGGTTAATGGCCCTGTAATCTATTTTTCATTTCATACTGTGTTTTTCTGCCTCCTTGCATTATCCTCAGCTCCTGAACCTCTTCTTTTCTCGACTCACTTCTGTTTGTTCTGAACGAGCAGTGCACATTAGTTGTGTTCCTGTACACTGCTCTATGCACACTACACACCCCATAGTCCCTAGGGGGCGAACAAGAGAGGGATTCCCTACATACAGTGGGACTATGTCGAATGAACGTTATATATTTACCCAGTAAAAAATAGGATTACCTGAAAAATTTTGCAGGAGTTTTGACTACATTGGGTTGTATGCAGGTGCCTACAGAAGTTTGGACACTGGCAAACAGAGCTATAAGACAGCCCAGTATAACCCCTCTTACGCCAAGCATTCATTCACATCTTTTGACTGAAGCTGACATTAGAGTAGGCCTGAACATCAAAACAAACAGATGCCTGATTCTGAAAAGCTCAAGAAGCACTAACTGATCTATTGAACTGCGCTTTTATGGGGAAAGGAGGAACCTTATTCTCAAATCTATAGTCCAGAATGATTTTCTGAATCCAACTGGAGATAGTGGAACGAGAAGCAAATTGTCCTGTGTGAGGGCCCTCAGGAATGACAAAGACAGATTGTCTTATGAAAGTTGAAAGATTACGAACAGCATGTACCACATCCAGTTAGTGGAGGGAAACTACCTTAGGAAACCTTAGCAGAAGGACATAGAGAAAGAAGAACAATTAATTCCAATAACATAAACCTTCCACGCTATAATGTGCTAACACCCCCTACCATCTAACTACAAATAAATCCCAAATTATTTCAATAGGCAAGTGTAAATAAATAAATAAAAAATATACAAAATAAATAATAACTAATTAGTTAATAATTCTGGTTATACACCTTATAGTATAAAAAAGGTGGCAGCTAACACCACATGCATTCAACCACTTGTGAAAAAAATGCAAATCAGACCCCTTCCACACCAAGGCGTTTTTGCAGCGTTTTAGCTCTAAAACGCTCATAAAACGCTCCCTATGCATCTCAATGGACCCTTTCACACTGAGGCGTTGCGCTAGCGGGGCATTGAGAAAAGTCCTGCAAGCAGCATCTTTGGAGCAGCTTTTAGGAGTTAAAAAAAGCGCTTCAAAAACGCCCCTCTCCATTGAAATGAATTGAAAACGCGGTAAAAACGCCTGAAAAGTGCCTATAATCCTTACACAGCTTTATTATGCGATTTTGCACAGTTACAACATAGGCACTTTAGTATTCATCTACATTGAACATAGGGCTACTGTTGCTTCAGTTATTTTGCACAGCATCATTAGCAATTTGCATAATCCTAATTAGCGATTTTGCACACCATTTATCGCTTATTGATAATATTTTATATATATCATCAAGCTGCGCTGATCATTATTTACTTTATACCATTTAAGTGCATTTATACACTTTAGATCTATCTGCAACTTATCAGATTAGCATATATTCACTTTGATAGCACGAAGGATCTTACTTACATTTATTAGCGCCTATAATCCGCCCTGAGCTGTAGAAAAGTCACATGATCTCACAAAAAGGTAAACATGCAAGCAGAAAAGAGAGCATCTACAACAATAGGACTGAAATTGTGGGAATGTCAGAATGATTAAACAGACCATCAAAGTGCCAAAAAAACTAAATTAAAGTGCCAATAAAAGAACTAATCCCAGAAAAATGAAGATTTGAAGTAAAACAAGACACTGCTTGTTTTACATGATCTCACAAAGGATAAACATGCAAGCAGAAAGATAGCATCAATAACACATGCTTCAATAACGCTTGAAAAACGCTGTTAAAAACGTCCGCAGCGTTGCGTTAATTTTACCGCTAGCGTCCCTAAAACGCGGTAAAAAAGCGGTAATAACGCTAAGGCGTTTTAGGGCGTTTTTGAAGCGCCTTGATGTGAAAGGGGTCTCAATGTAGATTTCATAAAAAAACAGTGCAGCGCTCACCCCTCACGTGTAAAGAAAAATATATATGTATAGTAAAAATATATATGTGGATCTGACGTTGGTGCTTAAAACAATATACGCATGACCATCAGATAACACACAGCATATTATGTGAAAAAATGCATATACAGTATATCACAAAAGTGAGTACACCCTTCACGTTTGTAAATATCTTATTCTACCTTTTCATGTGACAACACTGAAGAAATGACACTTTGCTACAATGTGAAGTAGTGAGTGTACAGGTTTTATAACAGTGTAAATTTGCTGTCCCCTCAAAACAACCGCTTGCCGACCGGCTCACGTCGATATACGTCGGCAGAAGGGCACGTACAGGAAGATTAACGTACCTGTACCTTGCCCTTTTAGAAGCAGTTTGTGAGCATGCACACGCCCGCTGCGACCTCCGTGAGTGTGATCATGGGTCCTGCGGACATTGATACCCGCGATTGTCTTTCGGAGAGGAAGAACGGGGAAATGCTGATGTAAACAAGCATTTCCCCGTTCTGCCTAGCGACAGGACACTGATCACAGCTCCCTGTAATCGGGGGCGGTGATCAGTGTTGTGTCACACATAGCTACGCCCCCCCCCACAGTTAGAATCACTCCCTAGGACACACTTAACCCCTTCACTGCCCTCTAGTGGTTAACCCCTTCACTGCCAATCACATTTACACATTAATCAATGTATTTTTAATTGCACTGATCGCTGTATAAATGTGAATGGTCCCAAAATCGCGCCAAAGGTGTCCGATCTGTCCGCCATAATGTCGCAGTCACAATAAAAATCGCTGATCACCGCCATTACTAGTAAAAAAAATATTAATAAAAATGCCATAAAACTATCCCCTATTTTGTAGACGCTATAACTTTTGCGCAAACCAATCAATAAACGCTTATTGCGATTTTTTTTTTTTTACCAAAAAATGTAGAAGAATACGTATCGGCCTAAACTGAGGAAAAAAAATATTTTTTTATATGTTTTTGGGGATATTTATTATAGCAAAAGTAAAAAATGCGTTTTGTTTCAAAATTGTCCCTATTTTTTTGTTTATAGCGCAAAAAATAAAAACCGCAGGAGGTGATCAAATACTACCAAAAGAAAGCTCTATTTGTGGGGAAAAAAGGACATAAATTTTATTTGGGAGCCACGTCGCATGACTGAGCAATTGTCAAAAAGCGACGCAGTGCCGAATCGCAAAAAGTGCTCTGGTCTTTGGGCAGCCAAATGGTCCGGGGCTTAAGTGGTTAAAGAATCAACAACGAGGTTTTGCCTGTAATGCAACCTTCGGGTGCTGGACCCTGCGTAGTGGAATCCCGGACACCACAGCGCTAGGGCATTCCTGCAGGGTGCTGTACAGGTCCAAGGGAGTGGACCTTCATGCTAAAAGGGTACCCAGTCCGTTGAAGGTCCATGTGACAAAACCCGCTACGATGGGTGAAGGCTGGACTTCTGGCTTAGGCTATTGTCCTGCGGCAGAAATGGTCAGTGGCCCTGTGAAAAACCAGGGTCTCGTTATTATTTATTCCCCTGCAACAGTTGTATTTAGGCTGACATGTATTTTTTTTTTTTTAAGTTTTCCTTGCTATGCTTGCTTTGTCCACTAGAGGGCATGGGTTTGCTGCTCTTCTTTTCTCTTTTCAGAGCTGCACAAGCCAAGGGTAGCTTTCGAAAAAACCCAAAAAAAACCAAAACACGTTTTGCTTGCAGTGCTTTTTTTGCCCACTAGAGCGCATAGGTGTGCTGCTCTGTGTGTTCTCCTCCACGGGGGCGAGCACAGGCTCATGCACGTGGTCCTGACGGCCGAGGGAAGCTTTTTTAAAGGCTAAAAAGCACAGTTAGTTGCTGGCCGGCGGAGGGGACACAGAGCAGTCTGTCCTGGTTGACACGTGAGTCCTATCGGTGATGACAGACACAGCCTAAATTATGTTGCAGTAGCTGGAAGAACAGTACATTGTATAA
Organism: Lithobates septentrionalis; assembly: GCA_037952835.1. NCBI lineage: Eukaryota > Metazoa > Chordata > Amphibia > Anura > Ranidae > Lithobates > Lithobates septentrionalis. Next base: position 689,537 of record JBBDGP010000256.1, read on the forward strand.
GATTCTTCCAAGGGGGAATTGTGGTACTGAGGAACTTGTGTATTTGTGTCACAAAGCCAGTTACCACTGCTTCAGCAAGCCATGTCTTCTAGGAAGCGATCTGGGGGGAGCGCTGCAGCAAAGGGAGCATGTGTTCCATCAGTGGCCCCTGTAGAGGCTAAACGGAACTCTGCTGCAAAAGCCTCACCTGAAAGACCAGATGACACCGGGCAATCTGAGTCGCCGTGTTCATCCAGCGTTGTGCCTGCTACCAATGCTTCTACCTCAGAGTTTATTACTAAAGAGGACCTGGCATCAGCTTTTGTTGGTTTAGAGGGCAAGATTGCCAGAATGATCGCTTCTGTCACACAAAGTGTCAGGAAGCGTGACAGGTCCTCTTCCCCTATTCCTCCTATATTGGAGCAAGACTGGGTTGACGAGGTAGAAGAGGTAATGTTAGGTCAGGCAATTGATATCCAGACAGAGGAATCTCCCTCAAATGATTCAGAGCCTGAAGCGGCTTAGATTATATCAGCCTCTCAATCACAATAGCTTCTCACCCATTCTTTGTACCGATGGTCCATACAGCTTTTAAGTTACCTCCAGTAGAGGTCCCTGAAACACCTTGTTCCTCCCTGGGTTCCTTGAAACCACAGCAGGGTACACAGGTATTTCCTTTTCACCCATTCTTGAAGCAGGTGGTATATTCCGACTGGGAGCACCCAGACAGGATATTTGTGTCTCCAAGGAGATTTTCTCCGTTATATCCTATGAAGAAGTTGAGCATACCGGTTGTGGATGCAGCAGGTTTCCTCCCTGAGCAAGACCTTAACTTGTCCAGTGGATAATACACAGGTCTTTAAGGATCTTGCAGATAAGAAGCTGGAAGCCTTGTTAAAGGCATCTTTCGCCCTGGAAGGTTCCGCTATTCAACCCACAGTAGCAGTAATTAGGGTTTTTCAAGCCTTGAAGGATCAGGCTAGACGGCCCAATAGACCGGAGAATTCTGTTCAGGATGGAGCAGATCTGCCTCAGGCTCTTTGCTTTGCTATATATGCCCTTAAAGACTCCAACCGTAGATCCTATCTCCAAGGAGGAGATTTTGCTGGCATCCAAAGACATCAGGGATGCATACCTGCGCGAGCCAATTTTTCAACCTCATCAAAGGCTTTTGCGCTTTGTCATAGAGGAACAAAAGTTTCAGTTTGTGGCTCTGCCCTTTGGGCTCGCAACCGCACCCCGGGTCTTCACAAAGATCCTGGCACCCGTACTCTCGAGGGACCTTGATTGCAGGCTACCTAGACAATCTGCTACTCAGGGATCAATCACTGCAAGTTTTGATAAGAAATGTGACCTTTATGGTCCAATTCCTGGAACATCTTGGATGGATCATAAATTACGAGAAATTGGCCCTAAAAGTCAAAGTCTGGAATACTTAGGCTTTATCATGGACACAGTCCAGGCAAGAGTGTTCTTGCCTCCAAGAAGGGTAGAGGCCCTAAATGATCAAGTTCAGCAGGTAAGCCGAAAGAGACGCCCGTCCGTCCGACTCTATATGAATCTTGTGGGAAGGATGGTTTCCTCATTCGAGGCAATTCCGTATGCACAGTTCCATTCCAGGGCATTGCAGCAGAACATTCTGTCTGCATGGAGCAGGAAGATGCAGGCTTTGGATTCCTGCATGATCATAATCCCCAGGGCTCGAGGAGGTCTTGTCTGGTGGTTAGTAGACCAGAATCTGGTACAGGGAAGGTCTTTTCTTCCACTGTCGTGGAAGGTAGTGGCCACAGATGCCAGTCTTTCCGGCTGGGGCGCAGTCATGGAAAGTTCTACAGTCCAGGGGAAATGGACTTTTTGAAACCCTTTTTAAAAGATAAAAAGTGCATTTTATATACAACTATATAGATCAGAACAAAACAAGGGACAAATGAGGAGGAAAGAGGGACTGAGGGACTTTGTTCCAAATCAGGGACAGTGGGGACCTATGCAAAAGACTTCAGACTGGGCTGAAGGTTTACCTTCCAGCAAGACGACCCTAAACATACAGCCAGAGCTACAATGGAATGGTTTAGATCAAAGCATATTCATGTGTTAGAATGACCCAGTGAAAGTCCAGACCTAAATCCAATTGAGAATCTGTGGCAAGACTTAAAAATTGCTGTTCACAGATGCTCTCCATCCAATCTGACAGAGCCTGAGCTATTTTGCAAAGAAGAATGGGCAAAAATGTCACTCTAGATGTGCAAAGCTGGTAGAGACATACCCAAAAAGACTTGCAGCTGTAATTGCAGTGAAAGATGGTTCTACAAAGTATTGACTTGGGGGGGGGGGGGGCTAAATACAAATGCACGCCACACTTTTCACATATTTATTTGTAAAAAAATGTTGAAAATCATTTATCATTTTCCTTCCACTTCACAATTATATGCCACTCTATGTTGGTCTATCACATAAAATCTCAATAAAATACATTTATGTTCTCGGTTGTAACAAAATGTAGAAAATGTCAAGGGGTATGAATACTTTTTCAAGGCACTGTAACATCTGCTGTGGTCTAAATGGACCCTCAACCACCACCCTTCACTAACTCTTCCTTTCCTTGCAGCTTCACACCTCTACTCTGATTGCGCCCCCCCCCCCACAAGCCTGATCCCCTTGCAGCTGTCAGCTTCCCTCCTCTGCCCTCCCGCAGGCTTTTCGTCGGGGCAGCCACACAGGGATCAATTAAAAAAATATATATATGGATTTGAAATGAAATGAACAAGATTTGCTTTAACTGCAGACTTTCAGCTTTAATTTGAGGGTATTTACATCCAAATCAGGTGAACGGTGTAGGAATTACAACAGTTTGTATATGTGCCTCCCACTTTTTAAGGGACCAAAAGTAATGGGACAATTGGCCACCCAGCTGTTCCATGGCCAGGTGTGTGTTATTCCCTCATTATCCCATTTACAAGGAGCAGATAAAAGGTCCAGAGTTCATTTCAAGTGTGCTATTTGCATTTGGAATCTGTTGCTGTCAACTCTCAATATGAGATCCAAAGAGCTGTCACTATCAGTAACGCAAGCCATCATTAGGCTGAAAAAAAGAAAACAAACCCATCAGAGAGATCGCAAAAACATTAGGTGTGGCCAAATCAACTGTTTGGAACATCCTTAAAAAGAAAGAATGTACCGGTGAGCTCAGCAACACCAAAAGACCCGGAAGACCACGGAAAACAACTATGGTGGATGACCGAAGAATTCTTTCCCTGGTGAAGAAAACACCCTTCACAACAGTTGGCAAATCAAGAACACTCTCCAGGAGGTAGGTGTATGTGTGTCAAAGTCAACAATCAAGAGAAGACTTCACCAGACTGAATACAGAGGGTTCACCACAAGATGTAAACCATTGGTGAGCTTCAAAAACAGGAAGGCCAGATTAGAGTTTGCCAAACATTTAAAAAAGCCTTCACAGTTCTGGAACATATGGACAGATGAGACCATGACCAACTTGTACCAGAGTGATGGGAAGAGAAGAGTATGGAGAAGGAAAGGAACTTCTCATGATCCAAAGCAGGCCACCTCATCAGTGAAGCATGGTGGTAGTAGTGTCATGGCGTGGGCATGTATGGCTGCCAATGGAACTGGTTCTCTTGTATTTATTGATGATGTGACTGCTGACAAAAGCAGCAGAATGAATTCTGAAGTGTTTCGGGCAATATTATCTGCTCATATTCAGCAAAATGCTTCAGAACTCATTGGATGGCGCTTCACAGTGCAGTTGGACAATGACCTGAAGCATACTGCGAAAGCAACCAAAGAGTTTAAGAGAAAGAAGTGGAATGTTATGCAATGGCCAAGTCAATCACCTGACCTGAATTCGACTGAGCATGCATTTCACTTGCTGAAGACAAAACTGAAGGGAAAATGCCCCAAGAACAAGCAGGAACTGAAGACAGTTGCAGTAGAGGCCTGGCAGAGCATCACCAGGGATGAAACCCAGCATCTGGTGATGTCTATGCGTTCCAGACTTCAGGCTGTAATTGAATGCAAAGGATTTGCAACCAAGTATTAAAAAGTGAAAGTTTGATGGATGATTGTTAATCTGTTCCATTACTTTTGGTCCCTTAAAAAGTGTGAGTCACATATACAAACTGTTGTAATTCCTACACCGTTCACCTGATTTGGATGTAAATACCCTCAAATTAAAGCTGAAAGTCTACAGTTAAAGCACATCTTGTTTGTTTCATTTCAAATCCATTGTGGTGGTGTATAGAGCCAAAAAGATTAGAATTGTGTCGATGTCCCAATATTTATGGACCTGACTGTATATATTAGATAGATAGAATATATACAGTTTCTTACAAAAGTGAGTACACCCCTCACATTTTGGTAAATATTTTATAATATCTTTTCACATGACAACTGAAGAAATGACACTTTGCTACAATGTAAAGTAGTGAGTGTACAGCTTGTATAACTGTGTGAATTTGCGGTCCCCTTAAAATAACTCAACACACATCCATTAATGTCTAAACCGCTGGCAACAAATGCGAGTACACCTCTAAGTTAAAATGTCCAAATTGGGCCCAATTAGCAATTTTCCCTCCCCGGTGTCATGTGACTCGTTAATGTTACAAGGTCTCCGATGTGAATGGGGAGCAGATGTGCTAAATTTGGTGTTATCGCTCTCACTCATACTGGTCACTGGAAGTTCAATATGGCACCTCATGGCAAAGAGCTCTCTGAGGATCTGAGAAAAAGAATTGTTGCTCTACATAAAGATGTTATAGGCCAGTGATGGCGAACCTTGGCACTCCAGATGTTTTGGAACTACATTTCCCATGATGCTCATGCACTATACAGTGTAGTCAAGCATCATGGGAAATGTAGTTACAAAACATCTGGGGTGCCAAGGTTCGCCATCACTGTTCTAGGCTATAAGAAGATTGCCAAGACCCTGAAACTGAGCTGCAGCACGGTAGCCAAGACCATACAGCAGTTTAACAGGACAGGTTCAACTCAGAACAGGCCTTGCCAAAGAAGTTGAGTACACGTGCTCAGCATCATATCCAAAGGTTGTCTCTGGGAAATAGACGTATGAGTGTGATGGACTGGCCGAGCATTTCTCCAGACCTAAACCATATTGAGCACCTGTGGGGCATCCTCAAACGGAAGGTGGAGGAGCGCAAGGTCTCTAACATCCACCAGCTCTGTGATGTCGTCATGGAGGAATGGAAGAGGACTCCAGTGGCAACCTGTGAAGGTCTGGTAAACTCCATGCCCAAGAGGGTTAAAGCAGTGCTGGAAAATAATGGTGGCCACACAAAATATTGACACTTTGGGCCCAATTTGGACATTTTCACTTAGGGGTGTACTCACTTTTGTTGCCAGCGGTTTAGACATTAATGACTGTGTGTTGAGTTATTTTGAGGGGACAGCAAATTTACACTGTTAGACAAGCTGTACACTCACTACTTTACATTGTAGCAAAGTGTTATTTCTTCAGTGTTGTCACATGAAAAGGTATAATAAAATATTTACAAAAATGTGAGGGGTGTACTCACTTTTGTGAAATACTGTATATAGATTAGATATATCTAATCTATCTATCTATATCCCTGGCTTTCCGACCACCCCCTTCCTTCAGTGACCCCCACCTCTTTGATGTCCAGAAGCCCTCTCCCTAAAGCTGCTACTCATTCTTCCTCTGCCCCCTCCTGTGGCCGCAGCTGAAATGTGAAGATTGAGAGAGGGTGGCTGGTAAACACACGCTTACCCCCCTGTTTTGTGATACCCTTTTCAGTGCCCTCGCTTCCTCAATGTTGGGGCACCCCTGCTGCTCTCTGAGGCTCTCCTTCCTCCTATCCTGAGGCTGAAGCTCACAGATCTGTCAGCATGAAGCAGCCACTGACAGATCTGTAAGGCTTGAGAGAGACTGAGGGCTACACGTTTTACCCCCCTCCTGCTTTCTGCCCCCCCTTCAGTGTCCCCCCCCTTCCTGAATGTTCGGCACCCTCGCTGCTCTCCTTCCCCCTCCTCTGCCAGCTGAAGCTTACAGATCTGTCAGTATGGAGCAGCCACTGACAGGTCTGTAAGAATTGCCCCCCCCCTCCTGCTTTCTGACCCCTTCAATGTCCCCCACTTCCTCGATGTTTCAGTGCCCCTGCTGCTAGCTGACTCTCCATTCCCCCCCCCCCCCCCCCCCCCCCCCCCGCTGGCTGCAGCTGACAGATCTGTCAGGATGGAGAGTGGTGGTGGTTGGGGGGGGGGGGCTGGTAAACATGCGTTTTACCGGTCCCCTTCATTTCCTGAAAAAATACAGTCAGCGATCAGTACTCGAATACTTAATGAAAGAATACAGTTGCTCCTGTATTCTTTCATCACTGACATATAATAAACTGTGTCAATTTGTGAATGAAACATTGTTTCATTTTATGAATCGATAGGTGTCTATACACACTCCTTATACATTCATATACAGTGCAGCTTAGGCTGTAAAGAAAGGAACTGTCTTCAGTCCCTTTCTCCCTTTCAAAAAAGAGACATTAGAGGTCTGTTTGGACTCCTGATGTCTCTCCAAAACCCCCATGCTAGGGTTCACTGACCTGAACCTGTATAACACCCTACTCCTACTGGAAAAAACCTTGGCAATAATCATTGTGCAGGGTTCCTTACATGTAGAACACAGTGCCAACTGTTAACATTTCAGGCCATTCCTGTATCGTGTCCACCCTTTGTTCAGGGCGGTTTCCAGGTTATTTTCTTCTGAGCTATTATAGTAGTAAGAATGGATAAATATAGGGGGGTGTGGCTTTGGCATGGCGGCACGAGGACGCTAGTACTGTGAGCTCCCGGCCAGCAGCACCCGTGCAGCATACCTCCGCCACAATACCCCGCATTAACAGCACCTAACAGCACTTCAGACAGTTTGGAGACCGAACCGCCGCTCCCAGCACACTACTCGCGGCATGGATCGGTACTTGAAGCAGCTCAAACGGACCTCCTCTAACCCGGAGGTATCCAAGATGGCGCCGGCCAGCCACGCGACGAGAGACTCCCAGGGAGAGACGATCACCAGTGAAGGCTCGCAGCGGCAGGGAGACGACTTCACAATGCCACCCTACTCCCCTATCAGCGACCTATCCCTCTGCCTACCTAGATCGCTGGCAGCGTCGCCAGACCCGGAAGAGGAATTGTTCAGCTCCAAACAGACCTCTCCATATGCATCACCCCCCATGCTGCTCCTGTCCTCAACCCAGCACACATTTCAAGGCTCCAGAACACAGTGAGTACCCCCGCTACACCATCCCAGCAGTTAGAGCCTACATTTAATGAGGATCCTACACACATGCTATGGACACTCTTGCAGCAGCTCCCCACCAGGGATGATTTTGAATCACTAGCCCCTAGAATGGAGATGGTCATAAGGGGAGAGATACAGTCCACTAAACAGGAAGTCGCAGCGCTAGATACACGCATTGCAGCAGTGGAGCAAGAACAGGGAGCAATGTCCCAGAATATACAAGCTGTACAGTCTTCACATTCTGAAATTAATGATCAATTTCTCCACCTACAACTGCTCCTAGACGATTTAGAGAACCGTAGTCGCAGACAGAACATACGCCTGAGGGGGATCCCCGAATCCATCCCACAATCTGAGCTCCGTCCGATGGTAACCTCTGTCTTTAACTGTTACTTGGACTGTCCGTGGGACACAGCTATTACAATAGACCGCGTCCACAGGACTCTCGGCCCTAACCCTAACTTGCCTGACAGACCCAGGGATGTCCTCTGCTGCCTGCACTCCTTTAACCTCAAGGAAGAAATCCTGCGACAGGCATGGCAGGTGGGCGTCTTGGAGTTAGATGGCAAAGCCATTCACCTGCTCCCAGATATTTCCAGGAGAACCCTGATGATGAGACGAGCGCTTTAACCACTTCTGGGCGGCATCAGTGAGAAGGGTCTCGCATACATATTACTATTGCGACAACACTTCATCAGTAGGGAACTAACCTGTCTCACGATGGTCTAAACCCAGTTCACGTTGCCTATTAGTGGGTGAACAATCCAATGCTTATTGTCCATAAAGGTGCTGGCGCCTTCGCTCTGCGTCACCCCTCAGCGCTTCCACAACTGTTCACTTTTGCTGAGATGAACCCAGTCGCTGTTCGCCAACTGGCTCCTGGTGAACGTGCAGTCAAACCCACAGCGTCGGCCTTCGGAAGGAAGACAACAAAGGGTCTGGGCCAACCGTCGCTCACAGAGAGGACCATAACAGGCCCCCCACGATCCAGTCACTTAATTCCGAGGAAATTGGTAATCGGCTGTCCCCTCTTGTCTGGTGTGTGATCACTCCTCACTGCCTGCAACGCAGCACTCTCCCCCCCCCCCCTTTTTTTTACTTCGTTTTTCCCTTACCAAAGTAAGGCCCAACCGCCACACAGTCGGTTTTACCAGAGCTTACCATTTCCCTCTAGTGACTTGGACCACTCCGAGACATTCCTGCTCACCCCAAACGAGCACCCCACAGGCCTTCCCGCACAGACAGTGTACCCGGTGTTGTTCCAGAGTCAGGAAGAGATGGGTCTTGTGGGAGGGTTTTGGTTTCCCCCCCCCCCTTTTTTTTGTTTCAGCCTGGAGTGCAGATGTCGGACCCATCGTACAAAGACAGAGGGAGCCCGAGGACTTGTCCAACGCTACGGGTGGTGGGGAAAGTGTTTGATTGATCAGTTAACTCGCAAGAACCCATCTCCCACTTTTATCTGTTGCTTTTTACCTGTTTCATCCTGGGGGCATGTGGAGCTCGGGGGGCCGGCTGGAGGTTGGTGTAGGACCCTTGTTCCCACATCGCTTACACTCACCCGCTCTAATGTTAGGTCAGAAACTGGCATTTCTACAGCATTTATGGGGTGAGTTTACCTTTTGGACACTTCACTTCTCCCCGACGGACCCAATACCCGCTCGTGCTGGGACACTTACATAGGGCCCATAGGTGTGCCTAGCCTCTTGCATTAGGGTGTGCACCCCAAAGCTAAAATACATATGCATGTGTATATGTACTGATGGTGTCAGTAGGGCAGTGGACAGTGTCATTTTGTTAATTTTCTTTGCCCAAAATTTATGGGCTTGTGTAACATTTTTGGGGGGGGGAATGAAATATCAGTGGTCTAAACAGGGGGGAATATGCAGCACACAAGGCAAATAGGGTGTGCCCAGGCACACCTGGCACACCCTGTGCGCACGCCTATGATAGGGCCCCGGTTAACGGGGTGGGGGGATGGACCCCTGGCAAGACATGAAAGTTGTGGTCCCGGAGCCAAATGCCGGGGAGTCCAGGAAGCATTTCTGGAGACGTGGTAATGTTAATCCTCGTATTTTTCTACAAAGTACTTGGTGTACCAGGCCCGATCCTAGGGCATTAGATAACCATTAATTGTTGTCTTTTCAGTAATCATTGTGTTGATTTTACATGTTTTATGTTTGATTCTCCAATATTAGACTTAAGGTGACTGTTTTACCTTCCATGTTGGTGCTGATGTATCATTGATATACAGACGTTGCTGCAGGGGTTCCAACGGCTGGGGCTCCACGCTTGACTGTGCCCTACCTCCTCCCACAATAGGAATACTCTGCCCTGGTGGCAGTAGCTCTCCTTTACAGAGTTACACCTCTTGATAGACCCCATACTTTTTTCTTACCTATCTTCTTCCTCTCTAAAATGTAGCTTCTTTCACCTCCCTCAACTCCCCCTTATTGTCCACTCCCCCCCTCCTTTTTTTTCCCCATATCCTCTCGCCACCTGGGGAGCGGGCATTCTGCCATTATGGCTCTTAAATCCCTTTGTTGGAACATCAACGGACTGAACACTCTTGAGAAGTGAACCAGCTGTCTATCTGAACTCTGGAGACATAGGGCGCACATAGTCTTCCTCCAAGAGACTAATTTTCGGGCAGACAAGGTCCTGAGGCTTACTAACAAGCACTTTCCGGTGGCCTACCATAGCCCATCTACTTCCTCTAAATCCAGGGGGGACAAGTATTCTACTATCCAAATCTCTACACTGGCAGTTCCTGGATGAAATCCAAGACCAGGAGGGCAGGTTCCTGCTTCTGAAGGGCAAAATCGATTCTCACACATGTACCCTTGCAAATTACTATTTACCCAACACGAACTAAGCACAGGTCTTGGGAACATTCCTAGCAACGATGGAGTCCTTCTGTGAGGGAACTCTCGTCTTGGGGGGGCAACTTTAAAATCACCTTAGATCGGTCTAAGGACTCATCTGCCCAATCACCCTCCCTACCCCAAGGTGCAAGACGAGCTCTGAAAGACCTGCTGCATGATCATCAATTGATGGACATATGGAGGATTTTCCATCCCCAGGAACGAGATTTCTCCGACCCACAGATCCCACTCTAGGATCGATTTTTTCCTAATACAACATTCCACGATTTCCTTAGTCTCCAGGGCAGAGATAGGCCAGATAACATTTTTTGACCATGCTCCAGTTCTCCTGGAACTCACTCTCCCACGCTCACACCCAAAGACACCATCTTGGCGTCTGAATGAAACACTTCTCAGGGACCCTGAAACAGCGGCAGAGATCAGCAGAGAACTTCGCTTCTATTTTAAAAACAATACTGGTTCTGTGTCTAACCCTCTCTCGGTGTGGTCAGCACACAAATGTTACATCAGGAGGATCTTCATAAAACTTGATCATGCGGCTAAGCAACGCCGTGCCAAAACTGGAAAAAAGGAAATGCAGCTCACAAACACTCTTGCTCTGGAATGACACCGCCCTAGTAAGAACTGGTTCCAGGTGCTGGCTTTGCTGGTTTGCAGTGAGGTAGAAAGAAATCCTGGATAGCTACGAATAAGCATCCAAATGATGTGAAACGCGTTAGCAGTCTACCACCCTGTACGTCTCTGCAATTGACTGTATTGTTGGATTTTATTGAAATAAAGATGTCCTTATCCCAGAGTGCGGCTATCCAGGATTTCTTTCTACCTCACTGCCGTGCCAAAACTGACGGACCTTTTGACAAAACTTCACGTTTTGGAGAGGCAACACAAAGTTCGCCTTGACCGCACATCGGAAGCAGAGCTGCTTGGGACTAGAGAGGCGATCAGAGAGCACTCCCTATACAAGGCCAAACATGTCGCCGCTCCTTTTATGAATATGGAGATAAATGTGGCCATTACTGGCTAATGTATTGAGAGCAAAACACACACAATCATACATACCTGCTCTCCTGACCCCATCAGGGTCCAAGATTCATGCTTCACCGGACCTGGCAGCTGCCTTTCAAGATTTCTACTCAAAGCTTTATAGTTTAGATGCGGCACAGGCCGCTGGATCTTCGGCCCCCTCCCTTTCAAACATACGGGAATACCTTCAGGAGGCCAAACTTCTCTCTCTCACAGAAGCCGACCAGGAACTATTATCCCAACCTCTCCACATAGATGAGCTTGCAGATGCCATGGCAGACACACAACCGGGGGCTTGATGGCTTCACGCTTCTGTATTATAAGACATTTCAGACAAATCTAGCCCCCCCAATTCATCACAGCCTTCAATTCCATACTGGAAGGACACAACGTCCCCCCTGACATGCTCCAAGCTTCTATCTCTGTACTCCCTAAGCCCAGAAAGGACCCGTTGCTGTGCTCCAACTACAGGCCCATTTCACTTCTAAATTGTGACATCAAACTCCTCACAAAAATCATATCCTCCAGGCTCAACAGTCTAATGCAACGCTTGGTTGCGCCTGACCAGGTAGGCTTCATACAGACACGAGAAGCGAGAGATAACACTCTCCGGACATTAAACGTCATAGAGAAGACTAAGGGATCCAACACCCCTCTCTTACTCCTAGCCACCGATGCCGAAAAGGATTTTGATAGGGTGGACTGGGTGTTTCTCTGGGAAGCACTCTGTTCTTTTGGAATGCCGAAGTCTATCTTAGACTGGATCTCTGCCCTTTATTCTAAGCCCACAGCCACGGTACGGGTGAATGGGATGGACTCTGACATCTTTGCGATCTCCAACGGTACTAGGCAGGGGTGTCCACTTCCCCCTCTATTATTTGTCCTTTCCCTAGAGCCATTTCTTCGCCATGTAAAAGACAACCCAAATATCAATGGTGTCCATTCTGACCACTATCAACACAAATTAGCAGCGAACGCGGACAATCTTTTATTTTTTATCACTAAACCTATAACGTCCCTGCCTTCGTTGTTACAAGAATTGAAGCGATATGCCAATCTTTCCAACTTTAACCACTCGCTGCCCGCCCACTGTCATATCACTGCGGGACAAGGAGCTCTCGTTCTGGGCGGACGTCATATGACGTGACCACCTTCCCGAGCCACTAGGGGGTGCGCGCGCGTGCCCGTCGTGTCACTGGGGACCCGATGCGCGTGCCCGGCGGCCGCGATGGCCACCGGGCACCCGCGATTGCCCAGCAACTGAGCAGGACTGTGGATCTGTGTATGTAAACACACAGATCCACGTCCTGTCAGAGAGGAGAGGAGACCGATGTGTGTCCCTTGTACATAGTGACACCGGTCGGTCACCTCCCCCAGTCAGTCCCCTCCCCCCACAGTTAGAATCACCTCCCTAGGACACACATTAACCTCTCGATCACCCCCTAGTGTTAACCCCTTCCCTGCCAGTCACATTTACACAGTAATCAATGCATTTTTATAGCACGGATCGCTGTATAAATGTGAATGGTCCCAAAAATGTGTCAAACGTGTCCGATATGTCCGCCTCAATATCGCAGTCACAATAAAAATCGCAGATCGCCGCCTTGACTAGTAAAAAAAATAAATAAATAAATAAAAATGCTATAAATCTATCCCCTATTTTGTAGACGCTATAACTTTTGCGCAAACCAATCAATATACGCTTATTGCGATTTTTTTTTTTACCAAAAATATGTAGAAGAATACGTATCCGCCTAAACTGAGGAAAAAAAAATTGGAACTGTAAGTTAAAGTACTACCCTGAGAGTTGTCATTTCTCCCCTATAATTTTGTTTTTCTTCTCCCCCCTCCCTTTTTTGTTTTGCTTTCCTTAATTTTTTATCACAGTCAATGATATCAGTAGACGTATGCTAAATAATGTTCCTGTTTTTTTTTTTTTTTTCTGTAAATCCAAAAACTGAATAAACACTATTGTTTAAAATTTTTTTTTAAAAAAATGGATATTTATTATAGCAAAAAGTAAAAAATATTGTGTTTTTTCAAACTTGTCCCTCTTCTTTTGTTTATAGTGCAATAAATAAAAACCGCAGAGGTGATCAAATACAGCCAAAAAAAAGCTTTATTTGTGGGGAAAAAATGATAAAAATTTCATTAGGGTGCAGTGTAACATGACCGCGCAATTGTCATTCAAACTGCCACAGCGCTGAAAGCTGAAAAATGGCTTGGGAAGGAAGGGGGTGAAAGTGCCCTGTATTGAGGTGGTTAAAGTTAACCACTTCATATCCGGGCCATTTCTGACACTTCGCTCCTACATGTCAAAAATCATCATTGTTTTGCTATAAAATTACATAGAACCCCCAAACATTATATATGTTTTTTTAGCAGAGACCCTACAGAATACAATGGCGGTCATTGCAACTTTTTATCTTGCACGGTATTTGCGCAGCAATTTTTCAAACGCGTTTTTTTTGGAAAAAAAACAGTTTCATGCTTAAAAAAAAAAGAAAACAGCAAAGTTAGCCAAATTTTTTTGCATTGTGTGAAAGATGAAGTTACGCCGAGTAAATAGATACCTAACATGTCACGCTTCAAAATTGCACACGCTCGTGGAATGGCGCCAAACTTTGGTACTTAAAAATGCCCATAGGCGACGCTTTAAAATTTTTTACTGGTTACATGTTTTGAGTTACAGAGGAGGTCTAGGGCCAAAATTATTGCTCTCGCTCTAACGTTCGCGGCGATACCTCACATGTGTGGTTTGAACACTGTTTTCATATGTGGGCGGGACTTACGTATGCGTTCGCTTCTGCGTGCGAGCTCACGGGGACAGGGGCGCTTTAAAAATTTTTTTTTTTTTTTTTATTGTTAATTTTACTTAAAAATTTTTATTTTGACACTTTAAAAAAATATTTTTTTTTTTGATCACTTTTATTTCTATTACAAGGAATGTAAACATCCCTTGTAATAGGAATATGACACGATCAGTCCTCTTTACAGTGAGATATGGGGTCAATAAGACCCCACATCTCACCTCTAGGCTGGGAAGCCTAAAATAAAAAAAAAAAATAAAACGATCGCCGCTTCACAACCGAAGCGGCGCCGTTTTTTTGAATGCAGAGGCCGGGCGTGACGTCATAACATCGCGCCCGGCCTCCGAACGATCATAGAGACTCCGGCGACCATCTGGTCCGCCGGAAATCTCTATGGTGAACATCCGGCGCCGGCGGATCCGCTATCCGACTCACCGATCGCTGAGGTGAGTCGGTAGTAGCACCGGAGGGCGGCGGGAGGGGGGGGGGTGTCCCCTCCCGCCGCCCGTAAGAACGATCAAGCGGCGGAACAGCCGCTATGATCGTTCTTATGGTGTACGGAATCGCCGGCTGAAAATGCCGGTATCTGAATGATGTCTGTAGCCTCAGACATCATTCAGATATAAGCCCTGAAAGTGGAGGCCGTCATATGACGGCCTCCGGATGTCAAGTGGTTAATCTCCAAAAAGTCGGAAGCTCTGAACATTTCCGTACCGGACCGTACACTAACAGGTATACGACACTTCTTCCCGTTTTTATATGGGCCACCCATTCTATTCAATACTTGTGTACCTTGCCATGGGCGGGTAAGCAATTAGACCCCCACATACACTACCGTTCAAAAGTTTGGGGTCACCCAAACAATTTTGTGTTTTCCATGAAAAGTCACACTTATTCACCACCATACGTTGTGAAATGAATAGAAAATAGAGTCAAGACATTGACAAGGTTAGAAATAATGATTTGTATTTGAAATAACATTGTTTTTACATCAAACTTTGCTTTCATCAAAGAATCCTCCTTTTGCAGCAATTACAGCATTGCACACCTTTGGCATTCTAGCTGTTAATTTATTGAGGTAAGCTGGAGAAATTGCACCCCACGCTTCTAGAAGCAGCTCCCACAAGTTGGATTGGTTGGATGGGCACTTCTGGCGTACCATACGGTCAAGCTGCTCCCACAACAGCTCAATGGGGTTCAGATCTGGTGACTGTGCTGGCCACTCCATTACCGATAGAATACCAGCTGCCTGCTTCTGCTGTAAATAGTTCTTGCACAATTTGGAGGTGTGTTTAGGGTCATTGTCCTGTTGTAGGATGAAATTGGCTCCAATCAAGCGCTGTCCACTGGGTATGGTATGGCGTTGCAAAATGGAGTGATAGCCTTCCTTATTCAGAATCCCTTTTACCCTGTACAAAGCTCCCACCTTACCAGCACCAAAGCAACCCCAGACCATCACATTACCTCCACCATGCTTAACAGATGGCGTCAGGCATTCTTCCAGCATCTTTTCATTTGTTCTGCGTCTCACAAACGTTCTTCTTTGTGATCCAAACCCCTCAAACTTGGATTCATCCGTCCACAACACTTTTTTCCAATCTTCCTCTGTCCAATGTCTGTGTTCTTTTGCCCATCTTAATCTTTTTCTTTTATTGGCCAGTCTCAGATATGGCTTTTTCTTTGCCACTCTGCCCTGAAGCCCAAAATCCCGCAGCCGCCTCTTCACTGTAGATGTTGACACTGGTGTTTTGCGGGTACTATTTAATGAAGATGCCAGTTGGGGACCTGTGAGGCGTCTGTTTCTCAAACTAGAGACTCTAATGTGCTTATCTTCTTGCTTAGTTGTGCAACGCGGCCTCCCACTTCTTTTTCTACTCTGGTTAGAGCCTGTTTGTGCTGTCCTCTGAAGGGAGTAGTACACACCGTTGTAGGAAATCTTCAATTTCTTTGCAATTTCTCGCATGGAATAGCCTTCATTTCTAAGAACAAGAATAGACTGTCGAGTTTCAGATGAAAGTTCTCTTTTTCTGGCCATTTTGAGCGTTTAATTGACCCCACAAATGTGATGCTCCAGAAACTCAATCTGCTCACAGGAAGGTCAGTTTTGTAGCTTCTGGAAGGAGCTAGACTGTTTTTAGATGTGTGAACATGATTGCACAAGGGTTTGCTAATCATCAATTAGCCTTCTGAGCCAATGAGCAAACACATTGTACCATTAGAACACTGGAGTGATAGTTGCTGGAAATGGGCCTCTATACACCTATGTAGATATTGCACCAAAAACTAGACATTTGCAGTTAGAATAGTCATTTACCACATTAGCAATGTATAGAGTATATTTGTTTAAAGTTAGGACTAGTTTAAAGTTAGCTTCATTTAAAAGTACAGTGCTTTTCCTTCAAAAATAAGGACATTTCAATGTGACCCCAAACTTTTGAACGGTAGTGTAACCACTCACCCGTTGATTGGCCCTTGTCTCGTCGAGATGGAGAGATTATTTAGTCTTTCCTCCTTGCCTAATTTCCCTTCTCCCATGACCCCAATCAAAGGACATCCTAGATTCCCCAGCCTTTAACAGGCAAGCCCCGAAAAGGCTCCCACGCGCATCTCAATTTCTAGGACCCACAGACTGGATCCCTACAGGGTCCTTGGTAGCAGGACAGGCACCCATATCGTTGGATAGCTGAAGAGCGGGGCAGCTCTCCCACTTCCTCGGCTCTCTGCCCAAACATACTCTTTTCTAGAAAACTCCATTCCTTCGAAGAATTATGGCCCAATCTGAGGCTCCCTTTCTAGGTCTTACAAAACTCTGTTGGACATACAAGCTACCACAGACACTCCCTTCTTAGCCAAGTGGGAAAGAGACCTACAAACCACATTTACCACCCCACAGAAGGAACACATACTCTTCTTCACTCATAAATCGTCACTAAGCAGCAAATATCAGGAAATTTCCTATAAGTTGACCACACGCTGGTATTGCACCCCGGCCGTTTTGGCCAAAATATTCCCCTATTAATCTGACCGTTGCGAGCAACAAGCTGGCACTATTCTACACATTTTTTGGGAGTGCCCCAAACTACAAACTTTCTGGCAACCTGTCCTCTGACTCATCCACAAATTCACAGACATTTCCTTAACCAAGGACCCTGCTGCTGTGCTCCTCAACCTCACTCCCATGTCAAGAAAGCGATACCACAAATCTCTCCTTAAACACCTCCTTAGCGCTGCTAGAGCTTGCATCCCAAGTCAATGGAAGCAACAATCTGCTCCCACTGTGGCCCAATGGTTCGCGAGGGTTAATGACATTGAACGAATGGAAGACCTGACTGTCACGATCCGGGATAAATCTGAGGAACACAAGACCAGGTGGTTTTATTGAACCCAGTTCCACTTCTCAGAGGAATACCTCTGCGAGACATAGTCGGGCCATGATGAATGCCAGAGGCTCTTGTTCCGAACCATGGTCTTCAGATGGCCTGGAGAGCTGGGGGTGGTCCTTGCGCCCTAGGTGGACTTCTACCCACTCCATTCTACCATCACACCCCCTCCCCCCCCTTTTCCTTTACTCCATTTCCCTCCCCCACTCTCTCTCTTCTTTCTTCCCTTTTATTCACTTTCTCTCATTTAACACAAAAATTTGGTATGTTTCGACCCCAGTCGGTCACCCCGAAATACTCTTCCCCTATGAACGGATACCCGAATTCTCCACGGATACCAGGGCTAATCCCTAGAGTATTGTAAGTGAGCAATTGCCCCGTCAAGGCGAAGCCCTAGTCTTATACCTCTTAGCTATCTTGTATACTTACAGAGCTGTCTCTGTTTTATTATCTTGAGTTCGCTTATCTTTTGTTCAGATACCACTACCTGGTGTTCATATGTAGGATACTCTGTTCGCACATCATATTCTGTGAAGTTATCATTTCATTGTATGTCGCATACCACTAAATAAAAAATTTAACAAAAAAGAATGGATAAATATGTAATCACTCTCCAGATTCCTTTTGGAACCATAGAGTTGTGCAGAAAGATGTACAACGGAGACCATCACTTTCAGACACTAGCAAAAAAAAAACCCTGAAGCCTTTCCTACAGGGGAATGGTTATGCCTGAGAGGAGGACTTCCAGACTTTTTTTTTTTTGTCAGTGTTCATTTACCTGTAGGTGGCACAGAACCCTGTTCATTTCTAAAGCTGCTCTGTGCCCTGTGATTTTTGTACTCCCCCTAAACTCTTTTTCTCTGAGTTCATTGAAGGACACAGCTAGATCTTTATGATGAATGGGTTTTGTGTCACCACCTGCAGGAACAGGACACTGGCAGCCAAAGAAAAAGGGAACAACACCCCCCAGCCGCACTCAAACTGCTGTCTGCAGAACTTTTCAACCAAAACTGGCAGCCTTGTCAACTTTGTAGAACTTAGTGAAGGTGTGAAAAGACGACCAGGTAGGTGCCTGCAAACAAGAATAGAAGCAGAATGGTTGAAAGATCAGGATGCACTGAGCACTTTTGTAGAATGAGCAGTATCCTGAAACAGAGAATCCTCACTCACCATGGCACTGGCCTGAACCACCATCTGTCTAATCCACTGAGACATGGATGACAAACTGCCTGTCCTTTGCAAGAACTCTCTGGGATGACAGACAACATGTCAGTCTTCCTAACAGTGGCAGTGCAGTCCTGTCTTGTTCCTTTAGAGCATTTTATACAGCGCTTGTGCTGTGTCATTTGGCCCCCTGTAACATCTGAAATACCTGGCTAATCCTGCCTTCTCCTTTGTAAACTGACCACTGTATATCATGGCTGCTGAGCCCTGACACCGTGGTCAGTTTACGTGCCTCTGTCATCCGTTCTCTCCTCTGTCCCCCTCCATCCTCTCCCTCCTCCCCTCCTGTCAGCTCCATGTCCACCCCCTCCCCTCCTGCTGCTGAAATTACTGTTCAATTTTTACACCATCCTCTGTTTATTAATGTAATCTGCCCCAGTGTCTGTGCTTCATAAAAAAAAAAAATGCAGCTAAATACCAGTTTTCAGAGCGCCGATCAGCACTCATGTGACCTGTCTCTCTTCTCCTCCTGACTGACGTCAGCTTGGAATCCTCAGCCCCACCTGCTGCAGCTGTCAGGCCGAGAGGAGAGAGCCGGCAGGTCGTGTAAGTGCTAACTGGCACTCTGAAAACAGGTATATAGCTGCATTCTTTTTTATTTTTACAGGGCACAGACACTGGGGCAGATTATAATAATAAATAGAGCGGATGGTGTAATTCTTTTTTTTTTTTTAAATCAAACAGGTTCTTTATTGAACTTTGTATCTGTTCACCTAAACAGATGGTCTTAGGTTACATTGCACCACAACACCTAGACATGTCAACAGCCTACAATACTTAGAGGAAAGGAAATTCCAGAAAAGAAAAAACACAAGAACAGAAGAAGTGCATAAATGTCACAACCGTTAATGAATAATAAAATTTGTCAAACATCCAAATCATACGCAGCCTCCAATTTTATGTCAGCTAGGGCTAACAAAGGTTATGTTGTTCTAGTAAATTTTACTTAGTGGGTTAACAACCACTTTAAAGTTCGGGGGGAATTAAATATACATACAGTGCCTTGAAAAAGTATTCATACCCCTTGAAATTTTCCATTTTGTTATGTTACAACCAAAAACAAATGTATTTTATTGGGATTTGTGGTGATAGACCAAAACAAAGTGCCACATAATTGTGAAGTCGAAGGAAGATCATAAATGGTTTTTAACATGTTTTACAAATAAATATGTGAAAAGTGTGGCGTGCATTTGTATTCAGCCCCCCCGAGTCAATACTTTGTAGAACCTCCTTTCATTGCAATTACAGCTGCCAGTCTTTTTGGGGATGTCTTTACCAGCGTTGCACATCTAGAGAGTGACATTTTTGCCCATTCTTTACAAAATAGCTCAAGCTCTGTCAGATTGGATGGAGAGCGTCTGAACAACAATTTTCAAGTCTTGCCACAGATTCTCAATTGGATTTAGGTCTAGACTTTGACTGGGGCATTTTAACACATGAATATGCTTTGATACAAACCATTCCATTGTAACTCTGGCTGTATGTTTGTTTACGGTGGTTGTTCTACTGGCAAGTGAACCTCTGCCCCAGTCAAGTCTTTTGCAGACTCTAACTTTTGTACTAAAATTGCCCTGTATTTCACTCCATCCATCTTCCAATCAACTCTGACCAGCTTCCCTGTCCCTGCTGAAGAAAAGCATCCCCACTGCATAATGCTGCCACCACATTTCACCGTGGGGATGGTGTGTTCAGGGTGATGTGCAGTGTTAGTTTTGTGCCACACATAGCATTTTGCTTTTAGGCCAAAAAATAGGATTTTTTTTTTTAACAGCTTACCTGCAATTGCAAAATCCTTTTCTTTGAAGTACATCACGGGACACAGAGCCATAATAGTTACTATGTGGGTTAAAAGGCCACCTTCAGCTGATGGACACTGGCACACCCTAACACAGGAAGTCTGCTCCCCATATAACCCTTCCCACTGGTGGGAGCACCTAAATTTTTGTAGCAAAGCAATACACATGTATACCAGAAAGAAGGGAGGGACCTCTATGTCCCGTGATGTACTTCAAAAAGGATTTTACAGGTAAGCGGTGATAAAAATCCTATTTTCTTATCATATATCACGGACACAGAGCCATAGTAGTTACTATGTGGGATGTCCCATAGCAATGCCAACTGAAGGGAGGGAGACACAAAAAGTAGGGCATCATGAGACCAGAGGACTTATACTGCTGCCTGCAGCACACTGCGCCCAAAGGCAATATCCTCATGACCTTTTACATCTACTTGATAGAATCTGGTAAATGTATGGACTGAAGACCAAGTTGCAGCTTTGCAGATTTGAGCCATAGAGGCTTGGTGATGCACTGCCCAGGAACTACTAACAGCCCTGGTGGAGTGTGCTTTAATATGAAAAAGGTGGAACTTTTCCTCTTTAAACCATAAGCTTGAACAATCACTTGTTGAATCCATTTAGAAATAGTAGATTTCTATGGTGCCTGTCCTCTTTTAGGACCTTCAGGCAACACAAACAAAACATCCTCTTTGAGCAGTCGCCTTCAAATAGATTTTGACTGCTCTCCCCACATCAAGAGACTTTTCTTCTGCAGAACGGGGTTCTGGGAAAAATGAAGGTAGAACAATATCTTGGTTTAAATGACAACCTGACACTACCTTCAGTAGAAAATTAGGATGAGGACTCAATACAACCTTGTGAATAATTAAATATGGCCCTTTAAAAGAAAGAGCAGCCAACTCTGATACCCTTTTTGCAGAAGATATGGCTACCAGAAAAACTAGTTTCCTTGTCAAAAGGACCAAGGAAATATGTTGTATTGGCTCAAAAGGCTGTTTCTGTAATGCCGACAGGACTAAATTCAAGTCCCAAGGGTTCAGGGGTGACCTAACCGGAGGATTAAGCCACGTTACCCCCCCGAATAAAGCTACGCACCAAAGAGGGTGAAGCAAGTGGTCGCTGAAATAATACCGATAAGTCCTGAAACCTGGCCCTTGATAGAAATAAAGCTGGTCTTGAGTACTATTTCCATCTGTAGAAAGTCAAGGATTCTACCTTTGACATACCTCCAGGGGTGCCAACCCCTGGCTTCACACCAGGAGACAGATGCCTTCCAGACTCTATAATATATGACTCTGGAGGCCGGGTTCCTTGAGTTGACACCACTGAATCTGACAGCCCACACTTCTTCAGAATGTGGGTCTCAATAGCCAAACTGTTAAATTTAGCGTTTGTAAAGTAGGATGGAATACCGGACCTTGCGAGAGAAGGTCTGGCCGTGGCGGTAGGGTCCATGGGTTCACTACCACCATCTTTACAATCTCTGTATACCAAGATCTTCTGGGCCACAAAAATCACCAACTTCCCTTCCTGCTTGATCCTGCGAAGAAGTCGTGGACGCAGGCAGAATAGGAGGGAATGCATAAATCAGCGAGAACCGATTCCACAGGAATAGCAAGGCATCTGTTCCGCTTGCTAGCGGATCCTTTGTTCTTGACACAAAGTTTTCTATTTCTTTGTTGAACCTGGACGCAAACAGATCTACGTTTGGGATCCCCCATCTTTGACATATTGACAGGAAGATATCGGGGTGAAGGAACCATTCTCCCGGGAACAACTGCTGGCGACTCAGGTAGTCCGCCTGCCAATTTTCTATTACCAGAATGAAGACTGCCGATAGGCAAAGCTCATTGTTTTCTGCCCAAGATAGGATATGATTCACCTCGCTGGGCCACACAACTTCTTTTGCCCCCTTGGTGATTGATATAGGCCATTGCTGTGGCATTGTCGGATTGAATCCTGGCAGGACAATTCCGTAAACTGAACGTTCAGGCCTTTAGGACCAAGTGCACTGCCTGAATTTCGAGAATGTTAATGGGCAAGGCCATTTCTGATCTGGGCCACTTCTCTTGGACTGTTGCCTCTTCCAGGACTGCTCCCGAACCCAAAAATGGTTGGCATATGTTGTTACCACTTCCCAGGTAACTGAAAGAAGGATTTTCCCCTTTGCACATTTTTGGTTATTAACCTTAAACTGAGGCTCGGCGCACCTTTGGAGTCAGTCATATTGGGAAATCTAGAGCTTTAACCCTTTTGTTCCAAGCCGATAGGATACTGTTTTGCAGCAGTCTCAAATGAAACTAAGCATAAGGAACAGCTTCGAATGAAGCCACCATCTTTCCCAACAACCTCATGCAAAGCTGAATAGAAGAATTCATCTTGCTTCGACCACCTGAATCAGTTCCTTTGCCTGGGGCAAGAATACCCTTTTCTGGGTGTATCTATGATCAGACCCAAGTATTTTAGCCTTCTTCATGGTTTGCAGGAAGGTTTCTTCTAGGTTGAGAATCCAACCTAGGTATTCCAGTTAGTTGAATGTGGTGACCATACATTGGTCTAAGCGGGCTACCGACTGGTCTATCAAGAACAGATCGTCTAGGTAAACTATAATCGTTATACTTTGGGCCCTTAATCTAGCTAGAGGAGGGGCCAGAACCTTTGTAAAACACTCAAGGTGCAGTAGCTAGACCGAAAAGCAGAGCTACACACTAAAAAATTAAGATTTTCTACCTTGAAAAGTAGATATTACTGGTGAGAGAGGAAATGGGCACATGGAGGTATGCATCTTTGATGTCGATTGATACCAGAGGTTCTCTACCTTGGAGGATGGAAACAACTGATTGGATTGACTCCATGCGAAAAAAAGAGCAGTTATATTCAGGAATCAAATTCATTTTTTGAGATCCAGAATGTCCATTCGGTTTTGACACTGTGAAAAAAGGTTTGAACCAAACTCCAACCCCTACTCTTACATGGGGACCACCATGATCACCTTTTTCCAAAAGATAGTCCAATGCTTGATCTCTCTGGATCCTTAGGAACGTTTGATCTGAGAAAACGAGGAGACAGGAACTCTTGGAACTCCAATTTGTACCCTGGAGCTATTGAGGAAGTCCCCCATCTGTCGCGACACTCTTCCTGCCAGATCCTTGAGAACTGCAGAAGTATTCCCCCTACTCGAGCGAACGGGGGCACCTCCTCAGAAGGAGGCTTTAATATTTTGTATGTTTCCTCCCCTAAGACCTCTTTTGTCCCTGGGGTTGACCCTGAGGATTACCTTTTGAACTTGATGGCGGAGGCCGTCGTGACTGCCTGGAGGCTGATGCCCCTGGCACAGGAGAAGGAGCTTGTTAAAATAAAATACGTTTACTCCTTTTCTTAAATAGGAAAGGGGTACTTTCCACTAGAATTTCTTTGGATGTATTACCCAAATCATCCCCAAACAGCCGTTTCACTGCAAAAAGGAAGACTAGTCAGGAGCTTCTTGCATGGTGCTTAGGAAAGGGCGCAAGGCCTGAAGGATAGAATCTCTCATAACTATTGCAAACATAAAGCTGCTAGTAGCTTGCCAGATCCTGGGCCTGCTGAACAGGATAACCTTGAGCACCTATTTAAACTGGTCTCTCAACGATTAACCAATTACTGTCAGCGCAGTGTGAGACACTCAATCTGCCAGGAAAAAAAAGTGTTTTTTTTTTTTTCTAATACGAATTCCAACTTTTTATACATTGGATCCCTAAGCATTTGAGCATTGTCTGCCGGACAAGTCAAACTTTTATTCACAGAGGCTATAGCAACGTTAATTGCTGGTATACCCCACTTTTAGTGAATTTTTTCCTCCATAGGATAAAGTGTGAACAAAACTTTTTAGGAGGGAAAAAATGCTTATCTGGGAGAACCACTCAGATACAAAAAGCTTTTCCAGCAATGAATGGACAGGAAAGGCATGCACAGCTTGAGGTGGCTTTAGCGAACCCAAACACTCAGTTAAGGGTACATAAATGTGGAGCGGATCATTCAGCAAGAAATTGCACCATCAATCTTACAGATTGTGAAAGCTGATCCCCCCGCATTTGACACCACAAAAGAGGAGTCATCAGCCTCACCACGGTCCCCTGAGGGAATTCATCTCCCCCCACCCCAGTTTCTCAGTTTGAGGGTCCTGGGTAATGGAAGAGAACCTATCGCATTTTGTCCCACACTGGGATTAAAGCCGCTAACTTTTTTTTTTCCCAATCCTATCATGGCTGAAGAAAAAAAGACCTTTTTAGTAACAAACGGGCTGCAGTGTTGAAAACAGTTGCAAAGATTTCATGGCCCTGATGCTCACTCTGACCAGCCTCCCCCTCTTAGGGGAGGACACCATTGTAGAGATGAGTAGGCTTTCCAGAGCTTGAGGGAGACCCTTTTAGCCTGTTTTTGGGGGCAGTTCAACCCCCCCTTCTGATCTTAGTACCTCTGCTTTTGTGCATTGGGCTATCAGAAGAAATCACATCCACAGCTTGAGCAATAGTCCAGCCACCGCTATTAATGCTCAGCCTGACGCTTTTAGTAAATTTGTCAGGGAATGCCTGCGTCACAAACCTCTTATATGCCCCTTTTTGCTATGGTGTCCCTCAGACAGCTGCAGCCAGCAAAAAATGGAGCTTTTAAACATACTCCTGCGCTGGACAACAAAAAACGCAGCGCTAAGCCCCGCCCCTTCCATCAGATCATGGCCCCCCCCTCTTTTTTCAAAAGAGGGTTTTCCTGCGCGAGCCTCCGATCCGACGGGATCGGCGTGTGTGTGTGGTGGGGGGGGGGATGGCGAGGAGGAGACCCCTAACAATCCGCCGTGCAGGGGCGGTGAAAAAACGGAGTGGCATTGCCGAACGTTTTTGGCTTCCCCCTTGCAGGAAGAGGGGGAGAGTTTTGCTCAGGTGGGGGGTGTTTCGTGGAGGAAAATCCCCCCCAATCTTACCAGAGGTCTGAGCTGCTCGCCGGAGGGAAGCCTTCTGTGACAAGCGTGATGTTTGAGGAAAGCATGTCAAGGTACGTGGTCTATACAGCCCCCAGTGGTGACTCTTAGGCATGACATTTACTTTTTTAAAGAAGACATTTCATAAGAAAATTTTAAAATTCCTTAGAAACCTCCACTTACCTTTCCTGCCGCAGGGTTTTCTGTGGTAAAAACCAACAGACCCAATCTTCACCTCACACGGTGTGCTCCGTTACAAAACCTTCAGGAACCGGGGACCCTCGGGGAACCCACACTCCTGGACCTGTAAAACACCTCGCCAAAAAAAAACTTTATGGCTGAAAAAACCAAAGCTCTGGATCCCAGGGTCCAGCTCTCTAAAAAGAGAAGCGTTACAGGCAAAACCTTGTTTCTTCCGCCACGAGGCCCAGGTACAATTCAATTCGGCCTGAAAAGACACTTTGAATGGATCCGGCTGCATAGCTGGCCCCAGCAAGGAGCTCAGCACAACACATCTTTACTCGTGACCAATACCTTAGATACTGGCGAAAAAACCGAGGTACTCCCAGTAGTGGGAGGGGTTATATAGGCAGTGGACTTCCTGTCTTAGGGTGTGCTAGAGTCCATCACCTGAAGGTGGCCTATAACCCACATAGTAAACTACTATGGCTCTGTGTCCCGTGATGTACGATAAGAAAGTTAAATTTTGGTCTCATCTGACCAGAACATCTTCTTCCACATGTTTGCTGTGTCCCCCCCACATGGCTTCTTGCAAACGGGACTTCTTATGGCTTTCTTTCAACAATGGCTTTCTTCTTGCCATATTTGTGGAGTGCAGGACTAACAGTTCTCCTGTGGACATATTCTCCCACCTGAGCTGTGGATCTCTGAAGCTCCTCCAGAGTTACCATGGGCCTCTCTATGCTGCTTCACTGATTAATGCTCTTCTTGCCCAGCCTGTCCCTTTAGGTAGACAGCCATGTCTTGGTAGGTTTGCAGTTGTACCATACTCTTTCCATTTTCGGATGATGGATTGAACAGTGCTTCATGAGATGTTCAAAGCATGAGATATTTGTTTATAACCTAAGCCTGCTTTAAACTTCTCCACAACTTTATCCCTGACCTGTCTGGTGTGTTCCTTGGTCTTCATGATGCTGTTTGTTCACCAAGGGTCTCTAACAAACCTTTGAGGGCTTCACAGAACAGCTGTATTTATACTGGGATTAAATTACACGCAGGTGGGACTCATTTTATTAATTAGGTGACTTCTGAAGGCAATTTGTTTCATTAGATTTTAGTTAGGGGTATCAGCGTAAAGGGGGCTGAATACAAATGCATGCCACACTTCACATATTTAAAAAAAAAAAAAAAATTGAAAACCATTTATTCATATTTTCCTTCTACTTCACAACTATGTGCCACTTTGTGTTGGTCTATCACATAAAATTCCAATAAAATACATTTACATGTTTGGTTGTAACATGCCAAAATGTGGAAAATTCTAAAGGGTATGAATACTTTTTCAAGGCACTGTACATGTATACATACACACAATGTCATACTTTCTGTACCTGCTCTGTGGTTTTGCACAGAGCAGCCCTGATCCTCTAATTTGAGTCCCACACTGGCGCTACTGGCTTCTCCCCTTGACTAGTGCCACCCAATAGCAAGCGGCTTGCTATGGGTGCGCACTCCTGGTCTATGCATCCATAACAAACAGAGCCTCGCCCCCCCCCCCCCCCTTCTCACTGGCTGAGATTGACATCTCAGAAAATAAGGAGAGACCCCCAGGACAGCCAGGGCTCCCACGCACATTGCTAGATCAAGAGGGGGCTCAAGTGAGTATGGTGGAGGGGGGGGGGGGTTAGCAGGACACAGTTTTTACCTTCATGCATTAAAAAACCTTAGCCTTTACAACCACTTTAAGGCTGGGATATGAAGAATAGGATAGAGAATCAGACTCCTCCATAGCCATAGCTAAGCTCTTGATACCGAATTTAAGACTGATGTAGGTTACGGTTGTGGTAATGTCTGACAGGACCCCAATCAGTCACCCCTGAAGAAGAGCCATCAAACAGAATAGGGGGGAGAGATGGATCGCCTAGAGCTCCAGGAGTCCATCGACCTTGAATTACCCGGTAACCCATCCCACCCCCTACCCAAAGGGTCAGCCAATGCACTGAGAGGGAAGATGCATATAGGAAAGATCAAACAAACTAGGGGGTAGGACTCAAACTATTTTGTAGCCTGATGAAACTACATCCAGAACCTGGCTGATTTGAGAGACTGCCAGCAATTCACAAACAGAAAACATATCTCCACCTGGAGACATTGCGATGTGGACGTCCCTTCATGCAGAGGTGGGCTTCTGTGGACTTGGAAGCCCAAGAAACAGTGAATTTGGTGGACTGTCTTTGGCGGAGATACCTTGGCCATGAGAAAATAGTTTATGTGCAGAGAAGGAAAACTCAGACTTACACCACTGTTCGTTATGTCTTTTTTGCCAAGGAAGTCTATGTCGGCAGAAGGTGTTTACGCAAGGACTTTCACGTCCGTGGAGCGGCACTTAAGCCAAAGAAGATGTTGCAATATGGCTAAGGTGAGAAACCAGCTGCCCGGAATCCAAGGCTGCATAGCACAAGAACTGCAGACCGTGAACTGATCCACCAGTGCCTGTAAATGAAATGAGTGTTTAAAAAAAAAAAATAATAATAATAATGGGGACCTGCGAAAATCTCAAACAGGGATTCTCCATTTTTAAACTTCCCAGGACCACCGTAACAAGACCTGAGGCAAACGCTTTTGCACATGCCAAATTGGCAACTAGCAGCTCCTCCTCACTATCTGTAGAGACCCCAGATCACTATCCACCTCATTGGACAATGGCGGTAAGGGGCACTTGGCAGTGGGCTTCTGCAGCAAGACCCTTCCCATGGAAGATACAAAATACTTTCCTCAGAGGGTAAAAAAATAAAAATAATATAAAAAAAAAAAAAAACCCAGAAAAAGTTTAAAAGGGGGCCTGGAGGACCCCGACGCCACTTGGTTGGCATCGGAGGAGGGGCAAATTCTCTAGGGCTGGGTTAGTTCAGCAGGCTAAACAAGAGGATTGTGCCAGGACAAACCACCTCTGATCCTATAAGTCAGGGGTCTCCAAACTATCGCCCTCCAGTTGTTCAGGAACTACTATTCCAATCATTCCTAGTAAAGTCTGTGAATGTCAGAGTTTTACAATGCCTCATGGGATGTGTAGTTCTGCAACAGCTGGAGGGCCGTAGTTTGGAGATCCTTGCTACAAGTGTTGTGGGGCCGAAATATGACATGACACAGGAAGGACCAGGTCCAACCGTGGTAGGCGTTTGCCAAGGGGTAGGCCCCCTCCAGTCTACTCTGAGATAGAGTCACGGAATCCAAGGCCCCCACAGAGAGGAAATGCAAGTGCTCTATGGCAGTGCATGGGGGAGGCTACCTGGATCTATCTATATATGGTCTGTTACCAAGCACCAGCTGATTAACCACTTAAGGACCGCCTCACGCCGATGTACGTCGGCAAGGGCAGGCAAAAATCACGTACATGCACGTGAGTTGCCTCCCGCGGGTGGGGGGGTCCGATCGGACCCCCCCGGTGCTCGAGGCAGTCCTGTTTTGTCCCCCGGCGATCGGAGGTGAGGGGGAGGCCATCCGTTCGTGGCCCCCCCCTCGCAATCGCCGCCGGCCAATCAGATCATTTCCTTTGCCGCTGTATGCTAAGCAGCAGCAAAGGAAATGATGTCATCTCTCCTCGGCTCTGTATTTTCCGTTCCGGCGCCGAGGAGAGAAGACTGTAATGTGAGTGAAAACACAACACACACAGTAGAACATGCCAGGCACACAAAACACCCGATCCCCAATCACCCCCCCCCCCCCCCCCGTCACAAACTGACACCAGCAGGTTTTTTTTTTTCTGATTACTGCATTGGTGTCAGTTTGTGACAGTTACAATGTTAGGACAGTTAGGGTTAGCCCCCTGTAGGTCTAGGGTACCCCCCTAATAAAGTTTTAACCCCTTGATCACCCCCTGTCACCAGTGTCACTAAGCGATCATTTTTCTGATCGCTGTATTAGTGTCGCTGGTGACGCTAGTTAGGGACGTAAATATTTAGGTTCGCCGTCAGCGTTTTATAGCGACAGGGACCCCCATATACTACCTAATAAATGTTTTAACCCCTTGATTGCCCCCTAGTTAACCCTTTCACCACTGATCACCGTATAACCGTTACGGGTGACGCTGGTTAGTTTGTTTATTTTTTATAGTGTCAGGGCACCCGCCGTTTATTACCTAATAAAGGTTTAGCCCCCTGATCACCCAGCGGTGATATGCGTCGCCCCAGGCAGCGTCAGATTAGCGCCAGTACCGCTAACACCCACGCACGCAGCATACACCTCCCTTAGTGGTATAGTAACTGAACGCATCAATATCTGATCCGATCAGATCTATACTAGCATCCCCAGCAGTTTAGGGTTCCCAAAAACGCAGTGTTAGCGGGATCAGCCCAGATACCTGCTAGCACCTGCGTTTTGCCCCTCCGCCCAGCCCACCCAAGTGCAGTATCGATCGATCACTGTCACTTACAAAACACTAAACGCATAACTGCAGCGTTCGCAGAGTCAGGCCTGATCCCTGCGATCGCTAACAGTTTTTTTGGTAGCATTTTGGTGAACTGGCAAGCACCAGCCCCAGGCAGCGTCAGGTTAGCGCCAGTACCACTAACACCCATGCACGCAGCATACGCCTCCCTTAGTGGTATAGTATCTGAACGGATCAATATCTGATCCGATCAGATCTATACTAGCGTCCCCAGCAGTTTAGGGTTCCCAAAAACGCAGTGTTAGCGGGATCAGCCCAGATACCTGCTAGCACCTGCGTTTTGCCCCTCCGCCCAGCCCAGCCCACCCAAGTGCAGTATCGATCGATCACTGTCACTTACAAAACACTAAACGCATAACTGCAGCGTTCGCAGAGTCAGGCCTGATCCCTGCGATCGCTAATAGTTTTTTGGTAGCGTTTTGGTGCACTGGCAAGCACCAGCGGCCTAGTACAATTCCGGTCGTAGTCAAACCCGCACTGCAGTAACACTTGGTGACGTGGTGAGTCCCATAAGTGCAGCTCAAGCTGCTGAGGTGGCAAGCACAAGTAGTGTCCCGCTGCCACCAAAAAGACAAACACAGGCCCGTCGTGCCCATAGTGCCCTTCCTGCTGTATTCGCCAATCCTAATTGGGAACCCACCACTTCTGCAGCGCCCGTACTTCCCCCATTCACATCCCCAACCAAATGCAGTCGGCTGCATGAGAGGCATTTTCTTTATGTCCTCCCGAGTAACCCTACCCAACAAACCCTCCCAAAAAAGATGTCGTGTCTGCAGCAAGCGCGGATATAGGCGTGACACCCGCTATTATTGTCCCTCCTGTCCTGACAATCCTGGTCTTTGCATTGGTGAATGTTTTGAACGCTACCATTCACTAGTTGAGTATTAGCGTAGGGTACAGCATTGCACAGACTAGGCGCACTTTTACAGGGTCTCCCAAGATGCCATCGCATTTTGAGAGACCCGAACCTGGAACCAGTTACAGTTATAAAAGTTAGTTACAAAAAAAAAAAATAAAAAAAAAATATATGAAATAAAAAAAAATTGTTGTAGTTTTATTGTTCTCTCTCTCTCTATTGTTCTGCTCTTTTTTACTGTATTCTATTCTGCAATGTTTTATCATGTTTGTTTTTCAGGTATGCAATTTTTTATACTTTACCGTTTACTGTGCTTTATTGTTAACCATTTTTTTGTCTTCAGGTACACCATTCACGACTTTGAGTGGTTATACCAGAATGATGCCTGCAGGTTTAAGTATCATCTTGGTATCATTCTTTTCAGCCAGCGGTCGGCTTTCATGTAAAAGCAATCCTAGCGGCTAATTAGCCTCTCCGTCTTCCGTGTTTTTCTCTGGCTCTCCTGTCTCAACAGGGAACCTGAGAATGCAGCCGGTGATTCAGCCAGCTGACCATAGAGCTGATCAGAGACCAGAGTGGCTCCAAACATCTCTATGGCCTAAGAAACCGGAAGCTACGAGCATTTTATGACTTAGATTTTGCCGGATGTAAATAGCGCCATTGGGAAATTAGGGAAGCATTTTATCACACCGATCTTGGTGTGGTCAGATGCTTTGAGGGCAGAGGAGAGATCTAGGGTCTAATAGACCACAATTTTTTCAAAAAAGAGTACCTGTCACTACCTATTGCTATCATAGGGGATATTTACATTCCCCGAGATAACAATAAAAATGATTAAAAAAAAAAAAAAAAAAAAAAAAATGAAAAGGAACAGTTTAAAAAGCAAAAAAAAAAAAAAAAAAAAAAAAAAGCACCCCTGTCGCCCCCTGCTCTTGCGCTAAGGCGAACGCAAGCGGCGGTCTGTCGTCTAACGTAAACAGCAATTGCACCATGCATGTGAGGTATCACCGCGAAGGTCAGATCGAGGGCAGTAATTTTTGCAGTAGACCTCCTCTGTAAATCTAAAGTGGTAACCTGTAAAGGCTTTTAAAAATGTATTTTGTTGCCACTGCACGTTTGTGCGCAATTGTAAAGCATGTCATGTTTGGTATCCATGTACTCGGCCTAAGATCATCTTTTTTATTTCATCAAAGATTTGGGCAATATAGTGTGTTTTAGTGCATTAAAATTTAAAAAAGTGTGTTTTTTCCCCAAAAAATGTGTATGAAAAATCGCTGCGCAAATACTGTGTGAAAAAAAAAATTAAAATGGTGGGTGTTTCATCTGTAGGGCATTTGCTTTAAAAAAAAAAAAAAAAATATGTTTTGGGGTTCAAAGTAATTTTCTTGCAAAAAAAAAAAAAAAAACTTTCATGTAAACAAAAAGTGACAGAAAGGGCTTTGTCTTCAAGTGGTTAGAAGAGTGGGTGATGTGTGACATAAGCTTCTAAATGTTGTGCATAAAATGCCAGGACAGTTCAAACCCCCCCCCCCCCCCCAAATGACCCCATTTTGGAAAGTAGACACCCCAAGCTATTTTCTGAGAGGCATGTCGAGTCCATGGAATATTTTATATTGCGACACAAGTTGCGGGAAAGAGACAAAATTCTTTTTTTTTTTTGCACAAAGTTGTCACTAAATGATATATTGCTCAAACATGCCATGGGAATATGTGAAATTACACCCCAAAATACATTCTGCTGCTTCTCCTGAGTACGGGGATACCACATGTGTGAGACTTTTTGGGAGCCTAGCCGCGTACAGGACCCCGAAAACCAAGCACCGCCTTCAGGCTTTCTAAGGGCGTGAATTTTTGATTTCACTCTTCACTGCCTATCACAGTTTCGGAGGCCATGGAATGCCCATGTGGCACAAACCCCCCCCAAATGACCCCATTTTGGAAAGTAGACACCCAAAGCTATTTGCTGAGAGGTATAGTGAGTATTTTGCAGACCTCACTTTGTCACAAAGTTTTGAAAATTGAAAAAAAAAAAAAAAAAGTTTTTTCTTGTCTTTCTTCATTTTCAAAAACAAATGAGGCATAGTGAGTATTTTGCAGCTCTCAGCAAATAGCTTGGGGTGTCTACTTTCCAAAATGGGGTCATTTGGGGCGGTTTTGTGCCACCTGGGCATTCCATGGCCTCCGAAACTGTGATAGGCAGTGAAGAGTGAAATCAAAAATTTATACCCTTAGAAATCCTGAAGGCGGTGATTGGTTTTCGGGGCCCCGTACGCGGCTAGGCTCCCAAAAAGTCCCACACACCGTACTCAGGAGAAGCAGCTGAATGTATTTTGGGGTGTAATTCCACATAGGCCCATGGCCTGTGTGAGCAATATATCATTTAGTGACAACTTTCTGTAAATTTTTTTTTTTTGTCATTATTCAATCACTTGGGACAAAAAAAATAAATATTCAATGGGTTCAACATGCCTCAGCAATTTCCTTGGGGTGTCTACTTTCCAAAATTGGGTCATTTGGGGGGGGGGGTTTGTACTGCCCTGCCATTTTAGCACCTCAAGAAATGACATAGGCAGTCAAACTAAAAGCTGTGTAAATTCCAGAAAATGTACCCTAGTTTGTAGACGCTATAACTTTTGCGCAAACCAATAAATATACACTTAGACATTTTTTTACCAAAGACATGTGGCCGAATACATTTTGGCCTAAATGTATGACTAAAATTGAGTTTATTGGATTTTTTTTATAACAAAAAGTAGAAAATATCATTTTTTTTTCAAAATTTTCGGTCTTTTTCCGTTTATAGCGCAAAAAATAAAAACCGCAGAGGTGATCAAATACCATCAAAAGAAAGCTCTATTTGTGGGAAGAAAAGGACGCAAATTTAATTTGGGTACAGCATTGCATGACCGCGCAATTAGCAGTTAAAGCGACGCAGTGCCAAATTGGAAAAAGATCTCTGGTCCTTAGGCAGCATAATGGTCCGGGGCTCAAGACAAATCCAACAACTGGAACAAAAAAAAATCCATTGACTGGTGTTTTATCACAGTTATGCAATAATTTGTGTGATTTCTTTGCACATATTGAAAATAAAACAAACACTTGTGGATAACATTTAATTGAGTAATAACAGATAGTGACACAAGTACATATGTAACAATATCAAAAGGATATATAAAGACACTTCCAGTTCCAGGTAGAATATAGATGTTCTCCCAAGGGTCCCGTCTGTTCTCCAATGGCTTGGCAGATGATCACGGCAGAAAAGTGCTTATCACAGTTCTGTTAGAAGACTAGTTTAATTCAATTTTGGCTGTGGTATATACAGGACTAGTGAGTAATGACCAATGTTAACTGTCTGGAAAGGGATATATCACACATTCCTGAAAAGGCTTGGTGGGCTTAGCCACATGGTCAATTTACAAGGACAATCCTATAGCATTAGGTCAGTTGATGTAAAACTATCCTTATATGGTCCCTTAACCAGAAAAGACTGACTTACAGATTGAGAGGGGGGAAATTGGCCATAAGCAGGGGGCTGGTGGTGACATAAAACCTCTCCGTCATGAAGATCTGGCTGTGTCCCTCAATGAACAGAAGAGAACTGCTACTACCTGAATTAATGTTCCTACAGACAGTCTCATATTAAAAATGCTAGTTCCCAAATATATCCTGGATTATAAAGCACAATTGGAGTATTACACTTTTGCTCTTTGTGGTCCTGTACCTGCATGTTATATTTGTGAACAATTTTTGCTTGAAAATTGCTTAAAATATCAATTTTATTGTGAAAATACAGCATCTAGCTATTAAAACCCAGTACTCTTTGCTGCCATTGCTAACACATACCCCATCATCCCAGCACAAGTGTCTTTAAACAGACACCGACGAGCCAATGAGATGCTGAAAAACAGCAAAAAGGAGGTGGTGAATACAATCTTTCTGACTGACCTCTGCAAAGGAATCACGGTGCAGCTAAAATATACCTTCTGAACATTTGAAAGGAGCAGCAGATTGGTTACAGTGGCAACAGATGGTAGCAATTACAAAAGCAGTAAACTATAAATTAGGCTTCATTTAGACTTTACAATGCATATTTGAGCCCCAGTTTTGCCACCTTTTAAGCAGCAATTGGCAGCGGATAAGGGAGTTTACATGCCGTGAACGCAATGCTTTATTTTGCGCCCTCAAAGTTTACATCACGTAGTAATTTTCAGGCGGCCTGGGGAAGCGCCGCAAATGCCCCTTAGTGCACCTGGTTGCAACATGATTGTGAGCAAAAATGGGGTTAAAAAAAAGGCATTGAGGAGTCAACGCTCTCACCACCTGTCAGTAGCCAAACGAAAGAACAAAAAAAGTAACAGAGCTGAAGTCTACCAATAAAACCTGTTTTTGGGTGACAATGCTTACTCGTTGTACTATTTCTACAGAGCAGCAGTGCTGTCACCTTAGAACAGGAAGCATATAGAACTACAGAACAGCCCCCTTACCTCCATAACATTGGATGCGAGAATTTTCTAGTTCAGAGTTAACGTGGGCAGGAAAATAAAAAAAACTGCTTGATATAACATTGCAAAGTTCCAAGGATTTCTGACATAAACCACTCAAGTTTTTTTTTTTTTCTTTTTGCATTTATCTTATAAAATAAAAAAACTTTCAAAAAGGTGTATTTAAACAAGAAACGAACACCAAATTGCCTTTATATATATAAAAAAAAAAAAAAAGTCAGAGTAGCAAGTTTTTTTTTCTACATTGTTTAATGGGGTTTATAATTTGACCAAAGAAGAACAGAGCAAATCACAGCACAAGGAGTACAGGGACGAGAGAGAAGTCACAGAGCCACACACACACAAGTCACATCAGTGGAAGGTGTAAGATCCCATCCATGCTGCTTCCATGTCAGTGACTGGTCTCCGGCAGTGATATGTTGGATTCTTTGCACTCCATGATAATGAATGCTACACGTGTCTCAAGGTTTGATCTGCTCTTCCTCACTGGCAAAATGAGCTGTGAAATGGCCCAACTGCAATGACCGCCCCCTAGTTTGGTCACAGAACATGTAGCAAACTTCCACCCCACATAGTGAAGATTTTCGTCACCTCTCCAGTCAGAAAAAGGACAAAAATGCAGTTTGTCCATCCAACACCCTGATGCCAGGGCTCCAACACCGTTATCTCCCTCCTGTTAAGATTGGCCTGTGACAGTGTTAATAGCTCTAATGACAAACAGCAATGACAAAAAGGACACTGTAAACAAGACGCCGCTATTTAGAAGAGGGATATGATGGAAGTGTGCAGGAAATATTACACTATTCAGAAATACTATCAGCCAGCAATATTCACAGATGCGGTGGCAATACAAGGTCAGGAGCAGCTGCATGTGCGGAGAATATTCAAGAACACACAGCTGCAAGATGACCAAGGAGATCCCCGCAACTTGTTAACCTTTCCAATGCTGAAACAGTGTACAGAGCCTCCACGATTAATGGGAGTTATGAAGCCAAATGGCTGTCATGGTAGGGCGGAAGAAGCAAGAAAGGAAAGGAGCAATATCCACCTACAAAAGTACAAGCTTCTTGTTTTTACTTGGGTTCCCCATCTGAGTGTAGTGCGATTGGGGCAGGTTTAGTAATGGACACGGCTCCCTCCTCTCTATTACCGATGCATTAACAACGGGTTTCATAAATCCCACTGCGGCCAATGTAACGAACCCATTTTATCACATCATGATCGCTGTAGTTCAGCTTGGGCTCAAACACTTTCAGGTATCGAACTTTCAGTCCGGACGGAGCAAAAGGGACCTAAAAAAAAATATATATATTTAAGAAAATAATTTAATTTTCCCCCATGAAGACAGAACAGTTCATGCAGTATGACATTTTCAGTGGATTTTTAGGCCTCATGGACACTGTTTTTGGCACCAGGCGTTTTTAGAGCGTCCAGTGTGCATGAGGCCTAAAAACTTACATTTGTCCACTTTTATATTTAGGATATACTAGGCATCAAAGCAGGAGAATACTCCTTGATGTTATCCAGTTTAAATTTTTGCTGGCATTGGTGGCAGAAACAATACCCCATTGTTGTTGTCAGGTGGCAGAAACAGTGCCCCATATCAGTGGAAAGAACAGTGAGTGCCCCAAGGGCTGGATAAAAAAGGCAGGCAAAGGGCCACATCCGGCCCACAGGCCGTAGTTTGGAGACACCTGCTCTAGAGTGTAGATAACCTCAAGGCTCCATGCACACTAGCCTTTTTTTAAAGCCAAAATAACGCTGGTAATAGCTTTCTGTAGTAGCATTTTTTTTGTTTTTGTTTTTTTTTTATTTGCAGTTCCTTTTTAAAAAACAAAAAAACAAAACAGGAGCGTTTCTGCTGGAAAAATGTTCCAAGAAACTCTACAAAAACAAATTTTTATTCTGCTCCTAGAAAGTGACGCTCGAAAAACACTAATAGCCTAAAGTAGTTTGCATGGACACATAGAAACTAAATAGTGTTATCCTAAGGGCAGAAAAAAAAAAAAAAAAAAAAAACGCCAACAGCTTCTAGGAGCTTAAAAAAAAAAAAAAAAAAAAAAAGTGCCTGAAGGGCTGGAAAGAGGTCTAATTACTTGGAGCGACAACTTTTTAAAAGAATGTGCTTTTAAGATCTTTTGTTGTACCGTGGGGAAAATAAATTTGATCCCCTGCATGTTTTGTACGTTTGCCCACTTAAAATGATGGACCCTTCATTTCTTTGTATCATTGGTGTATTTTAAATGTTCGAGACAGAATATCATCCAAAAATCCAGAAACAAAAAACATGATACAAATTGAGTTGCAGTTCTGTGAGTAAAATAAGCATTTGATCCCCAAGCAAAACATACCTTGGTGCTTGCCAAGGGTTTCGCAAAAGTAAAGACATTTTCATGTAGTTTGTTACCAGGTTTACACACATCTCAGGAGGGATTTTGGTCTACATGTCTTTACAGATCTTCTCAAAATCCCTAAAAGTGATTTTAAAGGCTCAAAAAAAAAAAAAAAAAAAAATACATGTTATACTTACCTTCTCTGTGCAGTTGGCTTTGCACAGAGCAGCCTTGATTCTCTTCAGGTCCCTCTTTGCGGTTCCAGGCTCATCCCTCCTTTGAGTGCCCCCTCAGCCAGCAGCTTGCTACAGGGGTCACCCAAGCCCAGTCAGAGCTCCGTGTATCCATTCAGACACGGAGCCCGACCCCTCTCCCCTGATTGACTGACAGCCGCAGGAGCCAACAGCACCGCTGCTCTGTCTCAGCCAATCAGGAGGAGTGTACTGGATGACTGAGGGGATCGTGGACCTCACTGGAGAGCAGGAGCTCAGGTAATTTGGGGGTGCTGGGGAGGCTGCTAAACAAAGGTGTTTCTCGAAGTTTCAGCTCCCTCCATAAATTTTCTATAGGATTCAGGTCTGGAGACGGGCTGGGCTACTCCATGACCTTAATGTGCTTCTTCTTGAGCCACTCCTTTGTTGTCTTGGTGGTATGTTTTGGGTCATTGTCATGCTGGAAGAGCCACCCACCACCCATCTTCAATGTTCTGGCTGAGGGAAGAAGGTTATCATTCAAGATTTTACAATACATTGCCCCGTCCATTGGCCCCTCAATGCGGCAAAGTTGGCCCGTACCTTTAGCAGAGAAACAGCCCCAAAGTATAAAGGTTTCCACCTTCGTGCTTGACTGTAGGGATGGTGCCCTTAGGGTCATAGTCAGTATTTTAATTTCCCCAAACATAGCGAGTCAAGTTACTGCCAAAGAAATCAATTTTGAGCACAGCGCTTTCTCTCAAACCTTCTCTGAATTATTTAGATGTTCATTGGCACACTTCAGACAGGCCTGTACACGTGCCTTCTTGAGGAGGACGACCTTGCGGGCACTGCAGAATTTCAATCCATGGTGGCATATTGTGTCACCTATTTGTTTGGCGACTGTGGTCCCAACTGTCTTGGGATCATTCACAAGCTCCTCCCGTGTAGTTCTGGGCTGATCCCTCACTTTTCTCATGATCATTCTTACCCAGTGAGGCAAAATCTTGCATGGAGCTCCAGACCGTGGGCGATTGATGATCTTGTAATTCTTACTTTTGCGAATAATCGCTCCAACAGTGGTCTCCTCACCAAGGTCTTGCTGGTGGTCTTTTAGCCCATTCAAGCCTTGTGCAGGTCTACAATCTTGTCCTTGGCATCATTTGACAGCTCTCTGGTCTTGCCTACGATGGTGAGATTTGAATGGAAGATTGTGGACAGGCGTTTTTTATACACATGAGTTGTCGATAGGAAGTCGCGCTAGAAATTGTAAATTATGAGAGAATGTGATAGGTGCTCTCAAAATAGTGCGACGACAAACCACACTCAGTAGGTCTAAAAAATAGACAGATCCAATCAGTGCAAAGAGCTATAATAGTGCAAAGAGCTATAATAATCTTGTTGTTTTATGGGGAACATACCACTTACCTGAACCGATCTATCTGCAGACCGTTTTTTTTAGGCTGAGGTGACCAGTTTATGCCAGAGAGATCCCGGGCTGGGGTTACAGCCATCCACCTTGTGTGGTCCCCTATAATCAAGGGGCCACCGAATTCTGGTAAGCGGCATTGTTTATATATGGTAGAGGCATCTTCTCACTTGTCACTGTCTCTGGGAAATTCTGCAGTGCATCACCACTCAAGAACTATCCATTTCTAATGAACTAATTATTATCAGGATATGGTCTTTTCACTATCACATATGGACTCTTTTCACTTAGTCATGTGTTTTGGTATACAATAGATCACTTGATTTTTTAATATTTTTCATTATTAGTTTCATCCGGTATTTATTTCACCTGTTCATTACTTTGTAAAGTCTACCTTTCTATTACAGTATATATTTGTTGCGTCACACAGGTTTTTTAACAACACTAGTCAGCGTAGTATATATATATATATATATATATATATATATATATATATATATATATATATATATATATATATATATATATATATATATATATATATATATATATATATATATATATATATATATATATTTTGCTTTTGCACCGATTGGATCTGTCCATTTTTAGACCTACTGAGTGTGGTTTGTCGTCACACTATTTTTGAGAGCACCTATCACATTCTCTCATAATGTACCATTTCTTACGCGACTTCCTATTTTCTGTTTTGGTTTAGTGTTTAGGTCGCATCTCAGCATACTGTTCACTAATAGCGCAATTTTTTCTTTTTCCACCTTCTTAAAATTGACAAGACTAACCTGTGTACCACAT
This sequence comes from Lithobates septentrionalis, assembly GCA_037952835.1. Classification (NCBI taxonomy): domain Eukaryota; kingdom Metazoa; phylum Chordata; class Amphibia; order Anura; family Ranidae; genus Lithobates; species Lithobates septentrionalis. Next base: position 729,632 of record JBBDGP010000256.1, read on the forward strand.
GATCAAATCCTTTAAAAAGTCTGTGGGAGCCAAATTTTTTTTGTTGGTTGGTAGGGGGGGGGGGGGGGGGGATCAAATATTTATTTTGCTCACTGAACCTCAACTCAATGTATAACATTTGTACCATGTGCTTTTTTTTCCCCCTGGATTTTCGGTTGATATTCGCCCTCTATAAAAATTAAAATTTGTAAGTGGGCAAACTTACAAAATCTGCAGGGGATCAAATAATTATTTCCCCACTGTAACTCAAAGCAGCTTACAGTCTAACCCAAAATTGAAACCATAAAGCAAAACAGAGGGCACACTGGCCTAATGCATTATCCTGAAAACATAATTTTAATTTTATAAAAGTGGTAAGTATTACATAGTTACATAGTAGGTGAGGTTGAAAAAAGACACAAGTTCAACCTGTGTGTGATTATATGTCAGTACTACATTGCATATCCCTGTATGTTGCGGTTGGTTCAGGTGCTTATCTAATAGTTTTTTGAAACGAATCGATGCTCCCCGCTGAAACCACCGCCTGTGGAAGGGAATTCCACATCCTTGCTGCTCTTACAGTAAAAAAGCCTCTACACACGCCAAGGTTAAACCTCTTCTAATCTTAATGAGTGGCCACATGTCTTATTAAACGGAACTCCCTTCTGCAGAAAAGTTTTATCCCTATTGTGGGGTCACCAGTATGGCATTTGTAAATTGAAATCATATCCCCTTCTCAAGTGTCTCTTCTCCAGAGAGAATAGGTTCAGTGCTCGTAACCTTTCTTCATAACCAATATCCTCCAGTCTCTTTATTAGCCTTGTTGTCCTTCTCTGTACTCGCTCCATTTCCAGTACATCCTTCCTGGGGACTGGTGCCCAGAACTGGACAGCATACTCCAGGTGAGGCCGGACCAGAGTCTTGTAGAGTGGGAGAATTACCGCTTTATCTCTCGAGTTAATCCCCTTTTTATGCATGCCAATATTCTGTTTGCTTTGTTAGCAGCAGCTTGGCATTGCTGAGCCTTACTACTAGGACCCCCAGGTCCTTTTCCATTAGGGCTGCAACTAACGATTATTTTCATAATCGATTAGTTGGCCGATTGTTTTGATTAGTCGATTAATAACCTTAAAAAGAAGTGTGGTGTATAATTTAGTTAATATGTAAAGTTTAAAAAAAGGCAATTTATTCCCAAATATCTTTATATGCAGGGGTAAATATAAATAACCAACTATATGGTTAGGGAGTAAAATCTTTAATCCTCTCTGAGAATAACAGACAGAAGAGATATACTCTATATACTATTAGAGGTTGAATCTGGTAAATATCAGACTCAGATCAAATTTTTTTACTTAAAAGAAAAAAAAAAAAAATTCTAGACTGTTTTGCAGATTTTTCAAACAGAACTGTAATATTATATGCTTTTCTGCAGCTTCTCCATTGAAGTATATTGAACCAAAAAAGCACCGTTCTGCATTGAAAAAGGTCATTGACCCTTTCCAAATACACAGCAGCTGAAAAAAAGCATAGAGGTGAACGTTAAATGAACTGTAGTGCATTTCTGCAAAAAGCACCAAAAACACATGGGTGGGAACCAGACATTTAGTAACATAATGGAGTTAAAAAAAAAAAAATTAAAAATTAGCCCTTCGTTTTTTTTACCGTGCAACGGTGAAAGTAATATTTACAGTAGAGATTTGCTCTTTTTGTACTATGTAGGGCTAATTTTAGCTTTAACCCCATTATGTTACTGTCCGATTAATCGATTATGAAAATAGTAATCAATTTCATAATCGATTAGTTGTTTCGGCCCTATTTTCCATCCTTGATTCCCCCAGGAGGTTATCCCCCCAACCCCCCAGTGAGTAGATTGCATTCATATTTTTGCCACCCAAATGCATTATTTTACATTTTTCCCACATTAAACCTCATTTGCCATGTAGTTGCCTACCCCATTAATTTGTTCAGATCTTCTTGCAAGGCTTGCACATCCTGTGGAGAAGTTATTGCCCTGCTTAACTTAGTATCGTCCGCAAATACAGAGATTGAATGGTTTACCCCATCCTCCAGGTCGTTTATGAACAAATTAAACAGGATTGGTCCCAGCACAGAACTCTGGGGTACCCCACTTTCCACCCCTGACCATTCCGAGTACTCCCCATTTATCACCACCCTCTGAACTAACCCTTGTAGCCAGTTTTAAAAACATGTCAAATGCTTTTGCAAAATCCAGATACACCACATCTGCACCCTCTTCCCAATGTATTTTCTACACACGAATATTATTTTAACTTCCTCCTTGAGAGGAAAGTATACGCTACCCAAGTGTCACCAGCAGTGATCAGTTTTCTTCTACTCAAAGTTTTGAGCTTTTGATGCATGTCACTTTGTGAGTATACAATAAAAATGTTTCAAGGATAATGCATTAGGCCAACGTGCCCTCTATTTTGCTTTTTGGTTTCAGTGTTTCCCCGACATCCCCAGTTTTATGAGGGCAGCAAGGCGAGACTAATCCAAGAAAGCCAGAATGAGAACGTAACTGTTTCTTTTCTTTAAAAAAAAAAGTCCAGGCCGTCATTGTCTTCCCAACTTTACTCTCTATGAAACTCCCAGTAGCTTATCCAAAATGGGAAACTGGACTCTCCAAATTGCCCATTTTGTCAACATCTTGGGACATTTCATATGATCTGGGAGTGTCCCAGAATAAATTTCTGGCCCGCTGTTACTCAATTTTTGGAGAAGTTGGTATTCCCAATATCTGTACCCCGACCACGTGTCTTTGCAGAAGAGAAAAAAAATTGCATGGTTTACAAAAAAATAATAAAGACTGCTTTGGATCCTAATTTTCTATGTAAATAAAGCTCTAACAATTAAATATTCTCCCTACAACCTCTAGTTTTGATTTGAACTTTTAAATGCTGCATTACCTATGTATAAAATGACGTATGCCTGTCAGGGCTGTCTGAAGAAATTTGAAAAAAATTTGGTCAGGATGGTTGCCATGCGTTTCTGGTGATAAGGGAGATTAAACTCATATTGCGTCTTCTGTGTAACCCCAGGGAGGTATGTGGGGTGGTTCTCCTGGTACAGGAGGGGGATCTCTTGCCCTCTTCCCCATTGTATTTTCTACACACCCATGCCTGTGCATATGAATATGGTTTTAACTTCCTCCTTGAGAGGAAAGTATACATTACCCAATTGTCACCAGCAGCGATCCGTTTTCGCTTTTCAATAGCTTTTAGTTGCTATTCGTTTGTTAGTTTATTATGTTGTTTATTGGAATTAGATGGCATTTATCTTGGAAATATATTGAGATGCCCTTGATGTGTCATCCAAGCGTGCCATTGCATTATGCCATGTACTAGTTTTATTGCTGTACACCTGTATGACTTACTGCCATATATGCTGAATGTTTGGAAATCAAATTTGACCTTAAAATTGATGCATTTCCATTCCTTTTACCACTACTACGCAAATCCGAATACAGCCAACATGGTATGATTCTTTTTAGCAATTTATTGCCACCGTAATTTAAGAGGAAGCTACCGTTTTGTCCCTCTAGTGTTTTAACAGGAGCAGTAATGGCTACTCATTTTTTTTTCACGCCTGCAGTGAATGCTCAAGCTTTTAAAACTATATCCGGCCTTACACTAATCACCGTACAATAGTTTCTGAAAACTATTATACTCACCTCAAAGTTCATGGAAATAGGAGGGCGGGCCCACTTCTTTTTATCATTGGTTGGCAAAAGCTCAATCTCAGCACTGATCTGAGATTCCTTCATTCCAGCCATCCGTTTTATCCTTAACAAATGCAAAAGAAGAATATATTACTATGTGAAACTCCAATATTCAGACCCCCTTAAATGTTTCACTCTGTTATATTGCAGCCATTTGCTAAAATCATTTAAGTTCATTTTTTTCCTCAATGTACACACAGCACCCCATATTGACAGAAAAACACAGAATTGTTGACATTTTTGCAGATTATTCAGACCCTTTGCGCTGTATTCAGTAGAAGCACCCTTTTGAGCTAATACAGCCATGAGTCTTTTTGGGAAAGATGCAACAAGTTTTTCACACCTGGATTTGGGGATCCTCTGCCATTCCTCCTTGCAGATCCTCTCCAGTTCTGTCAGGTTGGATGGTAAACGTTGGTGGACAGCCATTTTTAGGTCTCTTCAGAGATGCTCAATTGGGTTTAAGTCAGGGCTCTGACTGGGCCATTCAGGAACAGTCACTGAGTTGTTGTGAAGCCACTCCGTTATTTTTGCTGTGTGCTTAGGTTTATTGTCTTGTTGGAAGGTAAACCTTTGGCCCAGTCTGAGGTCCTGAGCACTCTGGAGAAGGTTTTCGTCCAGGATATCCCTGTACTTGGCCGCATTCATCTTTCCCTCGATTGCAACCAGTCGCCCTGTCCGTGCAGCTGAAAAACACCCCCACAGCATGATGCTGCCACCACCACCATGCTTCACTGTTGGCACTGTATTGGACAGGTGATGAGCAGTGCCTGGTTTTCTCCACACATACCGCTTAGAAGGCCAAAAAGTTCTATATTGGTCTCAGACCAGAGAATCTTATTTCTCACCATCTTGGAGTCCTTCAGGTGTTTTTTTTAGCAAACTCCATGCGCGCTTTCATGTTTCTTGCACTGAGGAGAGGCTTCCGTCGGGCCACTCTGGCATAAGGCCCGACTGGTGGAGGGCTGCAGTGATGGTTGACTTTCTACAACTTTCTCCCATCTCCCGACTGCATCTCTGGAGCTCAGCCACAGTGATCTTTGGGTTCTTCTTTACCTCTCTCACCAAGGCTCTTCTCCCCCGATAGCTCAGTTTGGCCGGACGGCCAGCTCTAGGAAGGGTTCTGGTCGTCCCAAACGTCTTACATTTAAGGATTATGGAGGCCACTGTGCTCTTAGGAACCTTAAGTGCAGCAGAACTTTTTTTGTAACCTTGACCAGATCTGTGTCTTGCCACAATTCTGTCTCTGAACTCTTCAGGCAGTTCCTTTGACCTCATGATTCTCATTTGCTCTGACATGCACTGTGAGCTGTAAGGTCTTATATAGACAGGTGTGTGGCTTTCCTAATCAAGTCCAATCAGTATAATCAAACACAGCTGGACTCAAATGAAGGTGTAGAACCATCTCAAGGATGATCAGAAGAAATGGACAGCACCTAAGTCAAATATATGAGTGTCACAGCAAAGGGTCTGAATACTTAGGACCATGTGATATTTCAGTTCTTTTTTTTAATAAATCTGCAAAAATGTCAACAATTCTGTGTTTTCCTGTCAATATGGGGTGCTGTGTGTACATTAACCACTTCAGCCCCGGAAGAATTTACCCCCATTGTGACTAGAGCCCTTTTTGCGATTCGGCACTGCGTCGCTTTAACTAACAATTGCGCGGTCTTGCCACGTGGCTCCCAAACAAAATAGACGTCCTTTTTTCCCACAAATAAAGCTTTCTTTTAGTGGTATTTGATCGCCTCTGCGGTTTCTATTTTTTGCGCTATAAACAAAAATAGAGCGACAATTTTGTGAAAAAATTTTTACTCTTTGCTATAATTTCCCCCAAAAATATAAACAATTTTTTTCCTCAGTTTAGGCTGATACATATTCTTCTGCATATTTTTGGTGAAAAAAGATAAAAAATAAAAATTGCAATAAGCTATTGATTGGCTTGCGCAAAAGTTAGAGTTAACAAAATAGGGGATAGTTTTATGGCATTTTTATTAATTTTTTTTTTAAAATGGCGGTGATAAGCGATTTTTATTGTGACTGCGACATTATGGCGGACACATCGGACATTTTTGGGACCATTGTCATTTATACAGCAATCAGTGCTATAAAAATGTGTAAATGACACTGGCAGTGAAGGGGTTAACCAATAGGTGGCAGTGTAGGGGTTAAGTGTGTCCTAGGGGCGTTTCTAACTGTGGGAGGGGTGGCTACATGTTACACGTCACCGATCTCTGCTCCGATGACAGGGAGCAGAGATCGAGTGACACTGTCACTAGGCAGAACAGGGAGATGCTGTTTATATCAGCATCTCCTCGTTCTTCCTCTTAAAAGGCAACGTACAGGTACGTGGTTTCGCCTGTACAAGCCCTTCTGCCGCAGTATATTTGCGTGAGGCGGTCGGCAAGCAGTTAATGAGTAAAAAAAAAAAAAAACGAACTTAAAATGATTTTAGCAAATGGCTGCAATATAACAAAGAGTGAAACGTGTAAGGGGGTCTGAATACTTTCCGTCCCCACTGTGCATTATTATATTTATATATACATACACACACACATATATACATACATTAACTTATAGTAACAAGAAAAATATTAAATCCCCAAGTAAACTCATGAGAATTATCCAATTCAGAAGTTAAATATATAAAAAAAAAAAAAAAAAAAGGGGGAAAAAAAAAAAATTCTCCTTGAACACTGTTAAAAAGAACTCTGGGCCCCCATACTATTTATATCTGCAGCTTTGCCTCTGATGAAGAGCCCAACTTAGTACCTGCAAACAGCTTCTACCTGTGGGTTTTTGAATACCTTCCAATGTTAGCAGGTAGCGTAAGAATCGCAGAAGCTGTACAATAACCCAAAAGTAAAAGCGGAACCTTTATGCAGATTGAAGAAAACTAAAAAAAAACGTAAACCCGCACGCTCACAGGATATCACAATCATGATGCCTAGATTTTAGCTTGAAATTTTTTGTTTAAAAAAAAAAAAAAACCCCAAAAAACAAAAACGGGCGGGGGCGGGGAGAGAGAGAGAGAGAGAGAGAGAGAGAGAGAGAGAGAGAGAGAGAGAGAGAGAGAGAGAGAGAGAGAGAGAGAGAGAGAGAGAGAGAGAGAGAGAGAGAGAGAGAGAGAGAGAGAGAGAGAGAGAGAGAGAGATACGTACTTCCAGACAATGGCATTTTCACTGGCTTTGTACTTGGCTTTCCCCTTCATACAAATGACCTGTACTCCACTTGTGTTGAGTGGTGTGGGGATTCGAACCTGAAACAAAATCGAAATGCAAAAGATACATGTGAAATACGTACCCACACGCAATTTAATATGCAGTCTAAACAGTACAATTCTTACCTCAATTTTCTGAGCCAGCAGAGATGGTTTAAAGTTGGATTTTATGACCACCTTGACCTCCAGCTTGGTACGCCCCACCTCACGCACAAGTGGAATAACTCGGAATGGAAGGATAATGTCCTTTGTAGTTCGATATCTAGACCAAAAAAAAAAAAAAAAAAAAAGTCATATTCTGCCTTTATACCCATCAAAAAATAAACTAATTATTCCACACTAATGTATACTTTAACTTGGTTGCAAGAGGAAAAAAAAAGTTACACAAGTATATGGTTTTCAATAAAACCAAAATACTCCATGAGAATAAGATATAAAATAAAGTCTCAACAGTACACAAAAAAAATGTGCTCATATACATACAAGTGCTCCGTCACCAGGTGAAATACTCGCAAACCTCAGGACAAGACCCTAAAAAAGGGCCAACACAGCATAATGGTAATCAATCCTGTGCACCAGATAGTGGGTCCTCTGCTCACTTCCTCCTCCAATCAAAACTTTCCCAGCTGGGGTGACTCCACAGAACTCTCCGCCTAAAGGAAACAATCTCCAATAGTGCAGCAACGTGTTTAAAATGCAATGCGAATACCAGTCAAGCGTAAGGAAATACACTCACATTTATTCAGTTAAAAACAAGCAATATGATATAACAGAGTAACAGGGTCTCACAGCATCCAGATCAAGTAATGATGCACGCCGCCTGGCTCCCCCTTTTACACAACTCCCACGTGGCTTCTTCAGAAAGCGACACTGTTCCTTAGGCTTGGCTGGTATTCTCTTACGCATTTTAGCCACGATACTGCAACTATTGGAGATGGTTTAATTTATTCTGAGAGTTCTCTGGAGTCATCCCTGCAGGGAAGTTTTATCATCAGAGGAGGAAGTGAGCAGAGGACCCACCATCTGCTGCACAGGATTGATTACTGTTATTTACCTTATGTATTTTTCAATGTACCAATATTTATAGCACAGGAGTTGTTACTCAATATTTATGGAAGTCACTATTTGTTTTTCAATTGATTACTATTGGGCAGCGCTATCTCAACTTTCTGCTTTATCAATTCTAGAACTAGACCTAAGGAACTCCATAGGTGATGTTTTAAAAGATTACCAATGGAGATTATTTTTTTGGTACTATAGCCTGTCACAGTTCCATGTGGGTATGCAGTTATATAGCCCGATATGTTAGTTATCCATTTACTTGGCGTAACATTTTATATTTTACAAAAAATTGGGTATTGTATTGCGTTTGGGTGCACCAAAATACATTAAAGTATACTCATTACTTAAAATTTGCGTTTAAAAAAAAGGCTGCACAAATATAGTGCGACAAAAAATTGCAACCACCGCCATTTTATTCTTTAGGGTCCTGGCTTTCATAAAAACACATAATGTTTGGGGGTTCTAAGTAAATTTCTAGAAAAAAAAAATGCTGATTTTTAAATGTATGTGAAGTGTCAGATCTGGCCTGGGGATCAAATTAAATATGTGCAAAAAATGCAAAACCAGCTCTAGCAACGAAAGGATTAACAGGTCAAGCTTTAAAGCAAAAAAGTGGCAGAGGGTCAAAGACAAACTGTTTGACACTGACAGGGGTGCTCACAATGATCAGCTTTTATTCATCTTGATCCCAAAAAGGAATAAACTGCTGCTGTAACTGCTAAAAAAAAAAAAAAAAAAAAAAAAAAAAAATGTTCGACTGAGTTTGGCTTTAGTCAAGTCCATAAAGATCTGCTAGTGGATCTAACACTACCCTCTTCCAAATTGGAGCAACAGACACCTGGGACAGCAACATTGCCAAAGTGGAGATATAAGACCGAAGAAGTGTTACTGATCGTATTACCATGTGAAAAATTAAGAAAAACCTAAAAAGAAAAAAGAATGCAGCCAGCACATTTAAAGAGGAACTGCAGTCTGCTCACATAATTTGTAATAAAAACATCTTTGTCATTCCAAAGCTTTCCTCCAACCACTTTGCATATTTTATATATATACTGTGATTCTGTACTTTCCAAATATGCTGCAGAAATCTTCCTCCACTGATTCTGGTTGCAATCATTTTAACTGTGGGCAGCTGAAGCCACTGCCTGTTCACTTCCTGGATTTACACAGAAGCACACCTACACACCTCCAGCTCTGATTGGTCCTCTTATGATTCATCCCCCCTCCCCTTCCTGGTAAACTCAAGAGAGAGCTGTGCATGATGTCAAAGGCCTAAGCATTTTTTCATACAAGAAACAGGAAGTGGGCTGCATAAGGCATTTACTGGCAGAAAAAAAAAATGTTTTACTATCCAAAGTTAAAAAAACAAGGGCAGAAGATTTAATAGATGGAAAGGTTAAAAAAAAAAAAAAAAAAAAAAAATACTGAAGTTCTGCTTTAAAGGATTTTAAATCTGTGATATATCCCTTTTGTTAATATTGGCTTTAGGACTCCCTTGTCATCTAAAATGGGACCTAGATATTGCCGACCGCCTAACGCCTATATACGTGAACAAAATGGCACGGGCAAGCAAAATCACGTACCTGGTACGTGACTGCCTTCCCGCGGGCGGGGGGTCCGATCGGACCCCCCCTCCGGTGCCAGCGGCGGTCAGCATTTGTCTGGGAGGCCATCCGATCGCGGCCCCCCCTCGCGATCGCTCCCAGCCAATGAGAAACATCCCCTGCCTCTGTATAGTACACAGAGGCAGAGGATGTGATGTCATCTCTCCTCGGCTCGTCACTTTCCGTTCCGGCGCAGAGGAGAGAAGACATCTGAGTAAGTGTAAAACACAACACAGTAAAACATGCCAGGCACACATAAAACCCCCGATCCCCCCCCCCAATCACCCCTGCCCCCTCCCTGTCACACTGACACCAAGCAGGTTTTTTTTTTTTCCTGATTACTGCATGGTGTCAGTTTGTGACAGTTAGAAGTGTTAGGGCAGTTAGTGTTAGCCCCCTTTAGGTCTAGAGTACCCCCCTAATAAAGTTTTAACCCCTTGATCACCCCCTGTCACCAGTGTCACTAAGCGATCATTTTTCTGATCGCTGTATTAGTGTCGCTGGTGACGCTAGTTAGGGACGTAAATATTTAGGTTCGCAGTCAGCGTTTTATAGCGACAGGGACCCCCATATACTAGCTAATAAAAGGTTTTAACCCCTTGATTGCCCCCTAGTTAACCCTTTCAGCACTGATCACCGTATAACCGTTACGGGTGACATTGGTTAGTTTGTTTATTTTTTATAGTGTCAGGGCACCCGCCGTTTGTTACCGAATAAAGGTTTAGCCCCCTGATCGCCTGGCGGTGATATGCGTCGCCCCAGGCAGCGTCAGATTAGCGCCAGTACCGCTAACACCCACGCACGCAGCATACGCCTCCCTTAGTGGTATAGTATCTGAACGCATCAATATCTGATCAGATCTATACTAGCATCCCCAGCAGTTTAGGGTTCCCAAAAACGCAGTGTTATCGGAAACAGCCCAGATACCTGCTAGCACCTGCGTTTTGCCCCTCCGCCCAGCCCACCCAAGTGCAGTATCGATCGATCACTATCACTTACAAAACACTAAACGCATAACTGCAGCGTTCGCAGAGTCAAGGCTGATCCCTGCGATCACTAACAGTTTTTTTGGTAGCGTTTTGGTGAACTGGCAAGCACCAGCGGCCTAGTACACCCCGGTCGTAGTAAAACCAGCACTGCAGTAACACTTGGTGACGTGGAGAGTCCCATAAGTGCAGTTCAAGCTGGTGAGGTGGCAAGCACAAGTAGTGTTCTGCTGCCACCAAGAAGACAAACAGGCCGTCGTGCCTATAGTGCCCTTCCTGCTGCATTCGCCAATCCTAATTGGGAACCCACCACTTCTGCAGCGCCCGTACTTCCCCCATTCACATCCCCAATCAAATGCAGTCGGCTGCATGAGAGGCATTTTCTTTATGTCCTCCCGAGTACCCCTATCCAACGAACCCCCCCCCCCCCAAAAAAGATAGTGTCTGCAGCAAGCGCAGATATAGGCGTGACACCCGCTATTATTGTCCCTCCTGTCCTGGTCTTTGCATTGGTGAAGGTTTTGAACGCTACCATTCACTAGTTGAGTATTAGCGTAGGGTACAGCATTGCACAGACTAGGCACACTTTCACAGGGTCTCCCAAGATGCCATCGCATTTTGAGAGACCCGAACCTGGAACCGGTTACAGTTATAAAAGTTACAAAAAAAAAAAAAAAAAAAAAGTGTAAAAAACAAAAAAACAAAAATATAATATAAAAAAAAAAATAGTTGTCGTTTTATTGTTTCTCTCTCTCTCTATTGTTCTGCTCTTTTTTACTGTATTCTATTCTGCAATATTTTATTGTTTTTATGTTTCATCATGTTTGCTTTTCAGATATGCAATTTTTTATACTTTACCGTTTACTGTGCTTTATTGTTAACCATTTTTTTGTCTTCAGGTACGCCATTGACGACTTTGAGTGGTTATACCAGAATGCCTGCAGGTTTAGGTATCATCTTGGTATCATTCTTTTCAGCCAGCGGTCGGCTTTCATGTAAAAGCAATCCTAGCGGCTAATTAGCCTCTAGACTGCTTTTACAAGCAGTGGGAGGGAATGCCCCCCCCCCCCCCACCGTCTTCTGTGTTTTTCTCTGGCTCTCCTGTCTCAACAGGGAACCTGAGAATGCAGCCGGTGATTCAGCCAGCTGACCATAGAGCTGATCAGAGAACAGAGTGGCTCCAAACATCTCTATGGCCTAAGAAACCGGAAGCTACGAGCATTTTATGACTTAGATTTTGCCGGATGTAAACAGCGCCATTGGGAAATTGGGGAAGCATTTTATCACAACGATCTTGGTGTGGTCAGATGCTTTGAGGGCAGAGGAGAAATCTAGGGTCTAATAGACTTTTTTTTTTTTTTTTTGAAAAAATTGATGAGTACCTGTCACTACCTATTGCTATCATATTGGATATTTACATTCCCCGAGATAATAAAAAAGCACCCCTGTCCCCCCTGCTCTCGCGCTAAGGCGAACGCAAGCGCCGGTCTGGCGTCAAATGTAAACCGCAATTGCACCATGCATGTGAGGTATCACCGCGAAGGTCAGATCGAGGGCAGTAATTTTAGCAGTAGACCTCCTCTGTAAATCTAAAGTGGTAACCTGTAAAGGCTTTTAAAAATGTATTAAATTTTGTTGCCACTGCACGTTTGTGCGCAATTTTAACCACTTCCGGACCGCCCACTGTATATATACGTTTTTTTTTTAAAGATGGATATCTCGGTAACGGCAGCAGCTGCTGCCACAACCGAGGTATCCATCTTTAGGGCCCGCGGTTCCGTACATGAGAATGGTGGTCTCTGCGGCGGGTTCGCCGCGAGATCACCGCTATCGGCGGCGGGAGAGGTGCCACCCCCGGGTCCTTTCCCTGCTTAGGTATGGAGACGAGTGAGGCTAAGATGGCCCCCATCCGTCTCCATACCATGTGACGGCTGGAGCGACGTCATTACATCAGCTCCGCCCACTTCTCTTAAAGGCACAATTTCTTTTTGTGTCATTTTTTTGGACTTTTTTTTTTTTTGCATTTTAGTCTAAATATGAGATCTGAGGACTTTTTGACCTCAGATCTCATATTTAAGAGGACCTGTCATGCTTTTTTCTATTACAAGGGATGTTTACATTCCTTGTAATAGGAATAAAAGTGATCCAATTTTTTTTTTTTTTTTTTTAAAAACAGTGAAAAAATAAATAAAATAAAGTAAAATAAATAATAAAAAAAAAAATAAATTTTTAAAGCGCCCTGTCCCGACGAGCTCGCGCGCAGAAGCGAACGCATACGTGAGTAGCGCACGCATATGAAAACGGTGGTCAAACCACACATGTGAGGTATCGCCGTGACCGGTAGAGTGAGAGCAATAATTCTAGCCCTAGACCTCCTCTGTAATGCAAAACATGCAATCTGTAGAATTTTTTAAACGTCGCCTATGGAGATTAAGGGTAAAAGTTTGACGCCATTCCACGAGCGGGCGCAATTTTGAAGCGTGACATGATGGGTATCAATTTACTTGGCGTAACATTATATTTCACAATATAAAAAAAAAATTGGGCTAACTTTACTGTTTTATTTTTTTCAAAAAAGTGCGCTTAGAAGACCGCTGCGCAAATACGGTGCAAAAAAAAAGTATTGCAATGACCGCTATTTTATTCTCTAGGGTGTTAGAAAAAAACACAATATATAATGTTTGGGGGTTCTAAGTAATTTTCCAGCAAAAAAACCTGTTTTAAACTTGTAAACACCTAAAATCCAAAACGAGGCTGGTCTTAAAGTGGTAAAGCATGTCATGTTTGGTATCCATGTACTCGGCCTAAGATCATCTTTTTTATTTCATCAAACATTTGGGCAATATAGTGTGTTTTAGTGCATTAAAATTTAAAAAAAAAAAAGTGTGTTTTTTCCACAAAAAATGCGTTTGAAAAATCACTGCGCAAATACTGTGTGAAAAAAAAATTAAACACCCACCATTTTAATCTGTAGGGCATTTGCTTTAAAAAAAAAAATATATAATAATGTTTGGGGGTTCAAAGTAATTTTCTTGCAAAAAAAAATAATTTTCATGCAATCAAAAAGTGTCAGAAAGGGCTGTGTCTTCAAGTGGTTAGAAGAGTGGGTGATGTGTGACATAAGCTTCTAAACGTTGTGCATAAAATGGCAAGACAGTTCAAAACCCCCCCAAATGACCCCATTTTGGAAAGTAGACACCCCAAGCTATTTGCTGAGAGGCATGTCGAGTCCATGGAATATTTTGTATTGTGACACAAGTTGCGGGAAAGAGACAATTTTTTTTTTATTTTTTTTTTGCACAAAGTTGTCACTAAATGATATATTGCTCAAACATGCCATGGGAATATGTGAAATGACACCCCAAAATACATTCTGTTGCTTCTCCCGAGTATGGGGATACCACATGTGTGGGACTTTTTGGGAGCCTAGCCGAGCACGGGACCCCGAAAACAAGCACCTCCTTCAGGCTTTCTAAGGGCGTAAATTTTTGATTTCACTCTTCACTGCCTCACAGTTTCGGAGGCCATGGAATGCACAGGTGGCACAAACCCCCCCCCCCCCCTAAATTACCTCATTTTGGAAAGTAGACACCCAAAGCTATTTGCCGAGAGGTATAGTGAGTATTTTGCAGACCTCACTTTTTGTCAAAAAGTTTTGAAGAAAAAAAAAAAAAAAATTCTGGTCTTTCTTCATTTTCAAAAACAAATGAGCTGCAAAATACTCACCATGCCTCTCAGCAAATAGCTTGGGGTGTCTGCTTTCCAAAATGGGGTCATTTGGGGGGGGTTTGTGCCACCTGGGCATTCCATGGCCTCCGAAACTGATAGGCAGTGAAGAGTGAAATCAAAAATTTACACCCTTAGAAATCCTGAAGGCGGTGATTGGTTTTCTTGGCCCCGTACGCGGCTAGGCTCCTAATAAGTCCCACACATGTGGTATCCCCATACTCAGGAGAAGCTGCTAAATGTATTTTTGAGGGCAATTCCACATATGCCCATGGCCTGTGTGAGCAATATATCATTTAGTGACAACTTTGTGCAAAAAAAAAAAAAAAAAAAAAATTTTGTCACATTCCTGCAACTTGTGTCAAAAAATAAAATATTCCATTGACTCAACATGCCTCTCAGCAAATAGCTTGGGGTGTCTACTTTCCAAAATAGGGTCATTTGGGGGGGTTTTGTGCCATCTTGGTATTTTATGGCCTTCAAAACTGTGATAGGTAGTGAGGAGTGAAATCTAAAATTTATGCCCTTAGAAATCCTGAAGGCAGTGCTTGGTTTTAGGGGCCCCGTACGCGGCTAGGCTCCCAAAAAGTCCCACACATGTGGTATCTCCGTACTCAGGAGAAGCAGCTGAATGTATTTTGGGGTGCAATTCCACATATGCCCATGGCCTATGTGAGCAATATATCATTTAGTGACAACTTTTTGTAAATTTTTTTTTTTTTGTCATTATTCAATCACTTGGGACAAAAAAAAATTAAATATTCAATGGGTTCAACATGCCTCAGCAATTTCCTTGGGGTGTCTACTTTCCAAAATGGGGTCATTTGGGGGGGGGGGGGGTTGTACTGCCCTGCCATTTTAGCACCTCAAGAAATGACATAGGCAGTCATTAAAGGCTGTGTAAATTCCAGAAAATGTACCCTAGTTTGTAGACGCTATACCATCAAAAGAAATCTATTTGTGGGAAGAAAAGGACGCAAATTTTGTTTGGGTACAGCATTGCATGACCGCGCAGTTAAAGCGACGCAGTGCCGAATTGTAAAAAGTGCTCTGGTCAGGAAGGGTGTAAATCCTTCCAGGGCTGAAGTGGTTAAGGGACATGGCACTCCATGTTTAGACAAGGATGGATCAAGAGTACACAAATGCGACAGTAAAGTTTGGCAACTGCTGGAAATTGCTTAATAAAAAGGTTTATATGTATAGGTAAAGACCAAGAGCAGTATTTCACACAGGAATGATTTAGCTGAATAGCTACACCTTTTAAAAGTAACAATATAGGTTATCCTTAAATTTTGCAGTTACAATGTGCAATACCGATGCACATTGGCAGTAGGATATGGAACAGAAAACCTTACCGCATGAGCTCAAACTCCCCATCTGGCGGTATAAAACTGATGCTACGTTCAGAATCAAACTTGCTAAGGCGAACACACTGATGGAATGTACAGTCATCAATGGCAATGGATTGCTTCCCTCTGTAAAAGTATTGGTATTACATAAACCATGAGAAAAATGAACATGCATAACACCATTTCAGAAAGATAAAGAAATTATATAATACACATACATACTATTTATTCATTTTCAGTGTACAAAATTAAAAAGGCACATCTCAGAGTAATATGAATACACACGCAATGAATGTATATAACACATGGCCAAACTAGGCCAACAAAATAGCAAAACATCCCATAAACCCCCTTTATGGATGGAGGAAAATTCCAAAAAATACAATATCAGAATTACTTAAGTTGGACCACACAGAGCCTAGAACATTACTAACTTTTCACAGATTGAATATCCAAAACAGCCACACTAACACACACACACACAACCTTCTCGCTCACCTGTAGACAGGAGAACTAAGAAGCCCACTATTGGACATTGAGCAAACCACAGATAATGAAATGGGGTTGTGTCAAGCACCGTATGACTGTTGAGATAGCGGTGTCCTTCCAAAAGGAGTCCGCTATATCAAGCCAAGGCTGCCAAACCTTAAAGAACATCTTTGGAGAAGTTCTTCCTTTATATATTAACTTAAAGATAGGTAAAACTTTATTCACCACGTGGTAAAAGGTTTGTATATCAGGAGCAGAGACATTTTTCCATTGTAGCAGAATCCATTTCCTAGCCTAGAATAGTAATAGAGGCACAAGAGTCCAAGCATGAGTCAGGTGTATATAGTCATTCAGCACACCAAGCAGTCCAACCTCTGGAGTATGAGGTACATATAAAGTGCTATCAAAGAAAGAAAACAGATCTTTCCATTACAGTGACAAAGCAGGGCAAGACCAAAACATATGTACAGTGGATATAAAAAGTACACACCCTTGTTAAAATGTCAGGTTTCTGTGATGTAAAAAAAATAAAAATAAATAAATAAATGACAAAGAAAAATCATTTCAGAACTTTTTCCACCTTTAATGTGACCTATTAACTGTACAAGTCAGTTGAACAAACTGAAATCTTTTAGGTGGAGGGAAGTAAAAATAAAATATAACATGGCCGCATAAGTGTGCACACCCTTAAAATAAAAATTTGCTAAAGCACCTCTTGATTTTATTACAGCACTCAGTCTTTTTGGGTAGGAGTCCATCAAGCATGGCATATCTTGACTTGGCAATATTTGCCCACTCTTTCCAAAAACACTCCTAATCTGTCAGATTGCGAGGGCATTTCCTATGCACAGCCCTCTTCAGATCACCGCACGTATTTTCAAGCGGATTCATGTCTGGGCTCTGGCTGGGCCATTTCAAAACTTTAATCTTCTGGTGAACCCATTCCTTTGTTGATTTGGATGTATGCTTTGGGGCGTTGTCATGCTGAAAGATGACGTTCTTCGTGTTCATCTTTCTAGAAGCCAGAAGGTTTTGTGCCAATATTGACTGGTATTTGAAACTGTTCATAATTCCCTTTACCTTGACTAAGGCCCCTGTTCCAACTGAAGAAAAACAGCCCCAAAGCATGATGCTGCCACCACCACCACCAT
Organism: Lithobates septentrionalis; assembly: GCA_037952835.1. Taxonomy (NCBI): domain Eukaryota; kingdom Metazoa; phylum Chordata; class Amphibia; order Anura; family Ranidae; genus Lithobates; species Lithobates septentrionalis. Next base: position 746,937 of record JBBDGP010000256.1, read on the forward strand.
GCTTCACTGTGGGTATTTGTGTTCTTTTGGTGATGTCCAGTGTTTTTGCACCAAACATATCTTTTCGAATTATGGCCAAAAAGTTTAACCTTGGTTTGATCAGACCATAACACATTTTCCCACATGCTTCTGGGGGACTTCAGATGTGTTTTTGCAAAATTTAGCTGGGCTTGGATGGCTTTCTTCGTAAGAAAAGGCTTCCCTCGTCACTCTACCCCATAACCCAGACATGAAGAATATGGGAGATAGTTGTCACATGTACCACACAGTCAGTACTTGGAAGATATTCCTGCAGCTCCTTTAATGTTGCTGTAGGCTTCTTGGCAGCCTCCCTGACCAGTTTTATTCTCGTCCTTTCATCAGTTTTGGAGGGACATCCAGTTCTTGGTAACGTCACTGTTGTGCCATATTTTCTCCACGGTGTTCCATGGTTAATCCAACGCCTTGGAAATTCTTTTGTACCCTTTAACAATGAAATCCCTCTGATGCTTTGGAAGCTCTGTGGACCATGGCTTTTGCTGTAGGATGCTGTCAGGAAAGACCTTCTAGAACTGAACTTTATTTGGGGTTAATCAAAGGCACTTTAAAACTATGGCAAGTGTGTACTGACTCCTATTAAACATGAGTTTGAATGTGATTGTTTAACTCTGAACACAGCTACATCCCCAGTTATAAGAGGGTGTGCACACTTAAGCAACCACATTTTAGTTTTTTTTATTTACCTCGCCTTAAAGATTTGTTTTTTTCAATCAAGTTGTACAGTTTATAGGTCACATTAAAAAAGGGGAAAAGTTCTGAAAACACATCATAGAAACCTGAAATTTTAACAGGGGTGTATAGACTTTTTATATCCACTGTAAGGGATCTGCGTCCTTAGATCCACAAGGAGTACAGGAAGCAGCCGCGATAAAGCCCATTACGGGCCAACTTGGCAGGAGTGTAATGCAGATGGTGTATAAACTTAAGCTGTATATATATTGATAGTTAGAACCAATGAGGTCCTGAAAACAGACCTCCGAGGCCTCCTCCCACCCCCTCTCAGACAGCCCAGGGATCAATATCTCCCACTGCTGAGCAAGTTGAAAGGGTGGCACCTAGCCAACCGAAATCATGAGTAAACAGTCATAACCAGTTTAGGGATATCGGGATATGACAGTAGTACCTCTAGTGGCGAGTCTAAGAGCTCCTGGGTCAAAGCTCCAGGGCACCTCTAGACTGTGCCCAAATGGCATGACTTTAACAATAGAGATTTGAAATAAAAAGTGTTTGTCACTCCATTCCAGGCCTTCAAATCCTCAAAGGAAACAAAAACGTTAACAAAAATGGGAGAGGCATGGGTGACCCCAGTCAAGTCCACCAAAAAGTCTGGGCGACCCAGGAGTTCTGAGAAGTTAGGATTATGCCACATTGGGGAGTTAGGTAGACAACCCCATTGTTTTAACACTTTATTCCACTCTTCTCAAGCCAACCAGCTAATATCTATTGGAGAGCTGCGTGAGCAGCACATAATCATAGACCTGTGTAATGCATCCACAACAGAGGTTTTAAAACCCGTAAAATGCAGACATTAAATTGGTGGAGTTCAAGGAGGTCTCAAATAACCATATTTTTGTCATAAACAAAAGTGAGTTGTGATGCTAAAAAATGCCAAAGGTGCGAACAGGCCAACCCAACATCAGATTTTGAAGCCTGAAGCAATTTTTTTGCGATACGTGGGTGTGCCCCCTGCCAGAGGAAGGTGGTCAAGAAAGTAATATTTAAAAATGAGTCAAGATGACCTAAACTATGCATACACACAGTCTGAAACTGAGCAGAAAGAACTTGGGTTGCCGCATCCTAGTCTGGTAGACTCACAATATGGGCGCTGGCTCAGGCTAGAGAGCTCATCCTGGTTCTATGTATGTAAACTGGGAGGAAAAAAATAAAAAATAAAAACCTGATTGCCACACTCCAAAAAAGCCTGACCGTCAATGCAGGTGACAGCAGCCTCAGTGTAGCTCTGTCCATTGGCTGAGGCTGCTTTCACCAGCATGACGATCGGGCTTGTTTGGAGTGCGGCAATGGAAAATATTTTTTCTCCCAATATGCGTAGTCCGTTGTAGCTCATGCAGAAAATACATTAATCAGATCCCCAAATCTTGTCGTTTTTACTCACGTTTTGCCTGTCTCGTCAGCAGTTCCTTTGCCTTGTTTCTCAATTACAATTTTGTCATTCATTCCAAATTTGCACTCTGGCATACCACTCAAGTAGCTCTTCATAACAACACGTCCAGATACATGAGCACTAAGAACTTGTCCTGAAAGGATAAAATGGCATGCATGAAAGTTAGGGACGCATGGAAGACAATTTTACATGGATATTTTCCTCAGTTTTAGCAGACAATATATACCTTGGGGTGACATTAGCAAATTAACACTTTCCAGTACATCCAGGAACAGCTCATTCCGACGATATTTGATCCCTTCACGTCTCCAGCCAATCTGGCCTGTCACCTGGCTGGTGATCTGAGACTGCTCTTCCTTGGTCTAACAAAGAGGACGAGAATATCAAGACAAAACGAACATGTGTCATATTATTGCTGGTTGGCACTTGTTATAACCTTGACAAAGTGCTTAAAAGGTCGAGTGTTTTGGGTCTTTCTGCAGAACAGAACATTCTTTTAGATCAGGGGTGCCCAACCTTTTGAGGAGCGAGGGCCACTTTAGCAACTTGGTAACAAATCGCAGGTTCACAATGAGTGAAGTGGGCAGATTACACAGCCTGCTCTACTCTATGGGCCTTCCGATCCCCCCAGACAGAAGGGGACGATCCCCTTCTGTTTTTCTAAGTGGATTGGATTGTAGATAGGCAGGTGTAAACGGATACAAGTCCATTTACATCTGTCGCTCTATAGAGGTGAATGGAGGGGTCGATTGGGTCCACCTGAAAAACAGACAGGCGGACCGGATCAGACCAATCGTGTGAAAGAGGCCCAAGGCTACTTTCACACTGCGGTTTACCTGCACCTCAACTGTCCTCAATCTTCACTGCTTTCTCAGGATTCCTGCAGGCATGGCTGGCTGCTGCTGTTCCCCAGGCAGGTATGGCTGGTGGCTGTCCTCCAGGGCTGGTACTGCTGGCTGGTTCCAGGCCCACCATCCCGGAGCATCAGTGTGACAGGAGCCGGCGCTAGAGGAAGCATGCAGTTGCAATAGAGAGCAGAGCCAATGCTTCCTGTATCACTACCGTCGCTCCATTCTTCACACCGATGCTCAGGGATGGTGGGTCAGGAACCCACGATCCGGGCTTGCCCACCCGTCATCCCAGAGCAGAAGGTGGCGGGCCACATCAGATGGAGCAGCGGGCCACTTGTTGGGCACTTTAAACACCAACAATAGCTAAAAACACACTGATGTAATTTTGTTAGGCTTCATTTCATCAGGTAAAGTGTTGAATATATCAATACAAGAGAAATTGTAGGAAAAAAAAAAACCTAGTATTTTTTTTTTAAAAAAAGGTTACGCGAAGGTGGCGTTTCACGTGTCAGTTGCTTTCAGGAGAAAATGTAACAAAATCCCTAGTAAAAGTAATACAATATCTAAACAGTAAACGGGTGGACCACCACAAAGTATACTTTCATGTAATCAAAGGTTAAATCTAGAATTTCAAACCCACCCTAAGATTTCATATATAAAAAGAGTATGTAGCTCCCATACACAGCTCTGTGCACGCTTTTAAACCTGGCCGATTACGAACACACATGCCAAACATTCCAGGCATGGGATTGTAGCATGTTTAGCAAAACATATCTGTGCATTATCACTGCTTTAATAAGAATGAAAAATAGATGTACACATTATTCCCAATAATGTTTTACAAACCACTTGGTGTCATTTCAGGAAATTACAATTTATAGTCACCTTCTGGCCTTAGCGCCCTAAAACGGCATAATATGGGCAAGCAGGTTTATCCTATGGGTAGTCTGACAGGTTTATTTGCAAACAGACTTCAGCAGACAGCCTGGAGATCCCTAAATAGCAGCCATCATAACAAAAGAAACTTTCAATGCACATAAATGAAAATGTGTATTCTTATAAAGCCTATATGGTAGAAAGGTACAGCAGAGGGCCCAACCAGGTAAGCACCACTCCATTCCACTCACGCCTACCTGATGCTACATGTCCAGTCACACGAAGCAGAGGAGAAGCAACACGGGTACAAAACGTGGGAAGAGTGGACAAGCAGGTCAGGAAACAGGAATAAAAATGAGAAGTACAGTTAGAGTTATGGATTGCAATCTGAGGCAGGTTAAGGCAGTTAGTATCCCAAAAAAAAAAAAAAAAAAAAAAAAAAAAAAAAGACCATAATTCACAATTGGTCATTAAAGCAGTATTAAACCCAAAGCCAAAAATGTAATATATTGAAGCTTACCAATTATAAGATGTGGTTGCATTAGTCATTTTTTTAGGTCGTCCCCCCCCCCCCCCATTTTTACCTGGTGATCTGGCCAGTAACACCTCCTGTATTACACTGCCTATACTCTGGATGAAAGCACAGGGGACGCAGAAGATAGTAGCATTGCCTGCCTTGGATGAGGAGAGTGTTAGATGTACTAGCAGATTGAAATACATTAACTGAAGCCAAACTCCAGCCAAAACTACTCATTTCTTTTGAGATAAAGGGTTTGACACAAATAAATGAAAGTTGATCAGTGTAAGCACCCGTCAGTGGTAAATGATTTACATCAACCATCCGCAGGACAGTTTGTTCTGCTGAAAAAACAGACTTGCTGGCCAGACCATCATGTGAAAGGAAAGAAAGCCTAGGAAAGAAAACGAATACAGCCACATCAAAGAATTGGTAAGCTGCGATAAAATAAAGGTTTGCTTTTTTGTTTAATACTGCTTTAAACAGTTAACCTGTATGGTAAGCAACTCACATAAGATGCTTTTGAGAAGCACAGACAATGTTTGTAAGGCAACAACCCCTCAGAAGCAAAGTCATACAAACGCTGGAAAATGTTGCAGGCAAGGGTACAAAACCTCACGCTGGGTCTGAGGAAACAGTTTTACCTTTCATGTAACATTTTCAAGCATATGTGTGTCAAATACCTCTGGTAGACAAGAGCAAATTAAAATTACATATGTAAAAAGGAGAGCTCCAACCAAGATAAAAAACCCAAAATAAAAATTACCAGCAAACCTGCAAATTTAAAGTTAGGGCTCTTTCACAAGGGGCGGATCAGTGATGATCCGCCCCGTGAACACCCGCTTGCTCAGCTGTCATCTGAGCAGGAAGATGACAGGTCCATCGCTGCACACTGTGCAGCGACGGACCTGTCAGAGCGCCGCTCTCCCCTATGGGGGATCGGATGATGACGGACCGTAGTGTCCGTCGTCACCCGATCACGGATGGAAAAATAGGGTTTTCCTCCGTTACACTTTTCGGAGCAGGTCGGATGTCAGCGGACATGTCACTGCTGACATCCGACGCTCCATAGGGATACATGTATGTCCGTTTTCCGAAAACGGAAGGATGAAAAATGGACATACGGATCCCCCGTGTGAAAGAGGCCTTATATGCACTAGCATATACTAAATCAACCTGCTGTAAGATGAGGGCTTTTAACTGCTGATGGGGGGCAATTTGCAATAGTATGGTTAAAGGATAATTTCAGGCAACAAGTGAAAGCAATCCATGATCTTGAAAAACTACAAGTGATGTCAGAAAAAGGCCAAATGGTCCATCAAGTCTACTGTTTTTTTTTTAACAACTTTTTTGTCCGAGTATAGATTTAAAGTGGAGTTCCACCCACTTTTACAACTCTTCAGCATCCCTCACTAAACTGTGCACTGTAAACGAATTGGATATTTTTTTATTTTTTTTCTCAGCACCTACTGTATGTATTCATTTTTCACTTCCTCCTCCCTGGCCGCGGCCCATCGCATCATTTCCTGTTTGCAATGCCTTCTGGGAAGGGGCGGCAACTTCCTCTGAAACTGCCGTTGCTATGGAAACCTGACCTGAAACCTATTACACGGCTTGTGCTGCACTGAGCATGTGCGAGATCTGCAAGGATGAGATCCAGGAAGAAATACAGTCTGGCTTCAGATGCCCACACTTAAGATGGCCACGGCCTGCTGTAAGTTTATAAAATAACAAACTACTGCTATAAACTAACAAAACAGAACTTAGTTTACAGACTAACTTTACTAGAATACATTAAGCTTGTGTATTATAGGAGTATTTTTATTTAAAATGTATAATTTCGGCCGGAACACCACTTTAAGTTCATCCAGAACATACTATTGATATGCTGAATTCTTTTCCAAGCATCTCCTACCATTTTTGATAATACTTTACAAGGTTGATGGTGAACTAACTGGGCTGATACCCCAAATGCTTAGGAAATCAGAACTAAAAATACTGTTATATTAAAAGGGGAAGGTAGGGGCACACTTTCTGGCAGATGTTTTTTAATTATTTTTTTTTTTTTTAAATAACCTGTGGCATGTTTAATGGGATAAAACATGGTGTAATGTCCATGTATTTAAGAGATGTACAATTTAGGTTTTTGCATTATTTTGCCCTGACATACAATTTAAGTTCCTCTGGTGATATGCATTATGCCTTGCACCATTTTAGCTGCCCAATTCTAGACTCGCTCTCTTGTTCAATAATGCCATAATAGGCAACGGTGCTAAAATAAGACAGTTCATCAAGATCTGTATTCTGTGTAACCCTTTGCAGCCAGAATCCATAGAGTCTCAAAAGGGTCAGTAGAAGGGCAGCAGAGGTTTTTCTCTAAGAGCTGGTGTTGTCTAACAAACTCTCTGCTACCTCCCTCAGCAATCACATTCAAAGTTGTCAAGCCAGGTTTGAATCTGATTTGTGGCTGTAAGAAACTACCTCACACTGTTGTCCCTCCAAACATCAATGAGTGCAGGTACATTCTCCAACCAGTTTTATTCTAAGCAGACCAGCATATTGATAGCACTTGACTTTTACTGTTCCTTTTAATGCAAAAAAGTCTGCTCAGACTGACTGAAAACACCAGAGACTAATTCTTGCTGTAAAGTCACCATGTACAAGGATATGGACTACACAGCCTTAACTATAGTTCAAGAAGAGGGATAATATACAAGTTTATGTACAAAACATTATTAAAGAGCAAGCATTTACAGCATATCTAAACATGAAAACTAAAATTGAAAATCTTGCAGATTACCAACCCTTGACTGTGGTGGGTGCATTGGTTTTCCTTTTTCAGGATTTTTTCCTTTTTGTTTTTTACTTGGTAATCCTATGAACATACTGCCTGTTTCTGGGTTGCTATGCTCACTACTCCAGTGTCTAGACTAAGCCATGGTTGTCAACCCAGAACAGGACTACAACCATGCCTGTCTGTTTACCTTCATTTCATGGGGACTTCCAGGAAAACAAAAAAAAAAAAAAAGGGGGGGGGGGGGGGGGAAGAAGATTCTCTTCATTCAGTTCAGCTCACAGGAGGTGACAAGGACATTTAACACAAGAGTATTACCTGTACTCACTTAAAATGTTCTTAGCCTGAAAAATGCAAAACAAATGCACCACAAATGACCTCGCATCTGGTAAACTGCAATGTTTTACATTTTTATTTTTTGCTTTATTTATCCTTTAAAAATAGCAAAAAGGGTCAAAAAAAGTGTCAGGAAATGTCAGCAATATACATGGGAAAAAAACAACACACAAAAACTCCCAGTTAAAGTCCAATACATTTTTCTTTCTAAATATACTAGTCCAAATGGGAGGTCATAAAATTCTGCACAAGTGATGGTAAAAAAAAAAAAAAAACAAAAAAAAAAAAAAAACCCCAAGACTGCCCCTCGTGCCATTACCTGTATAGTACACAAAGACTAGACGTGTAAATACTTAGTAATATATCTGGTCAAAATATGTTATGCAAACAATAAATATAAAGCAGGCATGGTGGTAACAGACCAGCATAGTACAGTAGACTTTCAGGTGCGCCATTACCTGACTTTTAATCCCTTGTTGAGTGATGAAGGTTTTCAGGGCTCCAGTTTCAGAGTTCTGAGGGTAACCAAAGTCCAGGATTTCTGTGGAACAATAAAAACACAACGGCAATAGAGTGATGTCTAAGGCTAACTAAAAACAATTCTACAAAGACAGTGGCCCTTTTGAATGTTTTCTCTGGAACAAAGCATAAAAAACACAAGACTAATAAATGATCATCTACTGACAGCAAATCATAACCAACCCCAATAAAGGCTGGGCTAGCATTCTTTATAGACACTTTACCTATGGTAAAAGCAGGACAAATTTGGTACTGCTAGAACCCAACACATCAAACTATCTTACCATCAAGTAGTTCATAGATCAGCACAAAGTTGTTCTTGATATTTTCCTCGCTGATCTTCCCAAAGTATGCAGTCATGACATCACACATCTTGTACAGGAACTCAAACACCATGGCGGCGTTGACATTTTGTTTGGTGACAGCTGCCAGCCAGATGTTGGAACGCTTCACATGGAAGAAACTGGTACGAGCAATGTTGGTGACGGGAGAGCGCACCTGCTGCCGGGCATGGATGACATTGACTCGGAAAGCATCCACTGCATTCCTTCTGTACGAAAGATAGAGCACATCACACCATTACAAGAAAGTTTTCTGTGCTCCTTGGCAAAAGTCTGACAAACATGCCTGCAGATTCAGAGAAATCCTAGATGCCAGACAGCCAACGTCTACACGAGGACGACAGCTGAGGTGTAAATCTTTAAGCTTTTGATATATATTATGTCGAAGTCTTTGTTCCCTGGCTCTTTAAAAGAAAATGTGTCAGAATGGAAAAGCAGACTACTGGCTAGTGATTAAACGTGCAGTTTTCAGGGCTGTCACCCTGACAAAGACGTCAATGCACAAGTTACTAACCTGGAACTAAACAGAATGGGTATTTCCACTTGTTCCACTGGTTACTAGTTCTTTTAAACCCTCTAGAGCCCAAACCTTTATGGCCTCCAAAAGGCTTTAGTTTGCTCCCCATACAGGTCTATGGTAATGCAAAACTCACTTGAAGTAGTTCAAATTCAGGTGAGGTGGTCAACTCCAGGTCAAATGCACATGTCAGTGAATTCTGAATGATATAAGTGTCTCAAACTAATGCCATTGACAAGGCCAAAGTCCATTAACCTCAAGTTACAGTTACCCAGCATTTCATATTCTGATCTGCACCTGCTGTACCATGTAATTGTATGAGAAAGTACTGGTGTTTCTGCCAGCCCCTCTGCTTTCCCATTAAATGCTGACCATGCTAAGAGAACACACCGTGGTCACTTCTCTAGCCATTCTGGAAATTCATCATGCTATAATGGATCAGAAGTCAGACTTTTCTTTTTAATTTAAACTGCAAATGTGGCAATACTTCTAAAATACATTCTGATAAAAGAACAAATGTAGCCTGAAATAGATTTCTTTATCTTCTCTGCATGGCCAAACAAACAAATTAAAATCTCAGAAACTGTAAAACTTTTAGCAATGGACTGGGTATCTAAAAATAAAGTGGGACTCCGGTCAAAATTTTGTTTGATAGAGCAGGTTAAATCCTGTGTCAGATTTTGTTGCCATTTGTGTGCCCATGGAGGGTTTTTTCCTCCCTCTGTCCTGCAAAACAGGTGGTCACTGTGGCGAAATGTCATTTAATGGGACAAAAGCAGCAATGAAAACATTTTAGTAGAAGTGAAGGGTAAGCAACTATAAAGTCCTTACTGCCTTCTCTCTACTGGGGAGATTCTCCCCATTTGCATTCTGTTTTTTAAAGGAAACATTTTGGCCAAAGTTCAACTTTTAAGGCCTTATAGTTACCGTAATAAAAAAAACAAACAAAAACAGGCAATAATGGAATACACTATATGAAAAAAAAAAAAAAAAAAGTTGGGACACAGTGATTAAGTTAAGGGCTTGTTCACACCATTGCGTTGACACAGGATCACAGCGCACAAAAAAAAAAAAAAAAAAAAAAAAAAATCACATGAAAACTAGTTATAATCATCAATGCATTATGCTTTTGACAAATCCTGCTTGCTGCATCGTGTGTGTTTTCGTCAAAGAGCGTGTTACAATACAGTCAACACATGAAAAATGCAATATGCATTTTAATTGAACTTTTAAAGTCACATATCACATTTCATAGGAAGAAAACACATTAAAAGCACTGCAAAAATACATTATGCACATGTGTTTTCCAAGACGATGGTGTAAACGGGGCCCACTTTTACAATGTCATTGCACTACCACGTGCTTTACCGCAATGCATGCTAAATGCATTGGAGTGCCATTCAAAATAAATGGCATTACAACACATCTTTCGACAATGTGGGTTGCAACGCATGCCAACAAACTTGTGGTGCATGCGCCTTCTTTTCTAGCACACTGCAACACACGTTAGTGCCATGCTGCGAGTTGCACAGCATGGCACATCCATCAGCAAGTTGCACTGGGGTGCCCATTAAAATGCACGAAGCTGCATTGCGCTAACACACAATATGCATGTTTCCATGTGTCGTGGTAAATCACGTTGTTTCACAATGCCACAAGGGGAATGGTGTCAAATTGTTAATTCTCAAGAGGTTTCAATCACAACAAGAAGCAACCAGTTTAAAAAGCGTTAGCAGTTTTATAGTTATATGCAACATGTCTGCACTGCATAAACATTGCAAACAAACTCTTTCCAAATCATTACATTACTAGAAAAATTATAAGAATTAAATGCTTACCCTACCAGAGACCCATAAGAGACACCAAAGCCTTACATGATACACTCAGCTATTCACATTAAGAGTTGTTATGCTGGTTTGAGCCAAACATGTTGGCAATTTGAAATGCCAGTTGTGCAAATAAATGTTATTAGGAGTGTAACTACTTATGCCGCGTACACACGGTCGGACTTTTCAGCTACAAAAGTCCGACAGCCTGTCCGACAGACTTTCGACGGACTTTCGACGGACTTGCGGCGGACTTTCTAACGAACAGACTTGCCTACACACGATCACACAAAAGTCCGTCAAATTCTTACGTGATGACGTACACCGGACTAAAATAAGGAAGTTCATAGCCAGTAGCCAATAGCTGCCCTAGCGTGGGTTTTTGTCCGTCGGACTAGCATACAGACGAGCGGATTTTTCGACCGGACTCGAGTCCGTCGGAAAGATTTGAAGCATGTTTCAAATCTAAAGTACGTCGGATTTGAGGCTAAAAAAGTCAGTTGAAAGTCCGGAGAAGCCCACACACGATCGGATTACCAGCCAGCTTTAGTCCGTCAGCGTCCGTTGGACTTTTGTAGACGAAAAGTCCGACCGTGTGTACGCGGCATTAGGTCTCTAGCACAGATAAGAAAACACCAAACTAATTAGTACAAGATAGCTCAAACTTCATCACCACTCAGTAGGTTATCTTGTTTTAATGGGTTAGAGCAAAGATGCAACTGATGTAAGACAGCAAAGTTGTAGACAATTAAGGGCTTTGCACATTCCGCACAAGCATCCAGGCATAGAGCTGGCACTAAAGGACTTGCAGCAGGAAGAGTGATCTTACCTATTGCTACAGCAGCCAATGAGGTGATGAGATGGAAAAAGATGGCACCAGCAAGGAAAAGGACAGTGACAGCAATGAAAGAAAGGATTAGAAATAAAATACTAAAAAAAGAACATAACACCCACCAAAGACCCAGGTAGGAGCACACTACATATAGGAAGACGACGTACTAATGATAAAAGCCAAAGCAGCGTCAAGGTGAATGCCAGGAGAGAGATTGGCAACAGGGCTTATTTGAAAGACAGAGTTTGACAGAAGGGATGATAAACAAAACAAGCACATAGTAGGTACAAGCAACAGAATAAGATCAACATCCACACAATTGGACACCTATGTAATAATAGTAAACAAATATCACATCTGCAAAAACCACTGCAAAGAGATAGGGGAGATTCCACCCATACTTTTAAAAAGTTCATTCAAAAATACTGGCTTTTTATTTATTTATTTTTTTTTTTTTACACGATACACCATATCAAAGAAGGTCCAAATGCCCTCCATCTTCCATCATTGCTTGAAGCGGACCTCCAGCAAAATGCCAAAACTACCCTTGCAGTAGTGCTTCCCCTCACTGGAAAGATTAAATGGTCACTTTTGTCTAGGGCAGTGATGGCGAACATTGGCACCCCAGAGATGTTTTGGAACTACATTTGCTATGATGATCATGCACTCTGCTGTGTATTTGAGCATCATGGGAAATGTAGTTTCAAAACATCAGGGGTGCCAAGGTTCGCCATCACTGGTCTAGGGCATGTGTGCTCAACCTGTGGCCTTCCAGCTGTTGGGGGAACTACAAGTCCAATCATGCTTATAACACAACAGCTGGTGGGCCACAGGTTGAGTTACATAGCCCTATTCCCTACTCCTCCTGCAGCTGGCATTCTTCTTCCTTCCGACACTCTGAGCTGTGGACGGGCCCTCAGCATCTTCACTTACAATGCATGACTGCCGTTTCTGCATGGTATGCGATTACGTCAGAGTGTGACCACCAGATGGAGCATCGAAGAGAGGCTGCGAGGGGCTGTTTACATGGAGAGGAGGAAGCTTTCAGGAGCAAGGGATATGTTAAAGAGGTACTGCAGTCTGCTCACATAATTTGTAATAAAAAAACATCTTTGCTATTCTGAAGCTTCCCTTCAACCACTTTGCATATTTTATATATACTGCAATTCTGTACTTGCCAAATATAGTGCAGAAATCTCCCCCCACCAAGTCTGGCTGCAACCATTTTAACTGTGGCAGCTGAAGACGCTATCTGTTCACTTCCTAGAGTTACAGAGGAACGCCTCCAGCTCTGCTCTCATTGGCCCCCTTATGACTCATCCCCCTCCCTTCCTGGCAAACCCTCACCAGAGTGAGAGAGGGAGCTGTGCATGAGGTCATAAGTCTAGGCTTTTTACCGGACTAGAGAGGAAGTGGACTGTAAAAGGTATTTACTGGCAGAAAGAAAAAAAAAAGTTTTACTATCCAAAGTTAAAACAAGGGCAGAAGATTTAATAGATGGAAAGTTGAAAAAAATGACTGAAGGTCCGTCGTAAAAGTGCTTTTGAAAAAGGTACCCTAGGCAAAAAGCAAGCATTTAACCCTTGAAGTGCAGAGGGAGCCCCCCACTGGAAACTTAGTTTTGACATTTCCCTGGAGCTCAGCTTTAACAGTACCTTGCATTTTGCCTGCACTGCTAAATGCAGCGTAACAAGGCCGGTGCCCCAAAACAACTGTCTTTATGGGTACACATGCATCTTACAAATATCTAGTAGAGTAAAGATGCATTGGGAATAGCATGTTCTTATCCAAGAATGACCACCAGCATGTTTAGAAGTCACAGAAAGCTCACAACAGCATTACCCAACCTATTTAAGGCTTCTCACAGAAGCCAGATATCAAAAAGATTTAACATGTTCCTGCCAGACGTACGGCTGCTGGGCTTTAACACCGAGCATCCGCATAAATGCATCCATAGGAAATGGCTTTTTTGTGCAGAGATAGCACACTTTTCAAAGGCCTTGTTCACACTTGCTCAAAATACTGACGCTAAACAAATGCACCTATAGCGTTAATCACATCTGGCATGCATGAAAAACTGCCCAAACGCCCTATGCGCATTTGACACGCTAAAATGTACCCCAGACGCGCGCATACATACATAAATTATTTTTGACTGTTGTGCACAAGGCCTAACGCAGCGCAAACACATTAAAAACATGCCACTGTGTTACCATAGACTTCAACTCATTTCAAACTCAAAATGTAGCTTAATTTAATGTGAACAGCTCTGTGTGCTGTGCATATTATTTGCAGACTGCTAAAAACACACCTCAAACACCTGCATTTAATGCCAGTGTGAACAGGGCCTAACTGAGCTGTCGTGGGCAGCTCTGGATACATAATTGCGATCGGGAACTTCTGATCAAGTGACCACTATGACAGCCAATCACATCGGTCACAAGATTGGAAAGCCCACTCCCAGCTCACAGCATTTAGATCCTCCTAAAGGGCCAGCGGGCTGGTGTGACAAGGAGGTTAGAGTGGATCTTCAGCCTCAAAATGACCAGTTACACTTACCGGTAACAGTGTTTCTGGGAAGTCTTCCAGGACGGCACCCTGAGAGATGACTGGTCCTCCTGACAGGAAACACAATCAAGAAAGAGGTTAAAAACCCCGCCCCTCCCTGCACTCCTCAGTTGTGCAAAAGTATTGACCCACACCAGTGCATAAAAGTGAAACAAAAACACCTCCAATGTACCACTATATAAAAATACAAACCGGGTGGGAAGTAGGCCTGCCGTCCTGGAAGACTTCCCAGAAACACTGTTACCGGTAAGTGTAACTGGTCATTTTCTCAAGTCGTCTTCCAGGACGGCACCCTGAGAGAGGAGCAAGTAGCTCAGGCCTACCTTAGGGCGGGACCACCGCTTGCAGGACCTTTCTGCCGAAGGCCAGATCCTGGGGTGACAGCAGTTCCACTCTGTAATGTCTCAGGAACGTGTTCTGGCTTGACCACGTCGCTGCCTTACAGATTTGATCTACCGATGCTCCGGCTCTTTCTGCCCAAGAGGTTGCCAGAGACCTTGTAGAGTGAGCTTTAAGATTAGTTGGAGCCGTCTGACCTGAATGCTCATAAGCTATGGCAATAGCCTGTCTAATCCATCTAGCTATGGTCGTTCTAGAGGCCTGTTCGCCTCTTCGAACTCCACAAAAACTAACCAACAGATGTTGAGATTTCCTAAACTCTTTAACCTTATCTAGGTAAAGCAACAGACATCTCCTGACATCCAACGTATGGAAGGCCCTTTCCTTCTCGTTCTGTGGATTGAGACAGAAGGAGGGTAAAATAATCTCCTGTGACCTATGGAAGCGTGAAGCCACCTTGGGAAGGTACAAAGGGTCCTGCCTGAGAATAATTCTGTCTTCTAACAGGCGGAAAAAAGGCTCCTTCATAGAAAGAGCATGTAAATCGCCCACCCTTCTGGCTGTAGTAACAGCCAGAAGGAAGGCGGTTTTAAAAGAAATCAATCTGACTGAAGATTGAGCCAACGGCTCAAAAGGTGCCCTGGTCAGGGCTTCCAAGACTAAAGATAAATCCCACGGTGGAAATTCCTTCATTTGCACCGGGGAAAGTCTCTCTCTAGCCAACAAGAATCTCTTAATTAAAGGATCTAGGGCTAATCTAACATCCAGAAAACTAGACAGGGCCGCCACCTGAACCTTCAGAGTTTTGGTGGCTAAACCTCGGTCTACTCCCTCTTGTAGGAAGTCTAAAATAACTGGTATTTCCTTCTGGGGAACTTTTCTCGCTTCACACCAACGGGAAAAAAACCCCCAGACCCTAGCATAAATGCGTCTAGTTACCGGCTTTCTACTCAGTAACAGGGTGTCAATCACCTTCTCTGAACACCCCTTGTTGCGCAGGCACTCCCTTTCAACAGCCAGGCTGTCAACCTGAAGAAACCGGGGTTCGGATGGTAAAGAGGGCCTTGAAGCAGAAGATCCTGACGTTCTGGAAGCTGAACCGGAGGCACCACCGCCCAGTTCCACAACGTGGGAAACCAGGACCTTTTGGGCCACCAGGGGGCAATCAGGATCAAATTGCCCCTGGCCCGACTCAGTCTTTGAAGGATTCTTGGAATCAGAGGTAAGGGAGGAAACGCATAAGCCAGACTGAAATCCCATTCCTGAGCCAATGCATCCACCCCCTCGGACCCTCGTTCCCTGCAGAGGGAAAAGTATCTCTTGACTCTCCTGTTTTCCCTGCAGGCAAAGAGATCTATCTCCGGTGTACCCAGCTGTTGACAGACCATGGTGAAAATTTCGGGGTTTAGCTCCCATTCCCCCTGCTGTACTGTCTGACGACTGAGGAAGTCTGCCTTTATGTTGAAAACTCCCCTTATGTGTACCGCAGAAATGGACGGAATTCTCTGCTCCGCCCATTCTAGAATCTCCTGTGTCAGACTCATTAGGGGAAGCGACCGTGTGCCCCCCTGACGGTTCAGAAAGGCCACTGTCGTGGAATTGTCGGAGAGGATCTGAACTTCCTTCCCCTTGATCCTGTCCTCGAAGGCTATTAGAGCCTCCCTGACAGCTAACAATTCCCGGAAATTGGAAGACGCAATTCTCTGTCGTGTGTCCCACACACCCTGAGCTTGCAGTTCTTCTAGATGGGCCCCACATCCCCACGAGTTCGCATCGGTCGTTATTCTGACCGGCTGAAGCTGGAACCAAAGATGGCCTGTCCCCAACCTTTGGGGGTTGAGCCCCCAGAGTAAGGAATTTCTTATTCTTAGAGGGATGGTCACCAGAGTATCTAGGGATTCCTTCTTTCCATCCCATGAGGATAGAAGGAAGTTTTGCAGGGGTCTTGAATGGAACTGGGCCCAAGGTACTGCTGGGATACATGAGGTCATAAGACCTAGAATCCTCATGATCACTCTTCTGGATACTACCTTCTGGTGCCGAATTGAAGACACTGAAGCAATCAGTGCTTCTATCTTCTCCTGCGGAAGGATCAGTTTCTGCCTTACCGAGTCCACCCACAGACCCAGGTAGAGTTTGGTCTGGGAAGGAATCAAAGAGGATTTCTCCTGACTTATCAACCACCCCAGGGACTCCAAGGTGGATATTACCCTGTCCAGATCCTGGAGAAGGGATTCTCTGGAAAGGTTGTAGACCAACAGATCGTCTAAATATGGTATCAGGGAAATCCCCTGAAGGTGCAGGTAGGAGATGACCTCTGCAAGGATCTTTGTAAACACCCTTGGACTGGCGCCCAGTCCGAATGGTAGGGCCTGGAACTGCCAGTGCTGCGTACCCAGATCCGTGCGGATAGCAAAGCGAAGGAATGCCTGGTGCTGCGGTAGAATGGGAATATGCAGATATGCATCCTTCAGGTCTATGGTAGCCATGAAGACCTCTTTTAACAGAAGTTTTCTGACCGTATAGACCGATTCCATGCGAAATCTTTTGTATCGCAGGAAGGTATTTAATTTCTTTAGATTCAGGATTAACCTGAATTTCCCGGACGGTTTTGGAACAACAAAGACGTGGGAATAAAAACCCCTTCCTTGCTGATCCGCCGGAACTGGGAAAATAACTCTCTGACTCGCCAACTGCTCGATATTTTCCATGAGTCCTATGGCTTTTGGCCTTTCTCTGGGTAAAAAGGTCAGTAGAAAAGTCTGAGGAGGCCTGGAAGCAAACTCTAGCCCGTAGCCCTCTCTTATCCACTGAAGGACCAGAGGGCTCTGGGCTACCCGCTCCCACTGTGGGATAAATTGTGCCAGCCTCCCTCCCACCTTGGTGCTGGCGTCACTTAGGATCCTTGTCTGCGACCTTAGGGCCGGAGAAAAGGAGTGCTCCCTTCTGTTTGGCTTTACCAACACCCCACTTCTTTCCTTCCTTACGGTCTTTAAACCGGTTGTTGACCTGGGGGCCTCGAAAAAATTTTTTGGCCTTTTTAGGTTTAACCGGAAACTTCTTTCCCTTCTCCGTAGATCTGGAGAGGGTCTGGTCCAACCCTGTACCAAACAGGAGAGATCCTTCAAAAGGAAGACCGCATAACCTGGTCTTAGAGGTATGATCCCCATCCCAGGTCTTAACCCATATGGCTCTTCTGGCAGAATTGAGAAGCGCTGCTGTCTTAGCTGAAGTCCGCACCGACTCCACTGCCGCATCCGCAAGAAAGGCTACTGCCTTACCAATTACTTCCAAGGAATCCAAAAGATCTTTGGACCTGGAAGAACTCACCACATGATCAGTCAGCTTATTCAGCCACATGTTAGCATTCCTGGCTATACAAGCTGAAGCTAAAGCCGGACTTAAAGTAGCCGCATTGGCCTCCCAGGCCCTGCGTAAAAGGGTCTCTGACCTACGGTCCATTTGGTCCCGGATGTTACCTGCGTCTTCAAAAGACAGGTCAGATTGTTTAGACACCTGGGCCAAAGATGCATCTAGTTTGGGAAGTTTAAAAAACTTCTCCTGCTCCTCTTCCTTAAACGGACACCTGCGTTTCCAGGTTTTAAACTTCTGAAGTTTATTTTCTGGCTCCTTCCATTCTCTTAAAACAATGTCTTTCAGAGACTGGTGGATAGGTAACACTTTAGACTGAGCCTTAGACAACCCCTGATACAACCTATCTTGTACAGAAGTCTGAGCCTCCGGCTCCTGGATCTCCTCAGAAGCATAAATAGCCCCTAGGAGGCCCTCCATATCATCTGTTGAGAAGATATGCCTGCCTGGCCTGGAGTGTTCCCCTTCCTCCTGGCTATCTTCTGCGTCTTCCCCTTCTTCAAGGAGACTACGGCAGGGGTCTTCCACCTCCTCCGCCTCCTCCTCCGAATCCTGAGAAGATGGCGGTTTCTGCGGAATGGTGCCTACCTGTCTCACACTAGAAAAGGCACTATCCTGGGAGGATGAGCCTTCTCTGCTATCCTGCCTAGTATTGAGGCTAGCCTGAAAGGCTTTAAGTGTGGACAGCATTTCAGATTGTACTGAGAGAAAATCCCTCATAACTTCTGAAGTCTCCTTCCCTGACAATTTGTGGATGCATTTATAACAGAACGGCTTGGTGTGCTCTGCAGCTAGTTTGTCATTGCAGTACCCACACCTCTTAGTTCGGGAAGGATTTTTGGGTCTCGGTCTACTGGCAACACTCTGGGTTTCTGTGTCTGAAAAAACAAGAAGCCCGTTTAGCTAGTAACCATAAAACAGAGATCCCTTATGAGGTTAAAGGCTAGAGGGCCACCCTCTCCCTTATCTCCTCCAGCCTGGTAGACTCACCCCCGGTGGGCTCCACAATAGCTGCAGACTCCTCCTGCTCCATTGCAGTCAGTGAGTAATGGACGCCTGCTCCTTGCCTGCTGTACTGCTGCCTCTGCCGCCCGGAACTACCCCCCTTTATATACAAAGGGTCCTGCCCAGCTGGTACCTGTAGTCCCTGTGCTGCTTCAGGCTCCTCATGGCGCTCCGAACGCCGCCGCCATCTTGCCGAGGTCTCGGGCAATCGTGCTCTAGTGTCCGGGCCGCCGTGACGTCATTTCCTCTGGAAAGATCCACCGCAAAATGGCGCCGGACACACACAGCCGCCGGCGCTGAGGCGGCCAGGATACTCAGCAAACACCTGCATCTTGCAGCAAATGGCAGAACTGGCAAATCCTCTCCAAAAACCGACAGGTAAGGAGAGGGAGGAGCAGGAAAATGGTCCCTGGAGTTCTGGAGACTCACAGTGCCCAGGGTCCTCCAGTTCTCATGGGGAGCTCTTCATTGCCCCCCTGAGAAAAATAGGGGAAACGAACCCCCCGGGAAGGGTAAGCCCTACCAGACCCAAAGGTTTTCCAAAAACCTGCAGTCTGGTTCCCAGGGGGAGACTTCCAGCCCACGGCCTTAGGTCTATAAGAAAAAAACAAACTGTTTCGCTGTGGGGAAACACAATCAAAAAACTGAGGAGTGCAGGGAGGGGCGGGGTTTTTAACCTCTTTCTTGATTGTGTTTCCTGTCAGGAGGACCAGTCATCTCTCAGGGTGCCGTCCTGGAAGACGACTTGAGAAAACAAAGTTCCCTCCCCTGCTACACAAATGGCGCTTTTTTTCACCCTTTTTTCATGGAAACCATTCAGAACAGAGCTGGATCCGCTGGGTGGGCAAGCATGTAAACTTGCAGAAAACACCACCTGGGAAGCCATAGAGAAGAAATGTGAGTTGCATTGTTGTGCATTGCAGCATAACTGCAGATGCAGGAAAAATTGCACTCTAGGACAGGCAAGCGTCCTAATGTTAAAAAAAAAAGTCAGCAGCTACAGTATGTGTAGCTGCTGACTTTTAATTTTTAAAGGGGCGGGGGGGGGGGGGGGGAACTCCCAAGTACTGTGGATGGAAGAACAAATATGAATTGAACAATTTAAATAGAACTTGACAACTCTCACTATGTCTAACAGCCTAAACACAAACTAGTGCCAAAAAGACCTAATTAAAGGCCATTTTGTTACATTGAGGCTCGATTCACATTTTTGTGATGCAGGAAACCCTGAAAATCCAGTGTGGGTTCCCGCATCGCACCTGAATCGCCGGTGGTTCACTCAGCCCCCTGCGAACCACTGCGGGTGTCTATATTAACCTAATGACACTCCCAGATCGGTTCGCAGATCGCAGTGCGAACCGTGAATTCAGGCAGGAAATAGAACGCATGGGTGTGAACACCCATACAATCAGATCCCAGAGCGGACCAAAAAAAAGGCTCCTGCACCATGCAATAATCTGTATGGCTGAATTCGCATCACACAGACATTGTATGTGATCTGCACAGCAGTGCAAACCACATGTGATGTCTGACATCGCAGCAGTGTGCACCCAGCCTAAGCATCAAAGTTATTTTTATATTGCTTGGTCTTCAGCGCGGGTAACTTGTTGCTCCAGATGGGCCTACATAAAAAACATCAACTATCCCTTACATGAGCTAAAGAGGATGACAAAAGAAGGGGGGCTGTGAAAAAATGCTGAACAACAGAAGGGTGGAGGATTTATATAAGCATAAGCATATCTTATACAAGCATATCTTTGGAACTAAACCTACTATATGTTCCTGACCAAAGTCCAAAAACCCCTTACACACAGGGAGATGCATCACAAAAGTCCTGTATTTAACAAATTCTCGACAAGCAGCTACCCCTTAACCCTCCCATTGGAATATAACCTAAACAAAAACAAACATAGTAGTGCTTTTAAGACCGGCCATACACTGAGTGAATTTCCTTTCTTAAAACCACAGTGTTGATGCAGGAATCCCTACTTCCAGGCCATGGTCTTCTCCCGGCGGGGGGGGGAAATCAGTGAATATTGCTGGCGGCTACAGCAGCCGCTAGCGATAATCGCAGGTAAAACTCAGCATGCTGGTTGTATCCAAGATGATCAACTTGGTACACTCAGACCTGTCCATACACAGTTTTAATCTCATCCGGTTCCTGCTAAGCCGGCAGGAATTCGAACAATGTATAGCCTGCCTTAGAGTATGAACAGATTCAGATATGGAAAGTGAATCAATATCCAGCCTTTACAGTTGTCTGCGCCAACACAATGTATCTTGCCAACAAGCTTTGGGTATTACACGCTCACATGATCAGGATTCTAAAGTATTCATGAAAATCTTCAATGTTAACAGATAAAAAAAAAAAAATCAAAGTGTAGTTGCACCCAGCGACAGACATACCCACAGAAAAGACACTAGATCCTGGTGCTGGGTGTGATATCACTAGGCTCAAACACGTTTTTTTATCAATGAAGCCTGGCTCTGGCAAGTTTTTCCTGTGGGTATGTCTCGGTCATTGGATGCAGCTACACTTAAGGTTTTTATTTTTTTTTTTACCCATTTTAAGATTTTTGCGAATACATTTTGGAAACCAGACAAACATGTAATACCCAAAAGTTATCTGCTGAGATTAAAAAAAAAAGCGTTTTATTGGCGGTCTACAAAAGGTGAAGGCTTCACCTTTCAAATATGAATCTACGGAATTCTTAGAAAGGCATATTTTGTTTTTTTCACTATATGCTCCTCAAAATGTCACTTAACCACCATAAAGGGTTTAGTCTAACGCAGCATTACTTACCCAATGTCATCTCTGTATACCCGAGAGATCAGGACCTCTCCCTTGTGATTATATATAAAGAGCCCTCCGATCATGGTGAATTGGCTTCAGTTCTCTCTTCCCATTGTGACAAAGACTGATCTGAGAAAGGACACTGTATGAGCAATAAAACATAAGTTACATTTTACTTTATTTACAGGAAAATTTAAAAATGCACAATTTTACAGAAGAAAATAAATCTGTTGTCTAGTCTATAAGGATGGAGTAAATTAAAATTAATTTTGGAAAAGGATGAAAAAAAAAAAAACCCTCCCATACACATCCCTGCTTCTCCCATTGTATGGCTACAACATCCTACCAGATGTGAAAGTTCCTACTCTGCTGCAAAGTTATTTCCTAGCTATGTAGCTCCAGATGATGGAAAACGCTGACTGCTTGGAAGAACTAGGATATCAATCCTTTTCTCTAAAGCAATTCGTTAACACCACATTTTCTATAATACAAAGCAGAAGCAAAAAAAGAAAGAAAAAAGCCTAAGAAAATCTTTTCTCAGCTTGGCAGTGCACTTCTCACCTCCCCTGGATGTTCCACTATGAGGAAGGAAGAGGCAGGGAAAAAGAAAAAAAAAAAAACCAACACATGAAATTCAAGGGAAATTGCTGAACCCAACGGAAATATCTTACATGGATAATACTAGGGAAATGCAACTGCTGACACAACAAATAATGCATGCTGATAAAAACACAATGAGTGATGTGGCATTTTTTTTTATTAACTGCTCCAAAGGCAAAAGCAGCCCAAACTGCAGAAAAGCTCTGCTTTCCATATGTGCACAACTTAAGATAACTAAACGTTTACCCTATAAACTGCCAAAGTAATAGAATATAGCACCTAAGGTCACATACTAGAATTGTGTTTGAAATGTTTCCTTTTAAGAACGTTACATTCACTAATCATTAATAAAGTCAAAACATTCATTTTCAACCACAGTGATGATAAAAATCGAAGGCGCAGTATGAAAATTGTTCTTGAACAAACTAAATTCCCAAGAGTGAAAGTTTTTTGTTCAAAAAAGCCCATTTATTCCAAAATCAAATATTAATAGAAAACAAAATTTTGAAATACTTTCAAACATTCATCAAGTTGTTGAATGTAGGAATGTTCATTTGAAAATCTAGTGAATAACCAACCTTAGCCATTGGATAATTGCCTTTTAGGGGACCAAGTGAAATACCACCTGCCCTTCTGTCAGTCTTTAAAGGGGTTGTAAAGCTTCACGTTTTTTTTCACCTTGCACTCTCTGGGGCCCCCCCAGCCCCTGTTTTACTTACCTGAACCCCGAATCTCCGTGGGCGCGATCCCGCACCGCTTTCCCCCAGCTCCTGTGGGCTCTTCATTGGATGATTGATAGCAGCGCAGCCATTGGCTCCTGCTGCTGTCAATCAAATCGACGTGGCGCGCCTGGGGGCCGGGCCGAGTGATAGACTCAGCGGCTATGGCCGCCGACTATCACATGGGAGCATGCCCGCAAGCTAACCCCCTAGAGAGAGCGCTTCCCAGAGGGGGGTTAGCTCTTGCGGGGAGGAGCCAAGAAAGCCGCCGAGGGTCCCCAGAAGACGAGGATCGGGGCCACTCTGTGCAAAAAGAACTGCACAGTGGAGGCAAGTATGACAGGTTTGTTAAAAAAAAAAAAAAAAAAAAAAAAAAAAACTAACCTATACAACCCCTTTAAGTGTGTTTCCACAAATAAATATATATATAAATATATATAAATATATATATATATATATATATATATATATATATATATATATATATATATATATATATATATATATATATATATATATATATATATATATAAATATATATATACTGGCCAGAGCCGCGATGAAGTCACTCCCGCACATGCACACTGGTGCCGCCACTAACGCCATGATCGCCGTTAGAAACGGCACGCTCAGTGCGCCTGCGCCGTAGACATCTGTGCCGCTATTTCTGCAAATATCTCCTAAACCTTTAAGGTTTAGGAGATCTTTCTTGCACCTACAGGTAAGCCTTAATCTAGGCTTACCTGTAGGTTAAAGTGATTGTAAAAAAAAAAACCCTTAAAGCCAAATGAAAAATCACTGCTTAACTCTTTAACTTATGCTGAATGGATGGGAAATATAATATATATATATATATATATATATATATATATATATATATATATATATATATATATATATATTTATATTTCCCATCCATTCAGCATAAGTTAAAGAGTTAAGCAGTGATTTTTCATTTGGCTTTAAGGGTTTTTTTTTTTTACAATCACTTTAACCTACAGGTAAGCCTAGATTAAGGCTTACCTGTAGGTGCAAGAAAGATCTCCTAAACCTTAAAGGTTTAGGAGATATTTGCAGAAATAGCGGCACAGATGTCTACGGCGCAGGCGCACTGAGCGTGCCGTTTCTAACGGCGATCATGGCGTTAGTGGCGGCACCAGTGTGCATGTGCGGGAGTGACTTCATCGCGGCTCTGGCCAGTCACAGCGCTGGAGCCGCGATACCCAGAAGCCACTCCGGGATAGATGGCGGCGGAGGCAAGTGAGGGCCTTCGGTCTCAGGGAAGTAATTCATAATGAGCTAGTATGCTATGCATACTAGCTCATTATGCTTTCGTCTTGCAGGGTGTATTTTTTTTTCAGAGGCTTTATTTCCTCTTTAACCACTTGCTGCCTGCCATATAGCAGAACGATGGCGGCAAAGTGGTTTCAATATCCTGACTGGGCGTCATATGACGTCCTCAGGATATTAAGCCGCTGCTCGCCCCCCGGGGGCGCACATCGCAGCGATCTGACGGAGACTCTTTACCACGTGATCAGCCGTGTCCAATCACGGCTGATCACAATGTAAATAGGAAGAGCTGGTGATCGGCTTTTCCTCACTCGCGTCTGACAGACGCGAGTAGAGGAGAGCCGATCGGCTGCTCTCCTGACGGGGGGGGGGGGGGATCTGTGCTGATTGTTTATCAGCACAGCCCCCCTCGGATCCCGCCCAGGACCACCAGGATGGCCATCCACACTAGACCACCAGGTATGCCCCCCCCAGACCCCCAGGGAAATACCAATCTTTGCGCAGGCAGCTGCCAATCAATGCCCAGGCACAATGCCTAGCACTGCCAGTGCCATCAGGGATGCCTAACAGTGCCACGTATCAGTGCCCAGCAGTGCCACCCATAAGAACCCATCTTTGCAGCCTTTAAGTGCCCATCAGTGTTGCCCATCAGTGCCCACTATCAATGCCACCCAGTGCCGCCTACCAGTGCCCATTACCAGTGCCCATCGTCAGTGCCACCGAATCGGTGCCGCCTTATCAGTGCCCATCAGTGAAAGAGAAAACATACTTATTTACAAAATTTTATAACAGAAACAAAAGCAAAACTTATTTTTTGTACAAATTTTCGGTCTTTTTTTATTTGTTTAGCAAAAAATAAAAACCACAGAGATGCTCTAATACCACCAAAGAAAAAAAAGCTCTATTTGTGGGAACAAAATGATAAAAATTTAGTTTGGGTACAGTGATGGATGACCGTGCAATTGTCATTCAAACTGCGACAGCACTGAAAGCTGAAAATTGGTCTGGGCAGGAAGGTGTATAAGTGCCCTGTATTGAAGTGGTTAAGTAGTATTAAACCCTCAGTTTTTTTTTTAGCTCGACACATTGAGCACGGCAAAATTCTTACTTGCAGATTACATTACAACTTTCAATGCGGTAGTCTCCTGCTCTCTCAGGGCTGTTTCCCTGAACTTCCAAGAAAGAGAGTTAACAGTGCAGGCTTCAGTCAGGGGGAGGAGCAGCTGAGAGCCAATCTAGGCTATGCAGGAGTGCGTTTCTATTGATGCACACATTGTACGGAGATACAGCTCTCATCTCCTGCGTGTATGGAGTTGCTCCATAACATCATGCAAGAGAAAGATGACGATTTGTTGAGAAAGCCGCTCATCCAGATAAAAAGAAAAAGCTCATAAAGACTCTTGGGCAGTATGACATTTGCCTAGGCCAGAAATCCAAAAGCAACAGGAGAAATAAAAAAAAAAAAAAATATATATATAAAAATGTATATTTATACACACACAAATATATATATATATATATATATATATATATATATATATATACACACACACATATACATACACACACACATACATATATATATATAATATATATATATATATATATATATATATATATATATATATATATATACACATATACTAATGCTAGCAAGCATATGGATTAAACATAGTCAATGTTGATTGAGAGTGTGAAGTTTCACTTTAACAAAAGACTGAGAGCAGGCAGGCTTTTAGTGCAGAAGAGCCATACATCATCTCTTCTGCAATAAAACATACCTACATGCTGGCAGTCTTCTGTGGAATGTAAACTGAGTTGCGCATGCACAGTACAGCTTACACCGCCGGCACAGTCCCTGTGTGGCGGGAGGACCGAATCCTGCGCTAGCCAAATGGAGATTCCTGAAGACCTGTACTAGTACTTGGGGAAAAGATGCCAGCAAGGGGCCCAGACTGACAGAGGGGAGGAGAGTTTAGTGCCGTCAGTTGGGCTGTTTATATCTTAGACCCCATACACACTACACAACTTTTGTTGTCCGATTTCCTTTATATTTACCAAAACCATGTAGTGCAAGGGCCTGCCTGATTGCATACAAATTGAAACTCTTAGAAACTCGTTTTGCACAGAGTGGCCCCGATCCTTGTCTTCTGGGGTCCCTCGTGGCTCCTTCCCGCATCAGCTAACCCCCGTTCTAGGAAGCGCTCTCCCAAAGGGATCAGCTTGCGGGTGTGCTCTTGTGATACAGTCGGACTGTATCACTCGGCCCCGCCCCGTCATTGATTTGATTGACAGCAGCGGGAGCCAATCATTCAATGAATGAGCCGAGAAGCCAGCGCATTCGCAACGCAGGACTTTTGAAGGCTCAGGTAAGTAAAGGAGGGGGCTCTAATCATCGGATGTTTTTTCACCTTACGGCATAGAATGCCGTAAGGTGAAAAAACCATGTACCTTTACAACCCCTTTAAGGTTTGACCTCATATTATATGGTTTTGGTAAATCTAAAGAAAAAAAAAAAAAAAAAAACTAAAGAAAATTGTATAGTGTGTAAACATGGTCTTAAAATGCAAACAAATCCATTCTCTCCCTTCCTCCCGCTCCCTAGTTCCCCTGTCACCTCCTTCCATACTGAACTCCAAGACTTCTCCGGAGCCTCACCTATCCTCTGTAACTCCTTACCCCAATCTGTTCCACCATCTCCACTTTTAGGCGATTTAGAGAAGCCTATCCCACCTCCACCTAACTGTACTTTGATTTTCTCCATCAGCTCATTCCCCATAGTTATTACCTTTGGTATGACTTGTCCCTCCCTTCTAGATAGTAATCTGTAAGGAGCAGGGCCCTCTGGTTGCTCCTGTGTTGTAATGATATAAAGAGCTGTACAAATGTATGCTGATAATCCTGAGCAGAGGATTGTGTGCCTAGAGGGGCTCATAGTTCATGAGGAGAAGCAGAGGAAGGGGAATACTTGGATCTTCTGCTGTATGTTTCTGTGTACAGGTGACATTCCCCTCCATAGATCAGATCCTCATAGAATGAATGGGGCACAGGGCCAGTCACCGAGTGATAAGAGGGTCACTGATAGGCGGAATGTCATTCCATCCTCAGCGTCCTTCTAGAGCCGCCATAGCGGATGAAGGGGAAGGCGGGCGGACCACACCCGGAGGAGTCGGTGATGATGATATAGAACCCCCTCACCCCGCTCTAGCGCCATACAGCCCCGGAGAAACAAGGCAGCCAGGCCGGCCGGATTCCAGTCACACCCTGTGACAGGCTGACAGCACCGGGTGTTCCATTCACAGCCTGAGGAGGAGCCCAGGGGCATTGCATGTGACGGCGGCTCCTTGTGTCTACATACACGGTTCACATTACGGCAGGAACACCGACAAATTCCCCGTCTGCCCGCCCCCGCTATATGACAGCTCAGAGGTTACCTGCTCTGCTCCCCGCTCCAGAGCTCCGCTAGGACTCCAAGATGGCCGAACCCCCTCCCACCCTCCTTTCCGCAGAGACTACGTCAGCGCGCAGCTGCGTTCATTTCCTACTCATTCCCAGCCTGGGATGTGGGGGGAGGGGTACTGGCGCGCCTGCGCCTTTAAGACCGACTCCAGCGTATCACCTGACAGCTGTTTAGCAGCTCAGGTAGCTGGTGTCACATGACCACCCTGCTCTACAGGCACACATTGGGACAGGGTTTGTCATCCTTCTTACCTTAGAGCTGTGGTCTCCAAACTGCGTCCTGGGGGCTTTGCTTGCTTTTATCTGGCTCTTGGGGGTACTAGGTAATCCATTGACACCAATGATGGGGCACTATTCCTCCCAAAGACACCAACGATGGGGTACTATTCCCCCACTGACACCAACAATGGGGCACAATTCCCCCACTGACACCAACAATGGAGCACAATTCCCCCACTGACACCAACAATGGGACACAAATCCTCCCACTGACACCAAAGATGGGGTACTATTCCCCCACTGACACCGATGGGGTACCATTCCTCCCAATGACACCAACGCTGGGGCACCATTCCTCCCAATGACACCAATGATGGGGCACCATTCCTCCCAATGACACCAACGATGGGGCACCATTCCTCCCACTGACACCAATGATGGGGCACCATTCCTCCCACTGACACCAACGATGGGGCACTATTCCTCCCACTGACACCAACAATGGGGCACTATTCCTCCCACTGACACCAACGATGGGGCACTATTCCCCCCACTGACACCGATGGGGCACCATTCCTCCCAATGACACCAACGATGGGGCACCATTCCTCCCAATGACACCAACGATGGGGCACTATTCCTCCCACTGACACCAACATTGGGGCACCATTCCTACCACTGACACCAACGATGGGGCACCATTCCTACCACTGACACCAACGATGGGGCACTATTCCCCCCACTGACACCGATGGGGCACCATTCCTCCCAATGACACCAACGATGGGGCACTATTCCTCCCACTGACACCAACATTGGGGCACCATTCCTACCACTGACACCAACGATGGGGCACCATTCCTCCCACTGACACCAACGATGGGGCACTATTCCCCCACTGACACCAACAATGGGGTATTATTCCGCACTGACACCAATGATGGGGCACTATTCCCCCACTGACACCAATGATGGGGCACTATTCCCCCACTGACACCAATGATGGGGTATTACCTACTGACACCAATGATGGGGCACTATTTCCCCACTGGCATAAATGATGGGGCACTATTCTCCCACTGACACCAACGATGGGACACTATTCCTCCCAGTGACGCCAATGATGGGGCACTATTCCTCCCACTGACGCCAACGATGGAGCACAATTCCTCCCACTGACACCAAAGATGGGGCACTATTCCTCCTACTGAAGCCAACAATGGGGCACTATTCCTCCCACTGACGCCAACGATGGGGCACTATTCCCCCACTGACACCAACGATGGGGCACTATTCCCCCAATGACACCAACGATGGGGCACTATTTCTCCCACTGACATCAACGATGGGGCACTATTCCTCCCACTGACACCAACGATGGGGCACTATTTCCCCACTGACATCAATGATGGGGCACTATTTCCCCACTGACATCAATGATGGGGCACTATTTCCCCACTGACATCAACGATGGGGCACTATTCCCCCACTGACATCAACGATGGGGCACTATTCCCCCACTGACATCAGTGATGGGGTTCTATTCCTCCCACTGACACCAATGATGGGGCACTATTTATCCCACTGACACCAAAGAGGGGGCACTATTCCTCCCACTGACACCAACAATGGAGCACAATTCCTCCCACTGATACCAACGATGGGGCACTATTCCTCCCACTGAGACCAATGATGGGACACTATTCCTCCCACTGACACCAACAATGAGACACTATTCCTCCACTGATACCAACAATGGAGCACAATTCCTCCTACTGACACCAATGATGGGGCACTATTCCTCCCACTGACGCCAATGATGGGGCACTATTCCACCACTGACACCAACAATGGGGCATTATTTCTCCCTTTGAAACCAATGATGGGGCACTATTCCTCCCACTGACACAAATGATGGAGCACTTTTCCTCCCACTCACTGACACCAACGATGGGGCATTATTCCTCCCTTTGAAACCAATTATGGGGCACTATTCCTCCCACTGACACCAATGAGGGGGCACTGTTTCTCCCACACACACCAATGATGGGGCACTATTCTTTCCATTCACTACAGCGATGGGACACTATTCTTCCCACTAACACCAATGATGGGCCACATTCCTCCTACCAACACCAACAATGAAGCACTATTCCTTCCACTGACAACAACAATGGCGCACTATTCCTTCCACTATTACCAATGATGGGGCAGAATTCCTTCCACTGACACCAACGAGGGGCACTATTCCTCCAACTGACACCAGCAATAGATCCAATGTTTTGTTTACATTCTGCTGTCAGCTAGGAATCCACCTTCACCGGCCCCACGATTCGATTCAATTACGATTATCCTGTCCACAATTCAATTTGTTTCCGCGATGCATCACGATTAGTGCGCATGGTTAAAGACTTTTTATCTAAAAATTCAAGCAGTCATAAAAACTAAATTTTTCTCCAGTGCCAGAGGGATGGATGAGATGAGTGGCAGAGGGATAGATGGGATCAGTGGCAGAGGGATAGATGGGATCAGTGGCAGAGGGATAGATGGGATCAGTGGCAGAGGGATAGGTGGGATCAGTGGCAGAGGGGTGGTGGGATCAGTGGCAGAGGGGTAGATGGGATCAGTGGCAGAGGGGTAGATGGGATCAGTGGCAGAGGGGTAGATGGGATCAGTGGCAGAGGGGTAGATGGGATCAGGGGTAGATGGGATCAGTGGCAGAGGGGTAGATGGGATCAGTGGCAGATGGGTAGATGGGATCAGTGGCAGATGGGTAGATGGGATCAGTGGCAGATGGGTAGATGGGATCAGTGGCAGAGGGATAGATGGGATCAGTGGCAGAGGGATAGATGGGATCAGTGGCAGACTGGTGGTGGGATCAGGCAGAGGGATGGATAGGATCAGTGGCACAGGGATAGATGGGATCAGTGGCAGAGGGATAGATGGGTTCAGGCAGAGGGATAGATGGGATCAGTGGCAGAGGGATAGATGGGATCAGTGGCAGAGGGATAGATGGGATCAGTGGCAGAGGGATGGATAGGATCAGTGGCAGAGGGATAGATGGGATCAGGCAGAGGGGTGGATGGGATCAGTGGCAGAGAGATAGATGGGATCAGTGGCAGAGGGATAGATGGGATCAGGCAGAGGGGTGGTGGGATCAGTGGCAGAGGGATAGATGGGATCAGTGGCAGAGGGATGGATGGGATCAGTGGCAGAGGGATAGCTGGGATCAGGCAAAATGACGATGAGATCAGTGGCAGAGGGATGGATGGGATCAGTGGCAGAGGGATGGATGGGATCAATTGCAGAGGGATAGATGGGATCAGTGGCAGAGAGATAAATGG
This sequence comes from Lithobates septentrionalis, assembly GCA_037952835.1. NCBI lineage: Eukaryota > Metazoa > Chordata > Amphibia > Anura > Ranidae > Lithobates > Lithobates septentrionalis. The sequence goes on from JBBDGP010000256.1 coordinate 778,219, forward strand.
GATCAGGCAGAGGGCTATATGGGATCAGGGGGATAGATGGGATCAGAGGCAGATGGATGGATGGGATCAGTGGCAGAGGGATAGATGCGATCAGTGGCAGAGGGATAGATGCGATCAGTGGCAGAGGGAATCAGTGGCAGAGGGATAAATGGGATCAGGCAGAGGGATATATGGGATCAGGGGGATAGATGGGATCAGAGGCAGAGGGATAGATGGGATCAGTTGCAGAGGGGTGATGCTAGTGGAGGGATGGGATTAGTGACACTGACACTCACCTGCTCTCAGTGTCAGTCGATTCCCCCTCCTCCGTGCTGCTCAGTGTGTTTCCCTCTTCCAGTGTCTCCAGTGAAGCCTCTCCTGATGTCAGGTCTCCTCCCCCTGCACTGTACTGGCTGTCAGCTCATCAGCTGACTTTATGCTTCAGTGAAGGGGAGGGGGCTTTAGCCACCACGCGGGCTCTGCCTCTGTGTTTCTCCTGGAGTGGCAGAGCACTGCACAGAGCTATGAGTGACGTCACCAAACATCGGTTCGGCAGACTCGCAGCATCGGTGCAGCATCGTGAACGTCTGAATCGCGATGCATCGATGGTGCGATTATATTTAACACTCCTAATGAATTTAAATGGATTTGCTATTCTGGATTTGAATATACGTTGAATCCATAGAAAAAAATATGTAATCCAGTCGAAAACGAATAAACAAAACTAAACAAAACGAATTTAGGTACAAATGCAACAAAACTAAATTAGTAACTTAATGAACCAATCCGAAACAAAACACGTTTTTTTGCTCTGCACATTTCTATCTGGGACCAACCCTGTGATACAGAGTACCTAGGGACACAGCTTGGAGTCATGAGAGAGAGGGAGAGGGAGAGGAAGAGAGAGAGAGAGTGCCTCAGGAAGGGGAATATGCATGAAGCGATGGGGAAGTGACATGACATGACAAGGACAGCATGTTACACATAATACCTTAAAAATATGTGTAATGTGTAACCAGCTCCAAAAGGTGAACTTATCTTTAAATTCATAGGAAATGGGATTCAGCTCTAAACACGCAATTGCCAACTTTCCCAGAAACAATGGCAAGGTGTTTTATGCGCCACAGCAACTTATTTGCTGCTCTCTATCTGCCAGCACATCCTGTAGGAAATGGGTGGCTCATCTTGGAGATATTGGACATTGGCTTCCCAGCTGGGTTGCTGGCTGCAGTTGTCTAAGCTGAGAGTGTCTGTTACACTCTTTCACACTGCCCAAAGCCAGCACTAACAACCCCCCCCCCCCCCCCCAACACACACACAGACAGGAGAGAGGGCTCGATCTGCACCTCTTCCTCCCACCCCTACCCCTCTGTGTCTGCCCACACTCCAATCCCTGGCGCTGTGCCTCAAAAAAGGAAAGTTGGGGCCAGAAATTTGAATCCAGCAGCCTCAGATAGATGTGGATGAGAGGTGCTGACTTCCAAGGGGTGAGTGAGCTCACAATCCATCCCTGTCTGTGATTGAAGTCTCCCCCTTCTCTCTCATGCCTCTGAGTAAGTACACTAAGGCAAATCAGGGTTCTCAGAGCACCCCTTACATCAGATTTCCCGTTTACACCAGAGGCCACAGTGTTTCCCCTTACATCAGAGTCTTCTCCATACATCAGAGTTCTCAGTGTTGCCCCTTAAATCAGGGTTCCTAGAGCATCCCTTATGTTAGAGTCCCCAGAGTTCTCCCTAACATCAGAGTCTGCTGAGTCCCCCCTTACAGTGAAAGGGAACTCTGCGAGTTCAGATGTAAAAGGGGAACTCTGTGGACTCTGATGTAAAGGGGGACTCTTGTTATTAATTTCTTATGATTAGAAAGGTTATTTAATAGCAAAATATATGTATAGTTTATACTATAAAAAAAATTGGCGTGCGCTGCTAAAGTGTTCGGGTTTGACTTGAAGAAAAGGTGGCAACCCTAATGACAGCAGAAAGCGCTGCCAGAGAGAATCACTTGGCAGATAAGTCTGCCATTATAAGCTTTGAAAACTAGTACATTACATTGAACAACACATTTATTTCAAAACTGTTGCTTCTTGAAAAACCTTAGGTGAATATGATAGACTCTGTCATAGTGAACACAAATGTTTATTTCAGAATGACTGTATCCAATAGGAATCTTGAGAAATATGAATTTAACTTTTCATTTCTATGTCGATACAGGGATGACAAAGTAGATACGTCATCCCTGTATTGACACGCGTTGGGGAGGGGTCAGGACGGCACGACAGGCAGCTTGTAAGCTGAGGAGGACGCTTGTATCATCCCAATACCATTTTGGTATATACCTGTACATGCTTATCATAGAATGGTGCACTGACGCACCTGATCTGTGTGAGTACCCCTGAAGGGGATTTTGCTTTATTTAATAAATTTTTTAAAACTTTATTGCACTATCGAGTTTTCCTATTTTATATATCACGGATGGATATGCTGAGGAGCCCAGGAGCCTGACACTACTAAAGAGCCCAGAGGTGGTTCACATGCGTGCTTTGGCTTAGCTTAATTGCAAAGTCGCACGCTCTAAGGTGAGTGTTCACTACCTAAGGGGGGTACCTGAGTGACGATACCCTAGCACGTCTTGGATCACATACCAATTTGTTTTTCAAATTACACAGACTATATTATCACGCTATTAGTGACGCAGCTGGATGCTACTCATATGCACATGAGCACCTTGTCATATGACCTGAACCAAACATTTTGCTTGTATTGCTTTTTCCAGCACGGTCATTAATGAAATTTTTGGACACTTTATAATTGCACAGGAGCACTTTGCTGTATTATTTGTATATGCCTTTGGTATTTTAAACACAGTTATGCACCAAGCACTTTTAAATTGGGTTTACCATTATAGTTTATATGCATTTATTTTATGTATTTACTCATATAAGTATTTAATCTATTATTCATTTGATTCAATATTTATTTTGGAAGCAATATACACACTTTTGGTGTATACTACAACTAATAACACTTTTTAGCGCAGCGTATATAATTTATTCATTTGTTTTTGCACGGTATATGTGACGTGTTTAACGCTAGCAGCTTTTAGGTAATTTCTTAATTCAGGCATCTAGGCAGTGGTGGCTCGCAGGACTTCTTCCATTTTCAGTTATACAGGGATCAGTGCATTTTTTTTAGCACTGATCACTGTATTGGTGTCACTGGTCCCCAAAAAGTGTCACTTAGGGTCAGATTTCTCCGCCGTAATGCCACAGTCCCACTAATAATCATAGATCGTCACCATTACCAGTAAAACAATAAAAAATAAAATAAAAGTCCCTAAATCAATCCCCTATTTAGACGCTATAACTTTTGTGCAAACCAATCAATATATGCTTATTGGGATTTTTTTTTACAAAAAACATGTAGCAGAATATATATTGGCCTAAATTGATAAAGGAATTTGTTTTTTTTAAATATTTTTTTGGGATATGTATTATAGGAAAAAAGTAAAAAATATAGTCGTTTTTTTTTTCAATTGTCGGTCTTTTTTTGTTTATAGCGCAAAAAATAAAAAACCCCAAAAGAAAGTGGGAAAAAAGGACATCAATTTTATTTGGGTACAGCGTCGCATGACCGCGCAATTTTCATTCAAAGCGACTCAGTACCGTATAGAAAAAAATGGCCTGGTCAGGAAGTGCGTAAAACCTTCCGGTGCTGAAGTGGTTAAAGTTGTTCTAAATGCTCAAGGTTTTTTATCTTCATGCATAAAAAAACCTTCTCTGTGCAGCAGCTTCCCCAGCAACCCCCTAACACTTATCTGAGCCTGATTATGAACCAGCAATGTGCACAAGAGCCTCTTCATTGGCTGAGCCATTGGCTCCTGCTGCTGTCAATCACAGCCAGTGAGCTAATGAGAAAAAAGATGGGGTGGAGCCAAGCCACGTCTCTGTGTGTGAATGGACACACAGAGCAGTGGTTCGTGAGTAAGCCTACTTGGGTGCCCCCATTGCAAGCTGCTTGCTCTGTGGCACTCAGCAGGAGTGAGGGGCCAGGAGTGCCAGCAGGGGACCCAAGAAGAGGAGGATATGGGCTGCTCTGTGCAAAACCACTGCACAGAGCAGGTAAGTATAACAGGTTTGTTATTTAAAAAAAAAAAAAAAGGATTGCTTTTTGTGACGGAATCTGGATACACTGTTGGGTATTTCCTCCAAGAAGCTGCTTCCCAAGTCCTGGAACACGAGACCGATGGATCTGGCTATAATAACCCCAAGGACCAGACACTCCAGTTCACTCCAAGACTGGCGTAGTCTTGGAGTGAACTAGAATAAGAACTGCTTTATTTGAGAAACACACACTGCATTTATACAGAAAACCATCAGATAAGGGCTACTTCCATTATCTCACACAATGGTCACTTTAGACAGTGGAGCTAATTCTATCATCATGACAATGACCACCCCAGACAGTTCGGCCCCCCCCATAGGACTAACTTATGCATAAGAAGCAAAAAGCAATTAGTGGACAGCTCTGTCTAGATAACTTAAAGCCGAGTTCCACCCAAAAATGGAACTTCCGCTTTAATTGAAGGCGACCCCCCCCTTGACAAGCCACATTTGGCATGTCATTTTTTTTGGGGGGGGGGAGCAGAAACCCTCTTTTTAGAGGGATCCAGCTCCCACTTCCTCTCGGGGCACCGTGGCGCCGGAAGGAAGATCACCTCTCCCCCCTCCCTCTCAGCAATCATCTGGGACACGTCGCAGGTCCCAGATGATTGCCTGGCCAGTCACAGTGCGCAGCGTGGCTCACGCATGCACAGTGCGTGCCCGGCTGTGAAGCCACAGCCGGGCACCCACAGTGACAATGCCAGTGCCGCAGAGAAGAGGGAGGCTTAGTTCGCCCACATTGCTGGACCGTGGGACAGGTGAGTGTCCGATTAATAAAAGTCAGCAGCTACACTTTTTGTAGCTGCTGAGACTTTTAAATGGGTGGAACTCCGCTGTAAGAACACATTAAAACACAGAGTTCTCCAAGGAATGGTTCTTCTGCAGCCCAAAGTCTGTGAAACCTTTAATATCACTTTAATGTTGGCATCAGTTATTCTTGGAAACATCTGTCTTAGGCCCCTTTCACACGATCGGACCGTTCAGGTCCGCCTGTCAGTTTTGACGGCGGACCTGAACGGGCGATCCATGTTAGCCTATGGAGCGTCGGATGTCAGCGGAGACATGTCCGCTGACATCCGACCCCGTCCGATCCGCTAAAAGCAGATGTATGGCTCTATGTCCAGATCCGTCGCTGGCGGATCGGATCGGGTGAGATCTGACGAAAAAGGACACGCTGTCCGTTTTCGTCCGATCCCTCCATAGGCGGCAGCGGCGCCTGACAAGCCCCTCCCCGCTCAGTGAGCAGAGAGGGACCTGTCATCCGCCGACTCAGCGGAGATCAACGGACAGATCTCCCGCTGAGCCGGCGGACCGAGGCGGGCTCCGTAGAAACGGAGCCCGCCTCGTGTGAAAGGGGCCTTAAGTAACAAAAACCTTCACATTTCTTGTTTATCAAATTAACAACATTTTATGTGAAACAAAGTCAACAATATCTTTGTCGGGTCAACAAATGATTCATGTGCCACATTTTTCTGTCTTGGAGTCAAATTCTTTTGGAGTGGCCATGTTTTTTTAATGTAATGCAATGCTCTTGCATGGCTGTCGCATTCGCATATGTAACAGTACTTGGTATATCCAAGTTGCATTCCAAGCAGCCAAGCCACTATTTTAGATCTCAACAGGTATGCCAGTTGTGCTGGATGTGTTCCAACAATAGTTTCATGTTTTTGTATATTTCTTTCATGTGTGCAACATTGCCAGCAGGTATTGCTGTGGATGTAAAAAAGTATTAGTAATATTTTTATTATACTCAACAATGAATCAATGAGGTCACGTATCTCCTTTCTACTTGCCTCATAACCGAGAGAAATGCCACGATCATTGTCATTGAGCTCATTTATGAACAAATCATTACCATGTGAAACGGGCCCTATGTGTCTGCCTCGATGAACACATGTAATATCCAAAGGGACTTTAAGGGACATAGGATCTCAAAACACTACGCAGCTTGCCATAATAAAGATCCAACAGGAACCCTATTCATGGATATACCCCACATTGGAATGGGAGCTCTATAAGGAGAGGGATTTTAAGACTAAACTAAGGATCTATGAGCTACGAGTGTATTCCCTGCATGGATTAAATATTGAGTGGGATGTTGATTTTTGAATTTGTATATACAATGCTGCGAAAAAGTATTTGCCCCCATTCTGATTTTTATTTTTTTTTTGCATATTTGTCACATATATAGTGGAGTTTCACCCAAAAATTGAACTTCCGCTTTAAGTGTTGATGACCCCCTGTTAGAATGCCGGCGCCGTGGAGAGGAGGGGGAGAGGAGCAGGGCTTCGTGCCCCACATTGCTGGACCGTGGGATAGGTGTCTGATTCAGTCAGCAGCTACACTTTTTGTAATGGGTGGAACTCCGCTTTAAATGACTCAGATCATCAAACAAATTTTTATTATTACACATAGATAGCCCGAGTAAATACAAAATGCAGTTTTTAAATGATGGTTTCTTTTATTACGGCAAAAAAGCTGTCCAAACCTGCCTGACTTTATGTGAAAAATTGCTCTCTAAACCTAATAACTGGTTGTGCTACCCTTTGCAGTAACAACTGCAATCAAGCGTTTGGGATAACTGGCAATGAGTCTTTCACATTGCTGTGGAGCAATTTTGGCCCACTCTTCTTTGCAGAATTGTTTTAATTCAGCCACATTGGAGGGTTTTCCAGCATAAACGGCCTGTGTAAGGTCATGATACAGCATATTGGATTTAAGTCAGGGCTTTGATTAGTCAACTCCAAAACCTAAATTTAGCTTTGTTTGAACCATTTGGAGGTGGACTTGCTGTTGTGTTTCGGATCATTGTCCTGCTGCATAACCCAAGTGCACTTGAGCTTGAGGTCACAAACTGATGGCGGAACATTCTCCTTTAGAATTTTCTGGTAGAGCTCAGAATTCATGGTTCCATCAATTATGGTAAGTCATCCAGGTCCTGAAGCTGCAAAGCAGCCCCAGACCATCACACTACCACCACCATGTCTGACTGTTGGTATGATGTTCTTGTTATGAAATACTGTATTTGTTTTATGCCAGATGTAACGGGCAGCACACCTTCCAAAAAGTTACATCTTTGTCTCATCAGTCCACAGAATATTTGCCTAAAAGTCTTGGGGATAATCAAGATGTTTTTTGGTAAATATGAGATGAGCCTTTGTGTTCTTTTTGGTCAGCAGTGGCTTTGGCCTAGGAACTCTCTCATGGATGCCATTTTTGCCCAGTCTCTTTCTTATTGTTGAATCATGAACACTGATCTTACCTGAGGCAAGTGAGGCCTGCAGTTCTTTAGATGTTGTTCTGGGTTGTTTTATGACCTCCTGGATGAGTCTTTGTCATGCTCTTGGAGTAATTTTTGTAGGCCGGCCGCTCCTGGGAAGCTTCACCACTGTTCCGAGTTATCTCCATTTGTGAATAATGGCTCTCCCCGTGGTTCACTGGAGTTCCAAAGCCTTGGAAATGGCTTTGAAACCCTTCCTAGACTAATCCATGTACATTACTTTGTTTCTAATCTGTTCTTGAAATTTTTTAAGATTGTGGCATGATGTGTTGCTTTTTGTGATCTGTTAGCGTGTTTCACTTTGTCAGTTTCTATCTATGTGATTTCTAGATTCAACAGGCCTGGCAGTAATCACCCTGGGTTTGGCAAGTGAAATTTAACTCAGCTTTCCAAAAAATTGTGGTTAATCACAGCTCATTCATGATTCAGCATGGGAGGGGGCAATTACTTTTTCACATAGGGCCAGGCAGGTTTGAACTGCTTTTTTTCCCTTAATAAATGAAATAATAATTTAAAAACTGCATCTTGGATTTACTCGGGTTATCTTTGTGTAATATTAAAATTTGCTTGATGATCTGACTCATTTAAAGTGGTGTTCCCGCCGAAATGATACTTTTTAAATAAAAATACCCCTATAATACACAAGCTTAATGTATTCTAGTAAAGTTAGTCTGTAAACTAAGGTCTGTTTTGTTAGTTTATAGCAGTACAGGGGGTCCCCTACTTACAAACATCCGACTTACAAACGACTCCTACTTACAAACGGAGGGAGACAACAGGAAGTGAGAGGAAATCTACCCCTAGGAAGGGAAATTCACTCCTGTAAGAGTTAATATGGGAAAAAGGTGTCTCCACTGATGCTTTATCACCTATCCTTATTTCCCTAATAACCCCAAATTTTCAAAATCCAATTGTCATTGGGACAGAAAGTGAGGTGAAATCTTCTGAACAGGGGCACAGACAGCAAAACAAATGTTACAGGGGTGATAACCCTTCCCTATGCTATCTACAAAACTTAAAAATAGATTCTTTGGCTGGAGCTACACCTAAAAAATGTACCTGTTCCGACTTACAAACAGATTCAACTTAAGAACAAACCTAAAGTCCCTATCTTGTTTGTAACCCGGGGACCCCCTGTAGTTTGTTATTTTATAAACTTACAGCAGGCCGTGGCCATCCTAAGTGTGGGCATCTGAAGCCAGACTATTTCTTCCTGGATCTCATCCTTGCAGATCTCACACATGCTCAGTGCAGCACAAGCATTGTAATAGGTTTCAGGTCAGGTTTCCATAGCAACGGCAGTGTCAGAGGAAGTTGCCGCCCCTTCCCAGAAGGCATTGCAAACAGGAAATGATGCGATGGGCCACCGCCAGGGAGGAGGAAGTGAAAAATGAATACAGCAGACATACAGTAGGTGCTGAGAATTTTTTTTTTTAAATATCCAATTCGTTTACACTGCGCAGTTTAGTGAGGGATGCTGAACAGTTGTAAAAGTGGGTGGAACTCCACTTTAAGTGTGAGAAATATGCAAAAAAATAAATAAATATATATATATATATATATATATATATATATATATATATATCAGGAAGGGGCAAATACTTTTATTCACAGCATTGTATATTTATTCATATTTTGGTATATGTTCATCATTTTTTAATCCTTGGAGCAATATAGTATATTTTTTCTGCTGCTGACTAACAATTTTTAGGATGCTCTTTTGCAATTTATTTAATGCTCATATGATCTAAACAGTGATGAGTTTTATGTAATTTATTTGTATAACTTGATGTTAATTCCTCCTTAACTGTCCATTGAGTATATAATATGTGGTGAGTCACCGCAGACTCTGATGACGTCAGTTTTGACAAAACCCGTAGGGCGAAGCCAGATGCTGCAGCATCACCCCGCATGCGGAAATGCACAGACTGGGTTCTGGGCTATAATAATATACACTTTTACTTGCATTACATGTGAGGGCTGCTGAACGAGGAACACAGTTTTCATGAAATGGTGTGGTTAGCAAAAATTTTAGGTAGGAGATATGTATCAAAGTAACATCCATATAAAAGGCAGGACCCAAAGTTCCCAGCAGAACATTGCCCAAAGCATTACACTGCCTCCGCCTTCTTCCCATAATGCATCGTGGTGACATCTCTTCTCCAGGTAAGTGCTGCACACGCACCCAACCATCCACATGATGTAAAAGAAAATGAGATTTACCAAACCAGGCCACCTTCTACTGCTCTGTGATCCTGTTCTGATGGTCACATGCCAATTGTAGGCACTTTTGGTTGTGGAAACGGGCCAGTAAGGGCACTCTGGCAGGTTTGTGGCTACTTAGCCCCATACACAACAAACTGTGATGCACTGTGTGCTTTGAACACCTTTCGATCAAAACCAGCATTAACTTTTTCAGCAATTTTAGCTACAGTAGCTCTTCTATTGGATGGCACTACAGAGACCAGCCTTCACTCCCCATGTACATCAATGAGCTTTGGGCGGTCCCTGCTGGGAGAAGACAATGATTATTGCCAACGGCTATAGCAGCCAGTGGCATCGCTAGGGGGGGGGGCAGGGGGTGCAGGCCGCACCTGGTGACACCCACCAGAGGCGCGACACCTGTGGGCAGCGGCACCACTAACGCCGCACGGTCCTCACTGATCTGTGTCTCGCCCCCTCCTCTCTGTTTATAGCTACAGGAGGGGGAGGCGGCTTCAGTTCACTCCCTTGTGTGGGAGGGAGTCCAAGGGAGTCGGACACACCGCTGTATCCCACACTGTGCTGAGCTCTGTAAAGTTCAATATACTAAAATGTAATGTCTGCACTGAGGGGGCGTTTGCACTGATGTAGGAGGAGGGGGGTCTGCACTGAGGGGGGTTAGCACTAATGGAGGGGGGTCTGTACTTGAGGGAGGGGAATCTGTACTCAATGGAGGAGGGTCTGTACTGAGGGGGACTATAGTTGATGGGGGGGGGGGGGGGGGTGACACCACTGATAGCAGCCACTAGCGATAATCACAAGTAAAACCCAGCCTACTGATTGAACCCAAGTTGATCAATCAACTTGGCACATTCGGCCTGCCCATACATGGTTCGATTCTCGGTAGATTGTTGCTGAATTGGCCAAGATTCGAACAGTGCATGGCCTTGCCTTACTGTCAGACATTAATCAACACAGCTAACCCAAATGACTGCACTTACAACTGGCAGTGTGTATAGTCCTAATCTTTTAGGCACACTCTGTGAAGATAAAAGAGGTGAATGCAGACATTTGGTGATTTTATTAACACACCCATTCAACGTAATATCTGCACTGGATAAGCTTTACAGTCACATGTAGCTCTGCACCAATATCGGGCTGAACAGTGAAAAATATACTAGCACTGAACAAATATAAAGTAGGCTTGGTCAGCTAATTTACATTAAACAAGGATGATCATCTTCCTCGAGCAGACTGAAATTAACCACGAATACATAAGGGTTCCTGCCCTTGTAATGTAACATTAAGCCAACCATCACATTTTCAGGACAGAAATATTTGAACTTTCTTTGCCAGCTCGTGTAAGGGCTGATTCACACCAGAACTGCCCAGAAACTGCATTCCTGTGCATTCCCCTGCAGTGCGATTTTGCAACCCATTCATTTACCTGCAAAAAGACATGCAGGTATTTTTTCTACAAAAAGGAAATGATCCTTTAGGCTACTTTCACACTGGGGCCAGGGGTGGATTTTAGCGACGCTTTCCCACTGTGATAGCTGCGCTTTTCGGCTGCTAGCAGGGCACTTTTAACCCCCCGCTAGCGGCTGAGGAAAGGGTTAAAAGCACCCATGTTGTGGCAGCGCTGCCCATTCATTTCAATGAGCAGGGTGTTTTGGGAGCGGCACCGCCCCAAAGATGCTTCTTGCAGGACTTTCTTTTCCTGTCCTGCAAGCGCACCACCCCAGTGTGCAAGCACTCGGGCTTGCACACTGGGGAGGCATGAGAGGAGCTTTTCAGGTGCTATTTTTAGCGCTAAAACGCCCGAAAAGCCCCTCAGAGTGAAAGGGGTCTTAAAGCTGCTTTAGGGCTTGCATTCTTGCTTCACTACCTCTTTGTTGCAAGAAATCATATGTATATGAGCTCGGCCTAGTCTGGATATACAAATGTCCCTGTACAAGGTCAGTGATTTACAGAAAGATGAAGGAAAAATGTCTGTAAAGCCTGGAACATGTAATTTCACAAGGCTAGAGTGAGAGGTGGTATTAGAGTAGTTAAAGTGGAACTTCAGTCATGTTTTCATTTTTCCATCTATTAAATCTTCTGCCCTTGTTGTTTTAACTTTGGCTAATGAAACATTTTTTTTTTCTGCCAGGAAATACCTTATACAGCCCACTTCTTTCTTGTCTGGTAAAAACCATAGGCTTATGACATTATGCACAGCTCTCTCTCTCACTCTCGTGAGAGTTTCCAGGAAGGGGGTGAGTCAGAAGAGGGCCAATGAGAGCTGCAGAGCTGGATGTGTGCCTTTGTGTGGCTCTGTAAATCCAGAAAGTAAACAGACAGCAGCCCACAGTTAAACCGGTTGCAGCCAGACTTAGTGGTTGGAGATTTCTGCTGCATATTTGACAGTACAGAATGACAGTATATATAAAATAATGTGCAAAGTGGTTGGAGGGAAGCTTCAGAATGGTAAAGATGTTTTTTTTTTTTGTTTTTTTTAATTACAAATTATGTTAGCAGACTGCAGTTCCTCTTGACATTCTAATGCCCCGTACACACGGTCGGATTTTCCAATGGACAATGTCCGATCGGAGCGTGTTGTCGGAAATTCCGACCGTGTGTGGGCGCCATCGGACATTTTCCATCGGATTTTCCGACACACAAAGTTGGACAGCAGGAGAAATTCCGATCGTGTGTACACAAATCCGATGGACAAAGTGCCACGCATGCTCAGAATAAATAAAGAGATGAAAGCTATTGGCCACTGCCCCGTTTATAGTCCCGACGTACGTGTTTTACGTCACCGCGTTAAGAATGATCGGATTTTCTGACAACTTTGTGTGACCGTGTGTATGCAAGACAAGTTTGAGCCAACATCCGTCGGAAAAAATCCTAGGATTTTGTTGTCGGAATGTCCGAACAAAGTCCGACCGTGTGTACAGGGCATAAGACAGAGGACACATTTAAAAATGTATTAAGCCCCAAAAACATGAACATTTAGTGCAGTTTACCAATTCTTAAATGTGGTGGCTGCATTTGTTTTCTTCTTTTCTGGCATCTTTTCCTTAATTTTCTTGTTCAATATTTTTGTATTAAAGAGTATCAGTACAAGAAATGGAGGGGGAAGGCCCAACAAAGTACATCCAGAGATGGTTGTACATATAAAAGCAAACTAAACTGCATCTGAGCACCACACACTGAAAGCACCTTTTTAATTCATTTTAAATATTCCATGCAAACTCACCCATCTGTGACCCAAACTAAATGTACAGGTGCCACCCAAGGCTCCACTAGGTTCTCTTATGTAGCAAACGCTTGTCCCAGCTTTAGACATCTAATGGAAAAGGGAAGTCCTGGAAGTTGCACATCTCTGCAAAACCCCATAGGAAGGTGTATGACAGCCTCAGCCCGGGCTCCAACCAGACCATGCCACCCCCTCCTCCCTCCCATGTGTTTAACTCCACTCAAGGAGCTTAGTTATGAGGAACACGATTTCATGATGCCCATCGTCTTACAGGGTTTTGCAGAGATGTGTGACTTTAGGGACTTTTCCCTTTTCCTATTAAACTCCCCCATCTAGCCAAGTTTCCATGCTTTATTTTTCTGAGAAATCACTTTAAACCACACTCCCTCAACATTTCTGGCCATAGCCATCTTGATTAGGGCAGATAACTGATGTAGCATGTACTTCCTGGAATCCATTTGTCCTGAGGCCTAGCATGGAGGCAGGAGGGTGTGCTTCGCTGAGAAAACCTCTCCAGAAGACTCGAAGGATATATGACAGTTTGCCTAGGCAAGGAAACTAGGAAGTTCCTGAGGAAATTACTATCTCCGTTAGTTAGAAACACCCCATCCTATATCAAGGACTCTGGTGACTTTAGAGGTTTAACCTTAAACTACGTAGAGGGTTCTTTACTGTAAGAGCGGCAAGGATGTGGAATTCCCTTCCACAGGCGGTGGTCTCAGCGGGGAGCATTGATAGCGTCAAGAAACTATTAGATAATCACCTGAATGACCGCAATATACAGGGATATGTAATGTAATACTGACACATAATCACATACATAGGTTGGACTTGATGGACCTGTGTCTTTTTTCAACCTCACCTACTATGTAACTATGACTTTCTATCTAAAATTAGGGGCTTACCACAAATCCATGAAGAATTTATTCTTGTCACTTGGGATGTAACAAGTTTATATACATCGATTCCACATGGAGCCGGTGTTAAAGCAGCGATCAACCTTATCAAGGACTGTCAGGAGTATTCGGATGCCCAGATTTTTTTTTTGAGAAATTATTTAATTTGGTTTTGCATATCAATTATTTTCTTTTCAGGGATCAATACTATATGCAACTGACGGGGGTTGCTATGGGTTCCAATGTTGCCCCGCCATATGCATGCTCTTTCATGCATGATTTTGAACATTGCAGGTGGTGGTAAATTACGGGAGTAGCGCATTCACATATACCAACTAGCATTTCTTACCCATCTAAGTGAAGGGCTTTTTTGAATGCAGCATCCCTAACATTTAGTATGTAATATTGTTTGAGGAATCAAGGGTTGTTTTGCGCCGGTGACACGCACATAGATATTCACGGTTATATATTTAATATAAATTTTTTTCACGGGCAGCATAGCATGGAGGTTTTTTCATTTCTGGCGAATCGCAAGCTAGATCTGGGGGAACTTTTCCAAAATTATGATAACACCACGGCACTGAATTTAGAACAAAGCTTTAAACACTTGAAAAATGCTATGGACAAACAAATTAGAATATGGTGGGATATCAACACACTAGATCAATACAGAGAGGCCAAAATCACCCCAAGGAGGCTCAGATGGGATCTAGGCCCCAATGACGGTATAATAGATGAAAACCTATCAAGGACTTTGTTTGATTTTTTTAGTAGTTGTGAAAACAAACTGTTAGACATGATTATCGAGAGAAGAAGAATCAAACTAAAAAAGGTAGAATCCACCATTGGTACAATTAAGGATAACATGGTACCACATGTGGAAACAAATGAGTATAAAACTAGAGCGGCTAAATTACAGGAATTTCTGGCAAAACTGGACAATGAAGTAAAATATAAAAAGGTTAAAAAATATCAAAGGGACAAAAAAGATTATTTAGAGGGAAAAGTGTACAGGTGGCAGGAGGAGGAAATGCCCACCAACTCTGCAAACACGTCCCTTGATGAGGAGGCTAATATCGGGGATGTGAATGCAGATGTAGGAACGAATAGAATACCAGGTACCCCCATCGCCAATTTGACAAGAAAAGATACTAGAGTAACAGTACAGACCCCAAGTGACAACCAGAAGAAGGTAAACACCCAGAAACCCGACCAAGGGAACAACAACACTTATGCGGCCCCCTACCAGCCCCCAATGGGACAATATCCCAGACCTTGGAGGGGGGGCTATAGAGGAAGGGGTAGGGGGTATTATAATTACGGCTCAAACTACGGTCCACCTATGTGGCAGGGGGAATGGCGGGATTGGAGGGAGCCCTACAAACCACCCATGCCAGTATTCTAAACCAGCAGGGGGGGCTGGAACAGGAACCCCCAGGAAACTGGAGGCAGTGCAAATCAAAGAGAAAAAGAGGCTGTAGAGGGGGAGGCAAAAAGAAAAAAAAGAGTAAATTAGGGGAGGGTATTTTCAATTTAACAGACATAACATTTACCCATGAGGAACGGTTAGTACTAGATAGTGGCATCAAATATGCACCTAGTGCAACTTTTAACCAATTCGAAGCATTCATTGACTTGCAAAAGTTTATTCGGAAATTAAATCTAAAAAAATATTATTTAGAGAAAGGAGAACCCCAACACCAACCTAATGAAACAGAGTACACACAGTCAGTTGAGGAACAGGTCCACGTTCAACCCTAGGTCGAACACCAACCAACACATTGAAGTGTTTAAGAGGATGGTAGAGAAGGAAATGAGAAACATTAAACCGGTAAAGTGCAATAAAGACAGAATATGGCAAGGCCTGAAGAAATTAGAAAAAAGAAAAAACATAGTAATTCGACCAGCGGACAAGGGGGGAGGGGTAGTGATCCTAACCAAACAGGACTACTACACAGAATTGGAGAGACTAGTTAAAGACATAAGTACATATCAACCCCTGAAAAAGAATCCCAACAGAGAACTAAAAAAGAAACTGAAAGAGTACCTAAATAAGGGCATAGCAGATAAAATTATAAATAAGAAAGAAGGTAGGTATTTGCTGACAGAAGCACCAAGGATACCAGTAATATACCAGGTTCCTAAAATCCATAAGAATAAAACTAGACCACCAGGAAGGCCTATAATCAGCGGTATAGAATCAGTCTACTCTAGATTGGGAGAATATTTGGATATATTCCTCCAGCCAATAGCGGGAGAGGGCAAGGCATTCCTCAAGGATAGTAAGGATGTAATCAATAACTTAAAGGATCTACAGGTGGACGACTCCACGCTATTGGTAACAATGGATGTGGAGTCGTTGTACACCAACATAAAACAAACGGACGCCTTGGCAGCTGTAGCATGGGGAATGAAGAACCTATCAGATCTAAAATTAAAACAAAGAAGGTTCATACTGGAGGGATTAAGGATGGCCATGGGGAATAATTTCTTCTGGCACAACCACAATTACTACAGACAGATAAAGGGAGTAGGGATGGGTAACAAGTATGCACCGAGTGTGGCCAACATCTTCCTCAGTAAATGGGAGGAGGAAGAAATCTTTGGGAGATGCTGGCCACACTTGCTGTTATACAAACGCTTCATTGATGACATTTTGATAGTGTGGAAGGGCAGCCAAGAACAACTGGAAGCATTTATCCAACATATTGGCTATAATAAATATGATATCAAATTTACAGCCACAGTACACCAACAAAAAATAAATTTTCTGGACCTAGAAATTTATAAGAACAAAAATAAACTTGGGACTAGGACACACTTCAAAGAAACGGATCGGAACGGTTATATACCGATGGGGAGCTGTCACCACCCCCACTGGAAAAAAGCAATCCCAAAAAGCCAGTTTATCAGGATAAGACGAAATTGTGACCAAATAGAGGACTATTTTCAGCAAACTGACATACTAATTAAGAGATTCACAGACAAGGGTTACAAAAGAGATACACTGGAGGAAACACGTCTAAAAATAGCCAATATGGATAGAGAGCTAACACTAACCAATAAAACTAGAAATCATAATCAGAAAGATAAAGTGCCATTTATAACAGCATTTAATAAACAATATAAAACACTAGAAAAGATTATAACAAAACATTGGCCCATAATCAGTAATGATCCACATTTGAGCAAGGTCCTACCAAAAAAACCAGCATTTGTATATAGGAGAGCAAGGAGGATTAGGGACAAAATAGTAAAGAATGTACCAGATCCCCCCAAAAAAATGTCAACTTTTTTTGAGCAGGAGGGTTTCTTTAGATGTGGGAAATGCAAGGCGTGCAAGTCTACCAATAAAAGAGACAGAAAGACAATGAACTTCAGATCAAGTAGCAACAAGCAAACCTACAAAATTGATAAACTTATAACATGCGCTAGTACACGTCACCTACGTATTGGAGTGCAGTTGTGGGCTGCAATACGTGGGCAGAACAACCAGAGCCCTATCGGTGAGAGTAGGAGAACACGTTAGAAATATTAAAAAAGGATTCAAACACCACAGTGTATCCAAACACTTTAGGGATGTACATGGTAGGAACCCCCAACAATTAAAATTTTATGGAATAGATAGAATAGAAAAAGATTGGAGAAACACTAACATGAAAAGGGAGGTATCAAGAAATGAAACCCATTGGATATTCAAAATGGACAGTATGAGGCCAAAAGGGTTGAACGTGGAACTCAACATCAACTGCTATCTGGAAAATTATTAATTAGCACAGTAATAATTTTTCTAAATTTTTTTAATTTTATTATGTTTATTAATTTCATTCCTATTTTTTATTTGTTTATTATATATTTTTTATTTTTTTTATTTTATTTTTTATTATTTATTTTTTATTTCATTTTTTTCATTTTTTTATTTTTTCCAGTTTTTTCATTTTTTTCATTTTTCATCTTTAATATTTTTTTAAATTTTTTTGCTTATCCAGTAGTACATTCTCTTATTTATGTTAATTTATAGTTTCATTTTTATTTTTATTTTATTTTTATTTAAATTTATAATAGGGATGTACAGAACCAATATGAACGTAACACAATAAAACAGGGGTTATACATACAATTGCATCTTTTTAGAATTGTTTTGGATTTTTTTGGAAATTTTTTAAAAAAAGAATGGATGTCTTTGCTGTCCCATATTTATATGGATGGACGGCTAGGGCGGAATGGGTAAAATGCATAATAGAGTTTGTAAATGTGTAATATGTTTGAGACATTGTAAAAGCCTCTCCAGAAGATATAGATGGGTCAGTATTCTTAAATATTTAGATATAAACTAAGAAAACGTAAAGGGGAAATAGCTATACAAGTGTAGGTTATGCAAAAAGGGAATAGCCCTTAGTCAAAATGGCGATAATAGAAAGGAAGTCACAGATGGGAATATTACCTTAGTCAAAATGGCGGAATACATACTTCCGGCCATATATAGTATAAATAGAGCGTGCACCAATCAAACGGCAGCTTCCTGATGACGCATTTGATGATGCAAAACGCATAGAGGCTGCTGGGAGAATTTTTTGCATCACGTGACCGGACGAGAACGGGAACGAGGCTTGGAGCGCAAGCCGAGCGTGGAGGCCGCACATTATCACCAGGCGGACAATGCTAACAGCCACCTACCCGTCCGTAACTGCTGGATAAGCTTCGTGTCGGCTCGAATGCACTTTTTAATGTGAGTGATTATTTTATCCTTTGAATTTTAAAATAAATGGTTCAAACATATTGCGCTATGATCGCCTTTTGTCCCTATGCTTTCCTATGAGGAACATTAGAACCCAAGTTTTAGCCGGTGAGAAGTGGTGCCTAGGTGGAGTGGTTATCCCTTGAATGAACCAAAGGCGTACCTCTAGTGAAGTATCTGGTGAGTGGCCAATCTGAATGGTGGAGGGTCCCACTCAGTCACATATGAATATTGAAGCAACATAGGAGCACGCCAGTCACATTAATGGTTACAAGATTTTGCAGCACGTTTGAAGGACTTTTCGTTTTATGTACATGTATTGAATGGTTATATGATTTATTGACCTAAAAAATTCTAAAATTTATGCACATGAAATATTTATGAATAATAGTTGATAAGCATTGCAGGTGGTGGTAAATTACGGGAGTAGCGCATTCACATATACCAACTAGCATTTCTTACCCATCTAAGTGAAGGGCTTTTTTGAATGCAGCATCCCTAACATTTAGTATGTAATATTGTTTGAGGAATCAAGGGTTGTTTTGCGCCGGTGACACGCACATAGATATTCAGGATTTTGAACAAAGCAATATTTTTATCAATGAGAATTTTCGGAAGCATTGCGCCACCTGGTGGCGCTATATAGATGATATTTTTGCTATATGGCGGGGCAACATTGAATCACTCAAGGCTTTTGATGAGACTATAAATAGTTTTTCACCAAATATCCAGTTTAAGATACATATTGGTGGGGACTCTGTTCCATTTTTGGATACACGAGTATACATAAAACAGGGACGGATTGAAACGGATATGTACACCAAACCCACGGATAGGAATCAGCTGTTAAGATATGACAGCTACCATCCCCCCCATGTCTTTGGCTCTATCATTAGAAGCCAATTGCTCAGAGTAATGCGGATTGTGAGTGACATTGCAACAAGGGATCAAAGGTTAGATGAGATGTGTTGTAAATTTAAGGAGCGGGGTTATCCAGGAGGTTTGATTAGACAGGACTTAAATAGAATTTTGAAGCCTATTGGTAGTTGCCAACATAAAAGATACCAATCTGACAGACCTAGGATCCCATTTGTCTTTCAATTTAATAGTTACAGTGATAAGATCTTTAATGTACTGAGGAAACATTGGGCAATATTAAAACGATCATATCCACAGATAGAAGAATTTCAACAAACCCCTATGAAGTCATACCAGCGCAATAAAATTTTGCACGATTTTTTGGTGCGATCTGAATTCAAATTGGAGTGTCAGGAGGAGAAAATAACTTTTCTCGGTAAGAAAAGGAAGGGTTGCTACCCCTGTCTTAACTGCATCCAGTGTAATTTAATGCTTAAAGGCAATTATTTCCTCCATCCTGTATCGAAGACTAAGATAACAGTAAATGGTATAACATCTACAAACTATGGGAAAGATTTATGGCATTTTTATTATTATTTATTTATTTTTTTTACTAGTAATGGCGGTGATCTGCAATTTTTAACGGTACTGCGACATTGTGACGGACAGATCGGACATATTTTTGGGACCACTGACATTTATACAGCAATCAGTGCTATAACTATACACTGATTACTGTATAAATGTCACTGGCAGGTAAGGAGTTAACACTAGGAGGCAACCGAGGGGTTAAATTGTGTGGGGATAGAACTAGAAAAGGAGACATATCGTTGTTCTTACTTAGTAGGAACAAATGAGATCACTCCACTCCCCGACAGAACAGGGATTTGCGAGTTTACACACACAAAGCCCCGTGCTGGCTCTCGTGCGTGGCCGGCGGTGATTGCAACCACCGGCCACGCGCATGGGGTCACTAGCAGTGCAGCGGGCGCGCCCTCTGGCTCCGGCTCTTAAAAAGGTAACCCTGTACCCGTACTGGGTTTCACGCAGCTATGCCATTGTGCCGCAGTAAATTTACGTGAGCCGGCCGGGAACCAGTTAATTGTATGATTTTTTTTTTTTTTGCACTTTATCAATCACTCAGATAATTATTGGGTTAACAATACTGAGTTATGCAAACTTCAGTTCAAAAGGGCTTTACAACCAAAATTATTTCTGTTTAGATTGACCACTTTTGCTCACCTTTGGCACAAGGAGAATTGAACCATAATACATCATAGGTAATAGCTCACTGAAGCAGCGCCACACCCACTCTCAATTTCACTTTAGGTCTAATACAGGTTCACAGGGCATCTGGAATCATAATTAGAGTGTTGAAAGGCATTATTGGACAATATATTTAGAAAAGAAAAACGGAGAAAATAAATACAAGGTGGTACACCTAAGGATACGCGCTTGCATATAACGCGTTGGATGGAGCTTTGTACATGAGGTCATGCTGCCATATTAGAACTGAATGGTGGCTCCCGATATAAGTGTTGAGCAGTTTACTTTTATTTGCACCGGCCAGTTAATTCTACAATGCTGCAGTTTCATTTAGTTTTGGTGAGCATTTGAAGAATAAAGATAAACTGTTTTGTACTATACTACACTATGGTCCCTTTGTATTGCTATAATCTGTGAGCTTTATTTTGCACAGCTATCTAATGCCATTTGGCCCTGGCAGGTGAAGATCCTGGAGTTGCCTTAAAGGGGACATTATATATTCTCAACTGGCATGATATGCTGCTTATTAGTGGGCAGCAATCTGGTGAGATTGTATTGCTTTAAATACCACACCTAGTCTATACAGCAAGCTGCTACACCTGTGATGGAGCTGGATAGAGGCTGGTGCTGATTTAAAGGGGAACCCCATTTATGACTGACATGAGTTTCTGCTTCCTGTAGTTCAACCCCTTACCGACCGCCCCACATACATGTAGTGCAGGGCGGCAGCTTCTGTACACAGAATCACATACAATTAAATGATTCTGCACTTCCAGGTCTGGGGCACGCACGTGCACTGCCAGCGACCCACTCCTGCTGTGATTGGACAAAGGGAGCTAATCCGTATGTCCGCTGGGACCCACTGATCGTTCCCGAGAGGCAGAACGGCAGTTTGCCTGTGTAAACAAGGCAGATCGCTGTTCTGTTAGTAGGGAAGAGAGAGATCCTGTGTTTCTGCTAAACAGGAACACGAATATCTCTCTACCCACAATTAAAGCACTGCCCCAGTTACCAAGCACTCTATAGGGGCACATTTAACCCTTTCCCTGCCAGTGTCATGCACTGTCACTGTACTAATATTTTTTTTTGCACCAATCACTGTATTAGTGGCACTGGTCCCAAAAATAAAGTGTTAAAAGTGTCACTTGATGTCCGATTGGTCCGCTGCAATTTCGCAGTCCCGTTATAAGTCGCTGATCACGTCATTACTAGTAAGTAAATAAAAACTCCATAAAATTATCCCATTGTTTATAGATGCTATAACTTTTGACAAACCAATCAATATTATTTGGATTTTTGTTTTACCAACAACATGTAGCAGAATACATATTGGCCTAAATTGTTAAAGGCATTCAATTTTTTTTTTACGTTCTTTTAGTGGATGTGTTTTATAGCAGAAAGTACAAAATATATATATTTTTTTTTTCCAAAATTTTTTTTTTGTTTATAGCGCAACCTCCCCCCCCCCCCCCCAAAAAAAAAACAAAACAAAAAAGACGGAGAGGTGATTAAATGCCACCAAAAGAAAGCTCCATTTGTGGGGGGGGGAATATTTTTTTTTGGGGTACATCGTCGCACGACCAATTATTAGTTAAAACAACGCAGTGCCCTATCGCAAAAAATGGACTGGTCATGAAGGGGAGGTAAACCTTCCAGAGCTGAAGAGATTAAGCAGCCATTAATTCTTAATTCTAAAGACCTTCATTTGATATACATTAGGGTGGAGGACAACATTGAACAATGAATTTGAAAGACTTCTTGCATATTATTTTTTTATGTATAAATATTTTTTATTTTTTGGCCCCACATTTTCACATTGAATATATTTTGGTATAAACACGAATCCATAATCTGCAAGTCTTCAGACATGTCCATCAGATGGTAAATAGTGGGTTAAAAAATGTAGTGATTCTGAAAGGCATAAGGAACCATTAGAAAAGGACTTCATATGAATTTGCCAAAGCTAAACTGAATGAACTTTTAGTCATTAACCACTTCAGTTCCAGCAGCGTTACTTTAACGGACAATTGTGCAGTTGTGCGACGATGTACCTAAATAAAATCGATTTCCTTTTTTCCCCACAAATAGAGCTTTCTTTTGGTGGTATATTGGCTTGCGCAAAAGTTATAACGTCTACTAACTATGGGATATATTTATTGAATTTTTATTATTTTTACTAGTAACAGGACTGCAACATTGGGGTGGACAAATCTGACACGAAGTGACACTTTTTGGGGACCAGTGCTTGCTGTGTGGAGGGTGATCTGACTGGGGGAAGACAGAGATCCGTGTTCCTGCTGAGCAGAGAAACAGGATCTCCATCTTCCCCTCCGAGAGAACGGTGACCTGCCTTGTTTACATACCCCGTTTCCCCGAAAATAAGACCTAGCATGATTGTAGGTGATAGCTGCAATATAAGCCCTACCCCCTAAATAAGCCCTAGTTAAAGTCCTTCTAGGTCTTATTTTCAGGGTAGGGCTTATTTGGAGGGTAGGGCTTATATTGCAGCCATCACCGACAATCACGCTAGGTCCTATTTTCGGGGAAACAGGGTAGGCAGACCATCGTTCTGCCTCTCGGGAATGATTCCCGCTGAGTGGCTCCCATTGTGTCCACTCAGTCGGAGTGGGTCACCGGCGGCGCACATGAGCGCTCCAGACCCAAAAATTTATTTAAAAAGCTTTTTATTGAAGTTTTTCACAAGAACATAAAAAGTGCAGTGAAACAAAGGCCGTCATACAATGAGACACGATGAGGGTAAACATTCGAGTAAGGGTGTGTGACATGGCAAGGTAACAGGTATAGGTGAACCGCATAAACTATACTGGGTGTTAAGCATAGTGTAAAGTGTGTTGTTCCAGACCCCCGATCCGGAAGCAAGCTGTGCCCGGACGCAAAAATTTAAATGACATACAGGTACATGATTTCACGCAGAAGGGCCGCAGGGCAGGCCGGAAGCAGTTAAAGTGATTGTAAAGGTTCAGTTTTTTTTTGCTTAATTGTGATTATTAAAATAAAATGTTAAACTAACCTGTTCTGGCAGGTCTGCTGCTCCTCTACTGTATCAGCCCCCACAGCAAGCCATGTGCTATGAGAGCAAATGTGCATGTTTGAGCCAAAGCTGCACTGTAAAAAAAAAAAAAAAAAAAAAAAAAAAAAAAAAAAGAAGAGCACAGCACAAATCGGTCCCCTGCTCACTGGATTTTATTGACAGCCGCAGGAGCCAATGGCTCCCGCTGCTGCCCCTTTGCCTATGGAGGAAAGAACAGTGATGCTTGAAATCGAAAGAGGAACAAGGCAAATATTGGCAGAGCTGAAACCAGAAGTTTTACTTTAATGCAGAGAATGCATTAAAAGAGAAGTTCACCTTCAGATCCTGTTACATGGTCCACCCTTATTTAGGGTGTAACGTTCCAGCTCCTGCTGCCTCTCCTCCCAGTCCCCACCAACTGTGACAGCAGGCAGGGTTTCTTTTTTTTCTGCGCCTACTTTGACTTTTTTTTAAAAAAGTGGGGCTTCACAGCTGTGAACGAACAAACTACAAGTACCACCGCAGCAAAGGTCTTGCAGTTTCAATGGGCTGCGGGGCACTGAATAGTGCTTTTTCAGTCCATTGACATGTCCTCTGGCCTACAAATAGGAAGCCCTTACAGACGTAAGGGCTTAAAACCAGATTGCACCCGTGATCAGAAGATCACAGATGCAATGCTTTCCAGACTCGTACTGGAAAATTTAATACACATTTTTTTCAGCAAAAATATGTGCATTTTTTTTCCTAGAACAGTGAACGTAGCCCTTAAAGCAGAGTTCCACCCAAAAGTGGAACTTCCACTTATCTGATTGCTCTCCCTCCGGTGCCACATTTGGCACCTTTTGGGGGGAGCGGATACCTGTTTTTTTTACAGGTACCCTGTCCCCACTTCCGGGAGAACAGGTCACGTCAAACTACGTCAGCAACTCGGTCCCCCTCCCTCCTCTTCTGTCGGGCCAGTGAGAGCGCAGTGCGCATGCGCAATAGGGACCTGGCTGTGAAGCCAAAAGACTACACTGCCAGGTTTCCCTTACCTGCAACGGCGGCGGCAGCACCGGACCAGCCGATGGAAACATCAGCTGCAGTGCCGATAACGCTGGACTCCAGGACAGTTAAGTGCCCTAATGTTAAAAGTCAGCAGCTGCTGACTTTTAATTTTTAAAGGGGCGGGCGGAACTCCGCTTTAAGGTAAAAAAAAAAAACCCTTATGCCTTTAGACACACTTAAAATCCTAATTTCCATCCAATCCTCTTCAAATAGAGATTTACTACACTCCTCTTCCCATCAGAGCATACAATGTTTTTGTGTAAAATTTAGAGGAATGAATGGAGGCTTGTATGAAGGAAATAAGGGATTGAGTGTGAGGATTAGTATGGAGTATACTTTTGAAAGCTGTTAAGACAAGGGGAGTTATAGTCCAAGGCAGAGGAAACAAAATATTTCAATTGCATCTATTTGCATTGCTCATAATTAGGGGCTGCATGGGTCTCTTGCAAGTTTGATACATTCAAAAAGGTGAGTAAAGAGTATGCCATGTTTTTTTTTTAATCCCTGGTGGTGCCCCCAATGAGATCTGAAAGTAGATTCCATTTCCAGAGGGAATAGAAGGCATTTTATTAAGCCCAGCAGGGGTAAATGAAGTGAGATTAAGCCCTGATTATTTATGGAATCCCAGACTTTGCAAGAGTGGGCTAAAAAAAAGTTGTATTGTCATTGGTTGCAACTGTGGTGGGAGACAGATTAAACAAGATAAAGCAGCCAGTGGAAATTTGTCTCTTGGGCCTGGTTAACACTAGCCCACTCGTGCCACTAGAACTTTTCTTGGGCCAATGCCATTTTATGCCAGAAAGACTAGTACTGAAGTGGAAGTCTGATCCAGCCCCTACTCTAGACTTTTGGAAACACCTGATTAACTCTGTAGTCCAGCTTTAAAAAGCCATGTAGCCATCTCGTGGCTGTCCCCAGAAGTTGATATTCGATTGGATCCCCTGTTATCTCACCTTAGCTCCTTAACGCTGACTTAATACAAATATGCTGCCCCACTGGACTGGACTTTTTCCGTAGGGCCACAGATTTGTGTATCTTCCTTTGTGTTGTGGCATGCTCCCAGCACAGAGTCCAGGGTCTCACAGAGCCCGGCCCTGTTATAATGATCGGAACGTCTGATTCCGGTGTTTTGTCAAAATAGCCAATTCATCAAGATCTCCAATCACGTCACTTTCGGTTACTGTGAACCATCAGTAATTGTAAATTTTGATAAATTGCTGTTTTGACACAATACTGTATACATTCTGGTACATGCTATTATGAGCAGACATTGTTAAGTCCACTTTGATACAAATCAACAACATGGCCACCTCCGAGGCAGTGACAACTTTTTTCTCCTCACCTGCTGCTCTGTAAAAAAAACATTAACAGCAGCATTGTCAATGAGGAGAGAGGGTAGTGTTAGATGCACCAACAGAATTAGATGGACCTGACAAACAAATTAAAGCCAAACTCCAGCTAGCAATTTTAAGCAGTTACAGCAACCGTTTATCTGTTATGCAATAAATGTTTTACATAAATAAAAGCTGACCATTGTAAGCACCTGCCAGTAGTAAATGGTTTGTCACAACCCCAAACCAGCAGGCTGAACGAAAAAAAAAAACTCAAGAGGTTGCTATACTAAGCAATGTTAGTGCAGAATTCTAGCTAGTTCTGCACTCCCCCCAACCAGAACACAACACACAGATAGGCTGCCATCGCTGATCGGATGCTGGTTTAAAAGCATGGCCAGGGCCGTCTTTAATGCAGGGTAAATGGGGCACCTGCCCAAGGCCCATTCATTGTTGGGGGGCCCCAAACGCTGATAAGTCAGGTGCATTCGTTTTCTCCTCCTTTCTAACCAGCTCAGCACGAGTTAAGTGAAGTCACGTCCCCTCATCTCAGTCTGAGTGGACCGAGTCTCTTCCCCTGCGACATGCTGCATTCCACCCCTCCCATCCCTCCTCTGCGAGCGGCTGCTGGACTACATCGCTCTGCACAGTGAGTAGACCATCTCCCTTGGAGACACTGTGTGCTGTCTTTAGCCGGGCTCCCCCTCGGATAACGTTTCAGGGAGTCTCAGCTGCTGCAGAACTTTTTTGGGGGAGTGTAGGGCTGCTGTGTGTTGTAGTGCAGGACAGCGATTGGCTGCTGCTGCAGAACTTCTTGGAAGGGGGGGCAGGGCTGCTGGGTGTTGTAGTCCAGAGCAGTGATTGACAGCTGTGAGATTCAACAATAACCCCCCCTCAGCAAAAACCCACCTCTCCACCCTCAGCAAAACCCCCCCTCCCCCCATAGCAAAAAAAAATGCCCTCCCTGCTTCTCCCCTCTCAATAACCCCCTTCCCGCCTCTGCACCCTCAGCAATAACCCCCTTTCCCCACCCTCAATAATAAACTGCCTCTCCACCCTCGGCAATAACCCGCCTTCCCCACCTCTCCACCCTCGGCAATAACCCGCCTTCCCCACCTCTCCACCCTCAATAACCCCCCTCTCCACCCCAGTAGTGTATTTAGGTTTTGTGCTGCCCCAGGCCTAACTAAACTCGTGCACCCCCCAATTTAAATATGACACACCCCTTCCTGTCAAGGCCACACCCCTTGCTGTTTAAGACCCGCCCTGAAATTCTCGAGTGGGGACACTAGTTCTAAGGGCCAGGGGGGGCAATGGGTTTCCTTAATTTGCATAGATTTCCTCGTACTTCCTGTTTGGCTATGGGGCAACGGGACAGGGATGGTAAAAAATAAACCGACAGGGGTTTTAACCCTCCCTTACTCTATCCAAAATGAAAAAAAAAAAAAAAAAAAAATTTGCCTATAGTTCTACTTTAAGCACAAATTTCTGATAATTTTATGGAGAGGACAAAGAAGATAATGCCAATGGTACAGCAGAAAACATAGCACAGTGAGGAAGGTTTTGGTCCAGGATGAGAGGACAGTCAAAATTAGAAGCGGTGCCCCCCACCCCCACAGTTGCAGAATGCCAGCCGCCCACATACCAGAAAGAGTGCGGCCTCTCAGCCCAGTCCGCCCCATAAGACTGGTGCTACACTAACAGTGTAGTGCAAGCCAACGGGGACTCTTTCCATGCTGCCCCCCTGCAAAGTGTTGGCCTAGGCCAGGATACAGTTGCTCCACCCTCAACAATAACCCCCCTCCCCGTCTCTCCACCCCCAGCAATAACCCCTCTGCCTGCCTCTCCACCCCCAGCAATAACCCCTCTGCCTGCCTCTCCACCCCCAGCAATAACCCCTCTGCCTGCCTCTCCACCCCCAGCAAAAACCCCTCTCCCTGCCTCTCCACCCCCAGCAATAACCCCTCTCCTGCTTCTCTACCCTCAACAATACCCCTCCTATCGGCAGAAACAGCAGTGTGCTGATGGTTGAGTGGCAATATAGTATGGAGAGGGGGGGGCTGTGTAATGATGGGGGTGGGATCCTGTGTAATAATGGGGGTATTATGGGGGAGGGATCCTGTGTAATAATGGGGGGTAGTAGGGGGGAGGGGGCCTGTGTAGTGATGGGCGTAGTATGTGGGAGGGGGTTCCTGTAATTACGGGGGTAGTATAGGGAATGGGGGTCCTATGTATTGATTTGGGTAGTATGGGGGAGGGAGTCCGGTATAATGATGGGGGGGGAGGAATTGCATGGGGGGCCCCCAAGAAAATGCTTGCCAGGGTCCAATTAATATTAAAGACGGCCCTGAGCATGGCCATATTGTTAGACCAGCTTCTGTCGGACAGGCTGCTGTACACACTAGCTGAATACAGGATGTTTTCTGTTGAACCGGCTGATATTCAGCTTGTGTCTACCAGCCCTAACAGCGTGGTGGGGTTCTTCTCCCCTGTAGCAACTGTAATTACTGAACTTTGCTGAGCTGAGCAACCCACTGCCCACACAGCCACATCATCCACAGAGATCTGTGAATTAACTAAAAGTCATGTCTCCCACTGCGGCAGACAGACTTAAAGTTCAATGGAATACAAGTGCGGTCATCATCGCACTCATTTTTCATTCTCCAGTGGAAAGTCAATACAGCTCTAGATCGCGAGCTCGCCCGAGTGTCCCCATAGCAACGGCTTCCTACGGGGTGCACTCAACAGAGGGGGAGGAGCCAGCAGGGAACGTGAGAAGAGTAGGATCCTGGCTGCTATGTGCAAAACCATTTGTTATAAAGTAAAAAAAAAATTGGTTTACAATAACTTTAAAGCTAAGCCCCACAGCCCCCTACGAAACAGCTGTGCCTGTATTGGAAGACTGTTAGTACTCATCTTTCTTGTGGCCCACACGCAGCTCTCTTCAAAATAAATTTTCATGTGAAGCCCCTGCAGTGTTCAGCGATTCCTCCTGCTAACCTCCACGTCACTATGGTATCAATGTAATCCAGATCTTTAGAGTAAGGCACTATTCACACTGGTGCATTTTATGTGTGTTGGTGCAAAGTACCATTTATTCTGAATAGCACCCCAATACACCTTTTAACTCCTGTGTTGCAGCAACATGTGCTGTTGTGCGCTACATTGCCAAAAATGCTGCAGGCATTATTTTTGTGTGTTATTCAGACCATTCAAATGAATGGCCTGCCCAAATGCAACACACCTTAAAAAGCCTGAACAAGACCTTAGAAATGATGTTGGTTCTCACTACAAAAATGAACAGCCTAGTTTAAAAAATGAGCTGCAGTGTTTAACAAAAAGCTTATAGTACTGTTTGAGGAAATAAGAAATGCATAAAAGCCTAATTAAAAAGGGAAATTAGGGCCAAAGCTCCTTTGGCCCTACATCTCCTGTAGGTCACATGAATAGTCTTGGTTCTGCACTCCTGTTACCCGGATTTAGCCAACAGCAGGTACATTTTTTCTACCAGTCCAGACTCTGGGAGGTATCCCGGCAGTAATGTTGGGATCCACCAAAATGCCTGACCGGCAGCTGACTCAGCCCCCCCAGAGCACCGCTGAGAACCGAAGCAAGCCAATCCTGCCTTCTTCACAGCCCAATGCTCCAGGTGAGCTCTGGAGGAGTAGAGCAGAGAGCCAGTGATTACTGTCAGTTCTGTGCTCACTAAAGACTAGGAACTGAGATATCATCAGTCTTTGATCACTCAGTTCTCGGTGTTGAAGCTGTGGGGACAGATGCAGCATCGGATTGATGCTACATCCACCTAGGTTTGTTTTTTTTACACAACCCATGCTTCACTTTTAAAAACACTGTAAAGTTTCATTCACCTCAGAGCAAGTCAAAAGACTATTACTTTCCAACACTTTGGATACACTTTTTTTTTTTTGAGTGGCAGTTAAGTGTTTTATCACAGTGATTACTGTGATTTTCAAAGGTTCCAATTTAAACAACCATTCTCACATTAAAAAAATCTTAAACTTGGATTGCAGTGGCAGAAGGTGCACTGTAAAATTCTGTTGGATCTACCATAAACAATTCAGGACAGAACATAAAACATGTGTAGATTTATTGCAGCAGAAATTTCAGTGCAACAAAGCAATGGAAAAAATAAGAACACAGGCACCTGTTTATAGGTGTTTAGCTCCCAGACAACAGTGAATTTACTCCATTCCAGAGCAGGTTATACTGTACAAAACAAGTCTACCTTTTGGTAGATGCTAAGGCAAATTCTTGAAATTCTGCCATTGTGCCATCTTTATGCTGTCATTTCCTTCCGTGTTTATACAAGGTCTGAGAGGTTACAAGTCAGTAAATAGTACAATCTATTGTCATTGCCCTTGCCCCAATTGTGCCTTTTATTTAGTGTTCTGGGGGCAACCAGCTGAAGATGAAAATATTAGTGAAAATACAAATACTAGCACCATTCCTGGAACATCACCAACATGAGACAAGGGAAGGCCTGTGTAGAGAAGAACCTTGTTGTAACAGCAACAGGACACCCCCCCTGCCAGTTTGATGTGCAACACAATATTAACAATAAGTACAAAGTTGCAGGCCTTACTGGCAGAAAAGATTTGCAAAACTGCAGCTTAGGATCCCAACTACATGTCAAAAATATGTACCTTTTTAAAAATTATGGAGCTGTGAGAGCAGATTTATAATAGAATAAAGTGTATGTGGCTGGTTCAACATCAGTTTATATGAAAATTCATGGCACTCGCAAAATTGGACAAAAAAAAAAACAAAAAAAAAAAAAACAAAACCATAAGACACGTTCATTGTAAATGTATAAGGCTTGTGGTGCTTCATTTCCATCAGTCGTCTTCTACTTAAAAAGCAATATCTTCCTTTTCAACAGGTTTTCCTTCTCTCTACAATGACGCCATGAGATGCGAAGGGATACCCTCCGACTGAGGATCATACACTTTCCCTGGCAGACAGCTCAGAGAAAGTCAAAGACCCCCGAATTCTTGGCTGCTTGATAAAAGAAAGACAATGGTAAAAAAAATCCTAATAAAATAAGACGTAAATAAAGAGTAGCTCCATTCCACTACTGAGGCCTTTTTTCTTTTAGATGCAATATTAAATTTGTTAAAATCAATCTGTTAACAAAAGCCAAGCAACAAGGCAAGAATGCGGCCAGCCTTCTATCTCTGCACAAACACACAGTCTGGAGCAGGGTCTGAGAGATTAGGTGCATGGATTAGTGGCAGGTGAGAGGATCCGTGCGAGCATCACACACACAGCTCATTGGGACTGGATTAGCCTCTCCATTTCGGTTCTTAGTATCAAGATGTAAATAATAATTAGGAAATTCTCAAATAAACACAAACTTTTAAAAACAAGGTCAAAGTTGTAAAGTTTGCTCACATAACATCCACAAAGAACTCACTAGGATTGCCCATGGCCATGCGGAAAGACTGTCTACTAGCGGTGAGTTCTGGAGGGATGGAGGCTAAATCACGGCTGGGTGGGGCTCCTGGTGGCCCCATCACTGGGGGAGGTGCTGGCATCATCATCATTGGAGGACCATAGAGTGGGGGTACACCAGGGGGACCATAAGACTGGTGTGTGTGGTGGCTTCGGATGCTGTGTGCAATGGAGTGATGGCTCCTGTGACTATGTTCACTAGCTGGCACTGAACGTTCACTTGCTGCTCTTTCTCGGCGCATACTGCTCCGTGTAGCGTGGTCCGATTCACTTCCACTCCCTCCAGATTTGGAATCTCCAGCCTTTGGGTCTCTGTCTTTTCTTTTTTCTGTACTACTGCGGTTGGAACCACTACTTCTACTACCTGGGAAATCAAAAAAACAAAAAGAAAAAATACATAGTAAACGAGGTTCTATTTTTAAAATTTTAAATCTTAGGCCAAGTTTAGGCTTGCATCTAAACCACCGCGCCTCGGAAAAGTGATCCCCGTTTGTTGCTTTGCAGAGGCGTTTGACAAGCAGTAAGGAGGCAATGTGATGCCTCCTCACTGCCTGTTTTAACTCTATAATTGCTACAGCATTAGTACTTCTGCATTTCCTCCAATATACCTGGTGATCCTGCCAGTTTCTAAGTTACTATTTGAAATTGATTATGCCAAGCACAAAAGAAGTCCCTTGCTGGTGTGGTCAGTTTGCACCCCTTGGATGGCAGCTAGGATTTGCAGGTACTGTGCACAACATGCTTGTATCTAGTCAGTTTTGCAACCACACCCCCTGTCCATCCCTGCTCCATTGAATTGAACTTTGCCTGCTGTCCTGTAGTCACCCTGATGCTTGTCCCTCCTTGCATTAGGCACGCCCTGTAGACAAGGCCCTGCTAAGTTGAATGACTGTGGCTCCCAGTAAGAGACTCACAAGTGTAAAGGAAAAGGATAGGGTAGTGGGGATCAAAGAAAGTGTACTTTCATGTCCTTTCATGAGAGGAAGGACACCAAGTTGGATGGATAGTGGAAAATGCCTTTACATATATACAGGCAGAGAGGCCTGAGGAAGGGGTACAGGTGGAGAATAGAGAGCTGGGACTAAGCACAGCAGTACAGGAGCCATCTGCTACCTAGTGCGGAGATGCCTTTTTGATGTCACAGGGCTTCTCTGCAGTGTGTGACATGTTACAGTAGCCTGCCCATTTATTAAGCACACGCCCCCTGCTATGGGGAAGACGTGAAGGTAAGCTGTACAGTCATGTGACCAGCAAATAAAATGTCCAAAAAGGGTTCACAGCAATTATTCTTAAAATTAAATTCAATTATAGTTGGCAAATAATATTGCTGTATTAAGTGATATTAAAGTCTTTTTTTTTTTAATAACATGTTATACTTACCTGCTTTTTGCAGCGGTTTTGCACAAAGAAGCCCAGATCCTACTCTTCTCGGGTCCATCGCCAGAGCTTCTGGCCCCTCCCTCCTACCGAGCACCCCCATAACAAACCATTCAGACACAGAGCCATGGCTCAGCCCCACCCCCTCTCTCCTCATTGGCTCACTGACTTTGATCAACAGCAGCGGGAGCCAATGGTGCCTGCTGCTGTCTCAGTCAATGAGGAGGGAGAGTGCTGGACAGTCAAGGCTCTCGTGCAACATCGCTGTATCGAGATAGGGCTCAGGTAAGAATTAGGAGGCTGCTGCACACACAAGGTTTTTATCCTAATGTAGAGATTTTTATCTTAACCACTTAAAGACCAGCCCTTTTTTTCAAACTTGTTGTTTACAATTTAAAATCTTTTTTTTTGCTAGAAAATTATTTTGAACCCCCAAACATTCTATATATATTTTTTTCTAACACCCTAGAGCAGGGGTCCTCAAACTTTTTAGACAGTGGGCCAGTTCACGGTCCCTCAGACTGTTGGGGGGCCGCACTATAGTTTAAAAGAAATATGAACTAATTCCTAAATTCCTATGCACACATCTTTTTTGTAGTGCAAAAGAATAAAAGAATCAATAATAAATAATAATATATATAGGGGATGGACAGGGGGACAGAGGGATGGACAGAGGGGTGGACAGGGGGACAGAGGGGTGGACAGGGGGATAGTGGGGTGGACAGGGGACAGTGGGGTGGACAGGGGACAGAGGGATGGACAGGGGGACAGAGGGATGGACAGGGGGACAGAGGGATGGACAGGGGGACAGAGGGATGGACAGGGGGACAGAGGGATGGACAGGGGGACAGAGGGATGGACAGGAGGACAGAGGGGGGGACAGGGGGACAGAGGGATGGACAGGAGGACAGAGGGGGGGACAGGGGGACAGGGGGTGGACAGGGGGACAGTGGGGTGGACAGGGGGGGGGACAGTGGAGTGGACAGGGGGACAGTGGGATGGACAGAGGGGTGGACAGGGGACAGAGGGGTGGACAGGGACAGAGGGGTGGACAGGGACAGAGGGGGGCATTGGGGTGGACAGGGGGACAGAGGGATGGACAGGGGGACAGAGGGGTGGACAGGGGGACAGAGGGGTGGACAGGGGGACAGAGGGGTGGACAGGGGGACAGAGGGGTGGACAGGGGGACAGAGGGGTGGACAGGGGGACAGAGGGGTGGACAGGGGGACAGAGGGGTGGACAGGGGGACAGAGGGGTGGACAGGGGGACAGAGGGGGGGCAGAGGGGTGGACAGGGGGACAGAGGGGTGGACAGTGGGGTGGACAGGGGGACAGAGGGGTGGACAGTGGGGTGGAAAGGGTGACAGAGAGGGGGACAGTGGGGTGGACAGGGGGACAGAGGGGTGGACAGGGGGACAGAGGGGTGGACAGGGGGACAGAGGGGTGGACAGAGGGGTGGACAGAGGGGTGGACAGAGGGGGGACAGAGGGGTGGACAGAGGGGGGACAGTGGGGTGGACAGGGGGACAGTGGGGTGGACAGGGGGACAGTGGGGTGGACAGGGGGACAGTGGGGTGGACAGGGGACAGAGGGGTGGACAGGGGGACAGTGGGGTGGACAGAGGGGGGGACAGGGGGACAGTGGGGTGGACAGGGGGACAGAGGGGTGGACAGAGGGGTGGACAGGGGGACAGTGGGGTGGACAGGGGGACAGTGGGGTGGACAGGGGGACAGAGGGGTGGACAGGGGGACAGAGGGGTGGACAGAGGGGGGACAGGGGGACAGAGGGGTGGACAGAGGGGGGACAGGGGGACAGTGGGGTGGATAGAGGGGGGGCAGTGGGGTGGACAGGGGGACAGTGGGGTGGACAGGGGCCAGAGGGCTGGACAGGGGGACAGAGGGGTGGACAGGGGGACAGAGGGGTGGACAGGGGGACAGAGGGGTGGACAGGGGGACAGAGGGGTGGACAGGGGGACAGAGGGGTGGACAGAGGGGTGGACAGAGGGGTGGACAGAGGGGTGGACAGAGGGGTGGACAGAGGGGTGGACAGGGGGACAGTGGGGTGGACAGGGGGGACAGAGGGGTGGACAGGGGGACAGTGGGGTGGACAGGGGGACAGTGGGGTGGACAGAGGGGGGACAGTGGGGTGGACAGGGGGACAGTGGGGTGGACAGGGGGACAGAGGGGTGGACAGAGGGGGGACAGGGGGACAGAGGGGTGGACAGAGGGGGGACAGGGGGACAGTGGGGTGGACAGAGGGGGGACAGGGGGACAGTGGGGCGGACAGGGGGACAGAGGGGTGGATAGGGGGACAGAGGGGTGGACAGGGGGACAGAGGGGTGGACGGGGGACAGAGGGGTGGACAGGGGGACAGTGGGGTGGACAGGGGGACAGTGGGGTGGACAGGGGGACAGAGGGGTGGACAGGGGGACAGTGAGGTGGACAGGGGGACAGTGAGGTGGACAGGGGGACAGTGGGGTGGACAGGGGGACAGTGGGGTGGACAGGGGGACAGTGGGACAGTGGGGTGGACAGGGGGACAGAGGGGTGAACAGGGGGACAGTGGGGTGGACAGTGGGACAGTGGGGGGGACAGGGGGACAGTGGGGGGGACAGGGGGACAGTGGGGGGGACAGGGGGACAGAGGGGTGGACAGGGGGACAGTGGGGTGGACAGGGGGACAGTGGGGTCCTCACTTGTTAGTAGGCTGTTGCTTGAAGCCTCCGCTCGCGCTGTCACTCTTCGCTCCTCCTGTCTCCGTGCGGGACTGTGCTGGGAACTACACTTCCCAGCATGCAGCGTGACACACGGAGCCCTCCATTACTGGGGTGGGGGAGGCGGCTTGAGCGGAGCGGAGCAGATATGCTCCCTGCCGAAGCCGAGCCGACCTGGCCCCGGCCCGAGCCTGGATTGTCGGGAATCCGGCCCTGGGTGGATTGGGCCGGATAAATGTCCTCGGCGGGCCGCATGTGGCCCGCGGGCCATAGTTTGAGGACCCCTGCCCTAGAGAATAAAATGGCGGTCATTGCAATACTTTGTCACACTGTATTTGC
Source organism: Lithobates septentrionalis (assembly GCA_037952835.1). NCBI lineage: Eukaryota > Metazoa > Chordata > Amphibia > Anura > Ranidae > Lithobates > Lithobates septentrionalis. Next base: position 814,147 of record JBBDGP010000256.1, read on the forward strand.
GCAGCAGTCTTGGAAAAAAAATAAAAAAGTAAAGTTAGCCCAACGTTTTGTTATATTGTGAAAGATGTTATGCCGAGTAAATTGATACCCAACATGTCACGCTTCAAAAATGCGCCCGCTCGTGGAATGGCGACAAACTTTTGCCCTTAAAAATCTCCATATTCGACGTTTAAAAAACACTGAGTAACAGAACCTGGCAAAAATATGAAAAAATCTAATCCAGCAGCAGAAAGAACCCATTACCAGAGGACATTAGCAAAAAAAGAAGCCTCAAGGTCTGCTTCGGGTTAGGGGGAAACATTGGGGCAGTCACAGCAAAGCTTTTTTTTGTTTCCAATTACCTGAAGGTAGCGGCATATAACCCATGGTCTAAGAATCAATACCTGTGCCTTGTACTGTACAATTAAGATAAATATAAACCCCAACAATGAACTTATCTTATTTGTTCCCTTATGGTCTGCAAAACATACCACTGAAAAGAGTTTTGTTTTATCTTTCTACAAAGTGCAAAATATACCTACCAGAAATGTTGTAAACTGACAACTTCCTGTGCTCAAGGAAGGTTAAGGAGATTGGGTGAGAATAAAAGGAGGAGTTTTAGAGCTGAAAATAAACCCCCCACCCGGCTCGCCGGGCTGTCCCGTCCCACCAGGAGACTCGAGCCAGCATGTCCGCCTGATGGCCGGACACCCAAACAAAGGAAGAATCGGCATTGATCGGGTGTCGGATGTAGTAACCCGGAAGTGGCGCCATTTTTAAGAAATCCACAGTATTCAAAAACGCCGGAAAAAACACACTTGAATGGAAAAAAAACCAAAGCACATAATATATAACCCAATTTTATTGTAAAATGAGTGAGGTTACGCTGAGTAAATATACCGAAAACGTCATGCTTTCAAATTGCGCATGCTTGTGGAATGGTGACCAATTACAGTACATAAAAATCTTTACAGGTTACCAGTTTAGAGTTAGAGGAGATCTAGTGCTAGAATTAGTACTCTTGCTCTGATGTTTGCAGAAATACCTCAATGTGTGCTTTTAACACCAAATATGGGTGTGACCTACGTATGCGTTCACCACTGCGCGTGAGCATTAGGGGGGGGAGGGAAATAGCGCTTGAAAACATTTTTCTCTTTTATTACATTTTTTATTTTTACACTGTCCCTTTAAAAAAAATTGGGTTGGTGGGAGGGGGAGTGTCCATGATTTGCAGATATGTACCAAATGACTTTTTGCTTAACACATTGCTTCAATGATTTAATCCCCGTTATTGAGCTGGGATAATTTGACATTGTATTTGCTTTAGAAAGTGTGTCTTTATTCATGCTCACCTTCACTATGTTGGCTACCAGCACTTCCACCACCATAGCTATATCCAGGATCTGGGAAACCTGGGTGTGGGCTGTAGGGATGAGGCAATGGATACTGATACTGAAATGCCATCGGCCACGGAGCAGCTCCTGGGTGCGGTAAGGGAGCAAGTGTGTCCTGATCAGATGTTCCACTAGACCCATCATGGTCATTAAGAGAGAGATTTGCCATGTCTGTGGGTTAAAGGAGAAGTAATTATATTCAAGTTTTGGTGTGTGATAAACTATAAACACAAGATGGCACTGTAATAGAAATGGTGGTGGTACACAAATAAAGAAGTTGGAGTATGATACATACTGCCACAAAGATCTCCAAAAATATAGTAGCACTGCTCAGAGAAAGTGATTTTATTGACGGTGTGGCGGATGTATCCAGCTTTAAGGAGGTTGCTGGCATATTTTCGCGCTTCTCGCCGATCCGTGAAGCCCTCCACATGGTTATAAAGCCAGTCCACCACATCAGAACCTGGAATAAAACAGGAGTAAGATATTCATAATAAAAAGAAAATAATATTTCTGCAGAGGAATAAGGCTGTAAAATAATAAAAGCCATCAGTAACGTTACACCAATTGCCATAATAGCCTCTTTTGGTGTAAAAGACTAAGTGCACTTAAACTTCACAACACAAATTTTAAATTTACACAAATGTGGAGGGAATATCTATCTTTTTAAAGTGCTTTGAAAATCTTGGTAACACAGGTAATCTTGTTACAGATGAGAAGCACACCCAAACATCACCGAAAGGGTAGAATGGTAAAAGCTTGGAATGTCTATCTTTGCAGGAAAGACGCCCACTTTTTATTCCGGATAAGCACACAGAAAAACCCCAAGATTTTAAGATTTTAGCACATCCCCAGGGGATGAGTTTGAGGAAGTGTTTTCATATTATCTAGGAGCAAAAAACAGTCATCTGTCACCAAGTCTAGATGCAAGTTGAAAAATCTTTCTCTGACATGGAGTGCTCTTAGAAACTCCTCACTTAAAGCGGAACTAAAAAACGCATGCTATGTCTCTATTGCAATAACAAACACTTACCTAAAGCAGGAGATAGACAGGAATAACTCCGGGACAAACAGACTTCTTTCTGCTCCTCTACGCTCATTGGAGCGCTGAGCTGTGGAGGGGCGGGGATCGGCCATCTCAGGATCTCAGCGGCTCGCTGAGAGGATGAGACAGGCATCAGTCCAGGCACCTGGCGGATCCAGACTGTCGGATGATGTGGTGCCTGGACTGATCTTGGTGACGTCAGCAGAGAGCGGACTTCAGACCGCTCTCTGCTGAAAACGGGTCACAGGAGTGCAAAACGAATTGCACTCCTACGACCCATAGGAGAAGCCCAGCCAAACGAGCTCAGGCTGGACTTCTCCTTTAACAGCTTTTTGCAAAAACACCTTTTCCCTGCAGAGCTTCCTGAAACATTGCATATCTATCTGCTTTAAACATTGGCTAACAAGCGGCATATAGCACGATACCGGTCTTTAAGGGGCAAAGGAAGGAGGGGGAGAGTTTAGAAGCAGGTGTTTTTGGGAACTTTTTGCATGTGTCTTTACCAGCGAAATCAAAAATGATCTCCTCCTTGTGAAGCAGCCATTAAACCCCTAGCCCCTCCTACCACAACCTGACCGTTTGCAGCCTTCAATTGAATACACGCTGAGCTGTGCATGCGCAACTCAGCGTGCACTTCGAAGGCACTCTAGCTGTGCCAGAATGACAAACCCCCATGCACGTGTGCAGATTAATGCCATTCTCTGGCCGAAAACTCGGCACCAGAAAGTAGCCAGGGAGAGGATGACAGCGAATTTAACCAGCACATCACTGGAATGAGGCGTCGGGAATTCCTGGGAGTTTAGTTTCGTTTTAATAGGGTAACCTAAGTGTTTACACCATAGTCCTCCTGGCATCATCATTTTATGAATGCAGTAGGCCTGTATGCACAGGTTGGACCCCCTTTCTCAAGAAAAGAAACCCAGAGGAGAATATTCAGGTGACAAGTTCAGTACGCTGTGGTGAAGTGTGGGTGTGGCAATATAGTGTTAACAGTGGGAAGGGCTTAATACTTGGACCTATATACAGAGTGCAGGGGTGCACAGTATGAACCATACTACTTGTACTACATACAGGTGTGGGTAATGCATAGATACAGGGGTCAGATTATAAGCACATGCTTTTTCAAATTTACCAAACACATTCATTGTGAACACCTGATGTACTTTTCATTAAACCTAGAAGCACAGCATTGCACAGGCTTACAACTAAATCTGAAGAAACCATGCTTTGCAGGAACTAACGCCGCCCTGGAAGATTCCTGGAAAGTGAGTTAACAGGCAATAGCGTTGTTTCCCGGATCATCTTCCAGGACGGCATACAAGAATTAGCGTGGGACTACGGCTTGAAGTACCTTCCTCCTGAAGGCTTGTTCTTTGCTGGAGGGCAGGTCCAACTGGTAATGCTTCACAAAGGTTTAGAAGCTGGACCAGGATTTGCAGATCTGGAGTACTGTGGCTACGGCTCTTTCTGCCCATGAAGTAGACACTGCCCTGGTGGAATGGGCATTGATATTCAGAGGAGAATTCAGAGAAGATGCAGATGAGCTTCTAGGATCGCAAATTTCATCCACCTTGCCAAAGTATTTTTTGAGACTCTCTTGCCTTTGTTAGGCCAATAGAATAAAACAAACTAAAAGGTAGATCTCGGCCCTTGCGTGTGGTCAATGTAGGCTAATGGGCATCTTCTTACAACCACCTTATTAAATTCTGCTTCTCTTTCTATCCTAGAATTCCCGCAAAATGAAGGAATAAATCTCTTCTGTGCAATGAAAATTTAATGCTACTTTGATTAAGAAGGCTGGATTCAAAGTAAGAAGTATCTGGTCTTGAAGAATAACCAAATGGCTCAGTTATGGAGAGAGCCTGAATTTCACCAACACTCCTTGCTGAAATTAGAGTCACTAGGAGAACTGGACCAGTCATCCTATTGTTCTAGTTTCACCAGCTACAGAATCTTTTCCATACTTTGTTTTAAAAATTCTGTTCATAGCAAGTCGTCCAGGTAAGGAATAATCTGCACTCCTGCAGACCTTAGGACTGGTAAAGCTTCCGCAAAGCACCTTGGGGAAAATAGGAAAATACATGATGCCGACGCAAGCCCAAAAGAGCATTGCACTGGAAGTAGAGAATATCCCCATGCATATCTGAGGCATATTTTGGCTTGTTCTCAGATTCGGATATGAAGGTATGCATCCCTTAAATGAAATAACACCATTAAAGTCCCTGGAGTCAGGAGTTCTTTGTGGTATAAATTGACTCCATCTTGAATTTCTTGTAGCGTACAAAGGTGTTGACCCGTTTCAGATTTAGAATCAGTTGGTATTTCCTAGATTGTTTTCTTCTTATAAAGATGTGAGAATAGTGTGCGATTTCCCCTTTAGCTCCCTGGTTTCCCTAAGAGACAGACTTGTGCAGTTTAAAATAGAGCATACTTCACACCATATAGACTTCATAAAATGAAACCCCGAACACTGCGCAGAATGCTGGAGGTGCAGCACTTCCCTGGGAGACTTTACGCATATTTTCTGGACCTAAGATTCAGCGGTATTGGACTGAGGCGCTAGATATGATTACTCTGGTTGCCTCGGTTACGATACCGATGAAGATGGAAGTGTGCCTCTTGGGCCTGATAGAGAATGGTGCAAACAGTTGCGAAAAGAACCTTGATTGGGCTGTTGCTCTTTTATGCCCGGAAAAATATTGCTATGCATTGGAAAAAACCTATGGTACCCTCCTTGGCTCAATGGAAACGTCTCATAAATGAGAGCCTTCCACTATACAAGGACACATATATAGGAGGATGCCCCCTGAAATATGATAAAATTTGGCATACATGGCTTGATGAACCTACTACGGCTTGAAGGCTTAGAGAAGAGGAGAACGAATAAGGTGTACATATGAGTATATTCATATAAACATATTCATATATTACTAAACATATAAACAGAGGACAGTATGCCTGAGTAGGCAATAGCTGACTCCGAAAATATAATGAGACACCAGTAATCCTATCTATCTAGCAGCAGCCCGAGCAAACACACTTAGAGCCATAAATGATCTGACAACTTATTAACCATGCAGATAACTGTTAAGCACTCAATGGTTGATGTTTATGTATAATTTGTGTGTATCTTTTGTTTTTCTTTGTTTGAAAAAAAAAATCAAATAAAGATGTAAAAAAAAAAAGAAAAAAAAAAAAAAAAAAAAAAAAAAAGAAGATGTGAGAATAGAAGCCACCAACCGCTTGTTCCAGGGGGATTGAGGGTTATATTATGCTTAAACAGGTCTTGAAGCAATGATAGCATTGCAGCTGCTTTTATCGCATCCTCTGGTAGAGAAGTTATGAAAGTTTTTCAGGGGGTTTGCCCTCAAATTCCATTCTGTATCTTGAAGAAATGAGGTCCAGGATAAACCGGGTTTTTGATTACAGCTTGCCACAGAGTGGAAGGATCCCAGCCTCTTGGCAGTCTGAGTCATTGTGGCTTTTCTTTAAATCGAGAGGTGTTGAACAGGGATCCCTCCTTTCTTTGCCCTTCCTTTACTGCCAACCCTTCCCTTGATCCTGTTTGGCTGAATCTTTGTTTTGTTGACAGATATTCTTTGACCTTCCTATCCATGGGGTCTGTTAACAAGCCAGCATCTTCAAATGATAGTTCAGACCTCTTCGATACCTTTGACAGAGAAGCATCTAGTTTGGGACACTTGTCCCATAGGTAGGCATCTTCATTCTTGAACAGAAACCACCTCTTTGAATTTTTAGGGGGCGGAACGGGACACCTTCTCAGGTTCCTTCCATTCTTGGAGAAATGCCTCCCTCAAAGCCAAATGTATTGGGAAGGTTAGCCTGGGGTACCACATACAGCAGAACGTGGACAGAAAGCACCTTACGTTCTTCATCTAATTCCACACAAGGAGATCCTTGCATAAGTGTTCTAAATGGCTGACATGTCTGGGTCATTTCTTTCTTCATGCTGTCCAGAGATCCTGCCTCTTTTTTAGGTTGTCCAAACAGTCCTAGCAGAGAATTTTCTTCCAAGTACATTCCCTTCCTGGGCAGATCAGCCCCTTTACTTTCTCTGGGTTCCTGTCATTTGTCCTATAGAGCAGAGGACAAAAGATGGCAAGGTCTCTAAAAAGGAGGATAAAGAAAGATAGAGACTAGTGCTCCTATTTACACCACCAGCCACAAAACATGTTTCACGCGGTGCCCCCACCACCAGGGAGATAAATATGACATACTGTAGGCAGACCCCCAGGAAAGCCGAGCCAGCAAGAGGTTGGCCTGAAAAAAAAAAAAAAAAAAAAAAAAAAAAAAAGCAGCCAGTGCCCCCTCCACCAGGAAGCCAAGAGGAGCCCCACAATCTGCTCTCTTACCTTGGGGCCAGAGTTTAAAGCAACTTCCAGATCTGTCTCTCCACTTGCAGCCACTCCCTTTGTGACCCAGCTAATTCAGGAAACAGACAAAAAAGGAGCCCAATACAGTTCAATGGCCTCCTTAAGTCTCTCAGTGGGGGTCCCAGCCTGACGCTGTATTCTGGTGCCGCCAGAGGTAACAGCGTCTAAGGAATCAAGTTCCAATTTTAAGCCTGGTGTATTCCCACCAACAAAAATGGCCAGCGAGGTACTTCCTCCACTCCCCGATCTCACTTATGCTTGCCAGACCAGAAGTGACCTGATCAGCACGTGCCCGCTGACTCAGGCATCCTCCACGCGAGTCCCAAAACCCTCACTGCCAGTGTACCTTGTACCACCTTTTCAGTACCTTGTACCACCTTTTCAGTACCCTGCAGCCACAAAGTACATCCAGGAAGAGGGGTTCCTCAAAGAACACAGGCTATCTCCGAGAGTAGCTTGCAAGAGTCTGAGCTACCTGCTATCCCCATGTTCACTGGTCCTGTTAGTGGGAGGCTGTAGCCAGGAGGCACCTGCCACCTAGCACGCAGGACTGACAGGAAAACAAAGTTTTGTGCACCTGTCCTGGACGGAGGAAATACACATACTGCGGGTCTGAACGCTTCAGCTGCTGTTTATAATGTGGATCATGAGTTTTCTGTGTTAGGTGGGAAGGGCCAGGGCTGGCGCTACCACTAGGCGAACTAGGCAGCCGCCTAGGGCATGCTGCCATCTAGGGGGCACAACCATGAGCCTATGGAGCTGCAGGGCACTGCAGGAGGGCATGATATGGTGACAGCAGCAGGTGCGAGGAGTGGGGCAGCGAAGGCGGCAAGGTGCATGCAGGATGACATCCCGTGATCCCGGCTCCAGCTACTGCCATGTGCCCTCCCCACAGTGCGAGTGGGCAGCCCAGGACTCGGAGACCATGAGGAAGGAAAGCAGTGAGGGCAGGGCAAGCACCAATAGCCTGGGAGGGAAAAGACTCCTGAAAATGAAAGCTCCCCCGCAGCTAGCGCCTGCCAGAGCCTGGAGCCCCTAGACTCCTTCAACCTCCTCTCCACTCCCAGGCCCGAAGGACAGGCTAACCGAGGGACCTGAGAATAAGGACGGGTAAGAGGCGCAGGCAGCCAGGGACCGCTCCACCTCACAGAGATACGCTGCAGAGCACCTCCGTGACCACAAAAATGGGTCCTGTCTGCTGCTGGCATGGAAGGTACTGTACTGACCATCTCGCACACCTTCCGGCAGACAGGGACTGGGACATGGGGGCACAAGAGGGAATACAGACAGAGCTAGAGGTCTCTCTGTCATCCCCCCTTTCGCTCTGTCACCCCACCACCCTCCGTCACCCCACCACCCTCCCTGTCAGGGGGTTATGAGGAAAGCATGGAGTGTGCTGCGAATATGGGGGGCATATGGCGAATGCATGGAGTGTGCTGCAAGTATAGGGAGTGTATGGGGAAAGCATAGAGTGCTTATATTAGATCATTTTCTACTAATTTTAAAATGCTAAAGTTTTTTTTTGGGGGGGGGGGGGCAAGTAGTTGGTCTAGCCTAGGGCGCAGAACAGTATAGCACCAGCCCTGGGAAGAGCCTCTCTCATAAGCCATCCTGGAAGAGGACCCAGAAAAAACTTGTCCATAATGTGTTGACGGACATAACCCCTTTTGGTCAATACATGTCAGGGCATGGCATATATGTAACATGCAAAGATATCCAAATATATACAGCCAGTCTTGTACCATTGTCAAGCAGTTGGCACAACCATTTTCCAGTTCAACACAACCTACTAATGCTGGGTACACATGGGCCAAAAATAAACTGGTTCAGCAGGAACTGGCCAACATTCGGTCGGTGTGTACAGCGGTCTGTAAGATGCTGGTCTAATGACAGGCTTTGTGTCGAAGGGACATGCTGGAAAACCAGAAACCGTTCAGTGCTAGGGGGAGATCGCCACACTTAATATTAAGTTGGTATATCGATCTGTCAGTTATATTTCGTTCAGCCCGCTGAGTTAAAAAAAAAAAAAAAAAAAGCGTGTACCAGGCTTTAATCAGCTCTCGCCGACAGCCTACTCATTTGACAGTGAATAATTTTCATCAAATTAGAGAGTGAAAAAATAGTAAAGCGGACAAAAAAAGTACTAGAGGATGTTCGTGGCAGTGCAGAGGAACAGAAGTATTTAAACAAAAATGGTTGAAAAAAAAAAAATAGTCAACATATATTTCAACAAATTATTTTTGTTGTTAGACTGGAGTTCCAGTTCTAGCTTGTGTGGGCAGTGAACTTCAACTTACTAAATAAGAAAAAAAAGAAAAAAAAAAAAGACGGTCAAATTTCCCCTTTAACCACTACTCTAAGCAGGATTTCCATACTTACCAATAAAAGCATTGGGAATTGTTATCTTAAGCCACATCCTATCCCGAACTTCCAGGCCAGATTCTGGGGAGCTCATAGCTTTTACAATTGTTACCATATCACTATGTATGGATAAGTGGAAGTCATCAAAACCTTTACAGAAATAGAAAATGTAGAGAAATGTTAAACCAGCAGATAATACACATTTCTAGTATTTCATTTCTTGTATAGGGTCACTCTATAAGGTGACTTCATACCTCCCATAATTTTACCAGAAAGACATCACTTTTGTATAAATCAGACTTACGCTCAGTTTCTGGGATAGAGCTTGTAATTGAAGAGCTGGTTGACGTGATTGTACTCATAGATGGACTCATTCCATAGGCTGGGTAAGTTCCAGTCATTGCTGCTGTATGAGAAACCCAAGCTGCTGGATCAATAGGTCGGATTGGTTCACCTAATAATGAGAGCGAAGATGAGACACAAAAGCACATTGGAAAAAAAGAAAGCACAGATAGCTGCATTTATTGAAGCAGAAAAAGTGAGAATCGAAAAGGCAGTGTTGAAACAATATAGTTTAAAGCGGAGTTACACACAAAAATGGAACTTCCGCTTTTCGGAACCCTCCCCCCCTCCGGTGTCACATTTGGCAACTTTCAGGGGGGAGGGGGGTGCAGATACCTGTCTAAGACAGGTATTTGCACCCACTTCCGGCACAGACTCCCATGGGAGTCTATGCCTCTTCCCGTCCCCACCGCGCTGTCTGCTGGGAACACACAGCTCCCAGGAGAGAGCGGGGACCACTTGGGACGCGCAGCGCGACTCGCGCATGCGCAGTAGGGAACCGGGAAGTGAAGCCGCAACGCTTCACTTCCTGATTCCCACACCTAGGATGGCGGCAGCAGCTGCAGTATTTGTAGCTGCTGGCTTTTAATATTTTTTTTTTTGGGCGGTGTGGGTGAACCCCCGCTTTAATGACTAAACGCAAGACCACCAAAAGATAAGATTTCTGTCATAGTCCAAATGGCAATGGGAGTATAAAATATTATTTAAACAGGTATATTGGTTACCTGAGTTTGTACTTTTGTATCCTTATTCCTCCCTCCTTTCCCACTCCCCTCATCCTGCCTTTTATCCCAGGTTCACGTTATCGACAAAAGTTCAATACAATCTGTGAGCATTCTTCTGGGACTACTAGAAGATTATACCTCTGTATTGCATTAGAGTCCATAGACTTTAGATATTTCATACTGTACAACTAAACTTTTAAACCTCACTTCTGTTATACTTGTTTAAACTCCCTTGCGGCTTCACAGCTTGTTTCCTGCTGTGGTGCGCTTTGTGAATGGTCCCACAGTCTTCTTAGGCCTGTGATGTGTCCCAGAAGTCTGCTGGGGAGGGGGAACTTCCACTCAGATCGCCGTGCCGATCGGACAGGAAAATGGGAGCAGGTACCCACTGCCCCTCAAAAATTGCCAAAATGTGAAGGAGGGCACAGGGCCGGCCCCACCCGATCATGGATCCCCGGCGGCACTTTCAGGGGGGCTGCAAACTCTTGCCCGCCAGCCAGCCCATTCCGCTGCTTATTTTACAGGGAGCGATTGGGCCAGTAGAGCACCGGTGTGTATTTCTACTTCCTGGCGACAGTGAAACGCACAATGGGGCAGAGGTGATGCCATCAGCCGGAAATGATGGCTGCGCCGCCTCCCACGTCTTGCATCATTTCCGGCTGGTGACATCACAATCGCGCCATTGTGCGTTTCACCGCTACCAGGAAGTAGAAGTATACACATCGGTGCTCTGCATCTATTGGCCCGATTGGTCTCTGTGAAATAAGCAGCGGTGTGTATATCTCTCTCCTCCCCTGTCCACAGAGTCCCATCTTGCGCCGGACACGACAGCCACTACAGTGGGTATCATGGCTGCTGTTAGAAATCACGGGGCCCTGTACAGCCTACCTGACGGGGCCCCCTTCGACCCGGTGGCAGGCAACAAGCTGCATCTGGTGGCAAGTGACACGCTCAGGCTCCCGCTGATTCTGCATTATGGTGAGTCGAACCGTTTCATTATATATTACAATGTAATAGTAGAAATAATGTGCTTCAAAAATGACACCATAACCACCATAGTGCCGGGAATGATTGAAGCGCCAACACCAGATGTTTGGAGTAAAGTGGGCCAGTCTGGATAAAGTCCAGGGCCAAATTTTTGTCCCAGTCCAGCCCTGGGCAGAGCACTAATAATAATAATAATAATAATAATAATAATAGGTGGAGAGAACTTAACCAGTTTGGCTCTAGAGCAAATTCTCATTTTTTGCACTGTAAAAATATAAATTTTTGACAATAAAATTACTTAAACTCCCAACGCATTATATATTTGCTGAAAGCAGAGGAGCTGTAGAATAAAAAAAATGTGTTACATGACATGAGATTTGCGCAACTGTTTATTAAACGCAGATTTTCAGGATAAAATATAAAAATGAATTTTAGTGCAAACACACGATATCTTATATTTTATCAAAAAAAGTGTATTTTTTTAAATGTGTTCTATTTACTCAATGCTGGTTGAGTAAATAGATACCCAACATGCTAAGTCCTAAAATTGCATGCATCAGTGATATCGTGAAAAAAACATACCCACAAATCTCTATAGGTGGCACTTTAAAAACTTTACAGCGCATCAGTTTAGTTAACCAGGAGCTCATGCTAGAATTATTGCTCTCTCTCCAACGATCACGGCGATACGTCACTGTGGCTGCAGTTTACATACGCGTGTTCACCCTGGGTGTGTTTGCATTTGCGTGTGTGGGGTACACCGCACCGCCCCGCTCTGTGAAAGTGATTGGCGACTATATTTTGAAGCCGGGAGCCATCAGCTTGTGATTACTGGGTCACGGTTTGGATGTAATTAGCATGTCCAAAGAGCTGAACTACTACTACTACTGAACGCAGCATTTTTTATGGAAATAATAAAAACTATTACATTTGAAGTGGAGGATACAAAATAGAGTTGGCATGGCTTACATTATAAAAGCACTGTTAAATACATACTCTCAACCCCTCTCCAACCTATTTAGCCACTAAACACTTAAAGCTGAAGCCTAACCGACCAGCTTGCCCAGGGTTGGCTCCATTTTTACCCTCCTGTCCAACTTTCTTCAATTGGAAAAATGAAAAGGTTGGGTGGAAAATTCTCAGCTCAACAGTGCCTGCATCCAATCCGATACAGGACACTGTTTGGGTATTTTGACAGCCGCTGGTGTAGACTGTGTAGACTGTTAAAATACAGCAGCCAGCAGGTGAGATAAATACATCCACAATGTTTAGGGAATTAAAAGATTTCTCTTGTTCAGCTTACAGGGCTGAACAAGGGAAATCACACAGTTTAAGGATGTACTTTACAGTCTCCAGCTAAAATCTACTGTACGTCATGTACTCCGCAACCTGTGCTTTCATCCTTGTGCATGTGCTGGCCATGGCCCTTCATAAGAACAGCCATATTAGGCACACGAACAAGGTACATATTTTAGAGCATGCTGTACTGAAGCTAAAGGCTGCAAACACCATCCGGCCCCAATCCTAGGAAGAACAGTGGTGCTGCAAACTCAAGAAATGACTTTAAATTGACACTAAAGAAACTTTTTCTCTCCAAAAATTGACATCCACTACCCAATAGCCCTGTAATCTATTTTTTATAAAAACAAAAAAAGTTCCTACAGTGTCTTTCCTTTTCTGACTTACTTCCAGTTGTTTAGAACGAGTAGTGCACGTTAGTTGTGGCAATGTGCACAGCTATATGCTGCTACCAATCTTATAGTATACAGTCTCATGTCCATCTCAGGAATGAGCAAGAGAGTGTGGCTATGTTACTATAAACAATGGAGAACAAACATAGCCATCCTCTAAACAGAAGCAAAATAAATAAAATAAAATTTTGAGATTTGGAGGAGGCTGAGAGCAATAGAAGGTACATTACATGTAGAATACATACTTTAATACATTTCACAAACGTGTCACTTTAATAAGAAATATAAAGAAGGTGTACAAAGCAGGGGAGGGGCAGTCCTTATTCACCAATAAAGTTATACTATAAAAACCCTGGGATTAGTACACTAAAGGATGGGTCATGTATACAAATATTGCATGCAATATGGAAAAGCTCAATTCACTATAGGTTTACATATATACATACACACATATATACACACACACACACACACAAACCCCCTGGCTTTCTGACCACCCACTTCCTTCAAAGACCCCCACTTCTTTGATGTCCAGGCGCCCCCCTCCCTAAAGCCGCTACTCATTCTTCCTCTGCCTCCTCCTGTGACTGCAACTTATCTCTGAAGATAGTGAGGGAGGCTGGTAAATACATGCTTACCCCCCCTGCTTTGTGACCCCCTTTCCAGTGCCCCCACTTCCTCGATTTCAGGGCGCCTTTGAGGCTCTCCTTCCTCCTATACTGAGGCTGCAGCGCACAGATCTCTTGATATCTATATCAAAGGTCCACCAAAATCCTTACCAGACCCTCACTGGGTGGCCTCACCCTTTATGACATCATTGACCTGCCACCTCGGTTACACAAGTGGTGTGTCAGTCACTGGCAACTAAGTGAAGGAGTGGTCGTATCAGCAGGCAGCGTTTGTGATTGACAATGGATTTACACAGGGAACTTTAAATTTTTTTTTTTAAACTGTGTGTATTTACACTTGTCATTTTCTGGTGAATGAGTAGGGGTAACAAGTACCTCATCGCGCATTCACATGGTGGGGGTGGGGGCCAGCACTCTTCGTCAGCGGGGAGGATTTAGCAGATTTATATAGATTAACAAAAAGAAGGCAAATGCCAACTCACACTTTATAATCAGTTACCGCAAACAGTTTCCTTTTTTGATAAAGGTTTTACATGAATAAATAAAAACTGATCATTTTAATCACCCCTGCCAATATTAAGTGGTTTGTCTAATCCCTGTAAACTGATTCATTCTGTTAGAGAGCTTGTGCTGACTTGCTGGATACATCACAGCTGGGCTTACGGCATATCCTAACTAAAATTTGGGACATGAGTGAGGGCATCTTGCTCCTGAAAAGAAAAACTGCATTCTCAGACTGGAGTGGATCCAGCTATTTAAATCTGATTTTAAAATCTATAAGAAAAAAGTGAAATATGATGTAAAAATACAAAAAGTACAAGACTTCCAAGGCACAAGCATGCTAAATCTACGAACTTACTTCTGGGTAAAGTAAAGCAGCCACGTGGAGAAGGATCCCAGCATTTGGCAACAGTAAGTGTAATTGGCCTGTAAAGAAGATTATGCGTACATTATACCGTATGTATTACAGGTTTTAAGCAGGATAACATTTAGTCCACACAAACAGTATAACACTTCAAAACATAAGAAAGATATAAATGTTGCATATCACTTATTTTGGACTATGCAAAAGGCTCCTTTGCTAGATCTTTTGGGGGACGTTTCATTGGAGATGTTTTTTTTCAGTTCTTAAATTTATTACTTGTTTTTTATTATTTGTCAGCCAGCACATCTCTAAACACACGGAGTTGCCTCAGCCAAATATTCATGCTTAACAAGTAGTAGAGAGGGGGAAGACACTGCACACACACCAACACCTGATGGAAAACAGAAATTGGCCAGTTTTAGTCTAAATCACTATTCCTCCCACTAAACCTTGGGGGACAGAACTTGGACATGCCCAGGCATAAGATAGCCACCTGACCTGGAAAAAAAAATAGAATAACCCATGGTCTATGACAGGGATGTCCAAACTTTTTTTCAAAGAGGGCCAGAATTGATGAAGTGAACATGTGTTAGGGCTGACCATTTTGCCTGACATTCTTCGAACCATTAAAATTCCATCTAAGTGTGTTCGTTCAAGCACTAATACACTGCCCAACAAGAATTCTCTTGCCTTTGTGGCTGTGTGTGAGTAAAGAGATGAGCTTGGGCATGTTATTTGTATATATCGCATTTATTGGTGTATAACACGCACCTTCACTTTAAGAGGGAAGTTTCAGGAAAAAACGTACATTTTAAATAAAGAACTGTGAAGCAAAATAAGGGTCAGTGCCCATCTGCAACCCCCCCCCCATCCACATTGCCAGGAATGCAGCACCCCCCCCCCCCCTTGCCAGGAATGCAGCACCCCCCCCCCCCCCCTTGCCAGGAATGCAGCACTCACCATTGCCATCAGTGCAGCCTGATTAATGCCCATGCAAAGGCAGCCTCGGAGGGGACAGGACAAGCGCCAAAAGATTACATACAGGAAAAACTCCTGTTTTCTCTGCCGCCTCATTAATACAAAGTCCCGCCTCCTATGATGGACAGAACAGTCGTCCAACGGCAGCGCAGGAGACGGGACTTCCTATTACAGAGGCTACCGTGTAAACAGGAAATTCTCCTGTGTACGGCACTCATCCCGCCTCCTCCCTGTCCCCTCTAAGGCAGCCAGCATATATATATTTTGTGGACCCGGTGCTGGGAGATCATTGGGGGCCACAAAAGATATACATGTCCAAATAACCAGGCGGGCTGTTCAAAACCGGAATGCGGGCCGGACTTTGGACATGCCTGGTCTGAGACTACACATTCTGTGCCCAGTATTGTACGATTTGCTTTTAGGACTTTTGACTTTGCAATAAAAAACGGTTTTCTGAAGCACTGTACAGGACACAGGCTTCTTTACATTAATACAACTGGGTTACATGCAGTTCATTTCAGGTGATTGTACAGTGACAAAAAAGCTGCCGACATCAACCCATATAACCCCTCCCACAGTGAGCTAGCCTCGCTTTTCTAGCAAGCAATAACGAGATCAAAAAAACAGAGGGGAGGGACTAGTGTCCTGTACTGTACCCAAAAAATTTTACTGGTAAAAAAATAGGAATTTTGACTTACCTGTAAAGTTCTTATCTTTGAGTACTGTACTTGACTTCCTAGACCATGGTTATATGCAGCTACATTCAGGTGATTAGGCAAAAAATAAACTTGCTAGGGCCACCTTTAGAGAAAACCACATAGCCCACTCAGTGAAACCTGAGTATTTTATCAAACAATAGAGAATGAACAACACAGACTAGAGGGGCCTGCATCCAACACAGTACTCCAATAAAGAAAAATTACAGGTAAGTGAAAATTTCTATTATCCTAATTGTACAGTTATTGTATTCTTAGACCATGGGATATACCCATGCATAAACCAGAGGAGTGGGCAACATGGCAAAACAGAACAGAAAACAAGGTTTAGAAACCGCCCACCCCCAAAAAAATAAAACTCATAGCAGCTTGAAGCACTTTGAGGTCAAAGATTGCATCAGCAGAGGCCTGAATATTCACCTAGAACTTAAAAAATGTGTGTACAGAATACGAGGTGATGGGTTTGCAAATTGAGGAAGTAGATGTTTCATGTTGAAATGCCCAAGAGACACCCACAACCTTTGCAGAACGGGCTCTGAAAGGGAAAGGAGCAACTCTACCCTTAAGGACGTAAGCCTTGGAAATGAGTTGCCTGATCCACCTAGCAAAGGTGCAACAGGAAGCAAGGGGCCCACAGGCAGGACAAAGAGGGACTGAGTTTTGCAACTAGAGACTGTGGCCTTCAGCTAGACTGACAGCCATGACCACATCTGAACCATAAAGGGCGATTTACATGTCATTTCATGACAAAGGGAAGGAAGTACAATGCTATCATTACACCATTGCACCACTATAGACGATGTTGCTAAAGTATTTACTACTTGCCCTCTGGATCCTGTTTCCTCGCAAATGCTACATTCACCCTCTAGCTCTAGTCTACACACTCTAACCCACATCTTCAATCTCTCTCTCTCTTCTGGCATCTTTCCCAACTCTTTAAAACATGCACTTGTCAGCACCATACTTAAAAAGCCCTCACTGGACCCATCCAATCTTAACCTACGCCCCATCTACTTGCTCCCCTTTTTATCCAAACTCCTTGAACGTCTAGTCTACAACCGACTGAGCATCCACCTTGCTGATTATAGCCTTCTTGATCCCCTTCAGTCTGGATTTTGTCCTCATTGCACAGAAACTGCTCTCCTAAAACGAAAACAATCTACTAATGGCCAAAACTAAGGGACACTATTCTGTACGCCTACTCATGGACCTCTCTGCTACCTACGATACGGTCAACCACCCCCTCCCCCTCAAAATACTCCATGCCTTTGGTCTCCATGACTGTAATCTTCGCTGGTTCTCTACCTACTTATTTAATCGCACCTTTAGCGTTACTTACAATATACAATTATTAAAATAATACGATACAATAATATTACAATTATACTTAGTCCTCTCCTCTTCCTTTCTCTGTTGGGGTTCCCCAATGTTCTGTTCTTGGACCTCTCCTATTTTCAATCTACACCTCCTCCCTGGGTCAGCTGGCAGCCTCCCACAGCTTCCAATACCATCTCTACGCGGACGACACTCAAATCTATTTTTCTACCCCTCAACTCACTCCTTCAGTCTTCTCATGTATCACTATTTTACTATCAGATATATCAGTCTGGATGTCACACCACTTCCTCAAACTTCATCTATCCAAAACCGAACTTATCATTTTTCCTCCCCCACGTGCCTCTTCCCCTGATCTTTCTGTAAAAAATAAAACAATGGCACAACTATCAGCCCATCCCCACATGACAAAGTCCTAGGAGTAGTCCTGGACTCTGAACTCTCCCTTAAGCCCCAAGTTCAATCACTGTCCAAATCTTGCCGCCTCAACATCTCCAAAATATGCCCC
Organism: Lithobates septentrionalis; assembly: GCA_037952835.1. Lineage (NCBI taxonomy): Eukaryota > Metazoa > Chordata > Amphibia > Anura > Ranidae > Lithobates > Lithobates septentrionalis. The sequence continues at coordinate 832,096 of JBBDGP010000256.1, forward strand.
TTTCTAACCAATGACACAACAAAGCTCTTAATTCACTCCCTGGTCATCCCTCGCCTCGATTACTGCAAATCCCTCCTCATTGGCCTACCTCTGCAGACTCTATCCCCCCCTTCAGTCCATCATGAATGCTGCTGCCAGACTCATCCAGCTTACCAACCACTCTGTCTCTGCTACTCCTCTGTCAATCCCTCCACTGGCTTCCGCCCACCCAATTAATTACATTCAAAATACTAACTACCTACAAAGCAATCCACAACTCTGCTCCCAGCTACATCACTGACCTAGTCTCAAAATACCAATCTAATCGTTCTCTTCGTTCTTCTCAAGACCTCCTGCTCTCTAATCACCTCCTCCAATGCGCGTCTCCAGGACTATTCCAGAGCCTCTCCAAGCCTATGGAACTCAATCTGTCCGTCTCTTACTCTATTAGCTTTTAGACGATCCCTGAAAACTCTCCTCTTCGGAGAAGCCTATCCTACCCACACCTAACAACTGTATTTTCATTTTGTCCATCTGATCATCCCCCACAGCTACTACCCTTTGTTCCACTTGACCCTCCCTTCTAGACTAAGCTCTAACGAGCAGGGCCCTCTGATCCCTCCTGTATTGAATTGTATTTTAATTGTACTGTTTCCCGATGTTGTAAAGCGCTTTGTAAACTGTTGGCGCTATACAAATCCTGTATAAGAATAATAATTACGGTAAAGAGACAACACAACCTTGGGTAGGAAGGAAGGTTTTGGTCTCTAAACTTTATACTTGTGTAAAAAAGAAGGGGCTATTTGCAGTGAAGAGTGGTGAGCTCAAACACTCCAAACAGATGCAATTACTTACCGGGAAGGCAACTTTACAAGCAAGTTTTTCCAATAGAATCTCTCGAATTGGCTCCAAGGGAGGTTTCTGAAGTACAGATAGCACCAGGTTGAGAACCCAAAGGACACACGGCAGAATAAATTGGATGATTTACAGTGGGCACGGAAAGGATTCAGAACCTCTTAAATTTTTCACTCGGTTATATTGCAGCCATTTGCTAAAATCATTAAAGTTCATTTTTTTTTTCCCTCAATGTACACAGAGCACCCCATATTGACAGAAAAACACAGAATTGTTGCCATTTTTGCAGATTTATTAAAATAGAAAAACTGAAATATCACATGGTCCTAAGTATTCAGACCCTTTGCTGTGACATTCATTTAACTCAGGTGCTGTCCATTTCTTTTGATCATCCTTGAGATGGTTCTACACCTTCATTTGAGTCCAGCTGTGTTTGATTATACTGATTGGACTTGATTAGGAAAGCCACACACCTGTCTATATAAGACCTTATAGCTCACAGTGTATGTCAGAGCAAATGAGAAGCCTCTCCTCAGTGCAAGACACATGAAAGCCTGCATGGAGTTGGCTAAAAAACACCTGAAGGACTCCAAGATGGTGAGAAATAAGATTCTTAGGTCTGATGAGACCAAGATAGAACTTTTTGACCTTAAATCTAAGCGGTATGTGTGGAGAAAACCAGGCACTGCTCATCACCTGTCCAATACAGTCCCAACAGTGAAGCATGGTGGTGGCAGCATCAGGCTGTGGGGGTGTTTTTCAGCTGCAGGGACAGGACGACTGGTTGCAATTGAGGGAAAGATGAATGCGGCCAAGTACAGGGATATCCTGGATGAAAACCTTCTCCAGAGTGCTCAGGACCTCAGACTGGGCCGAAGGTTTACCTTCCAACAAGACAATGACCCTAAGCACACAGCCAAAATAACGAAGGAGTAGCTTCACAACAACTCCATAACTGTTCTTGAATGGCCCAGCCAGAGCCCCGACTTAAACCCAATTGGGCATCTCTGGAAAGACCTAAAAATGGCTGTCCACCAACGTTTACCATCCAACCTGACAGAACTGTAGAGGATCTGAAAGGAGGAATGGCAGAGGATCCCCAAGTCCAGGTATGAAAAACTTGTTGCATCTTTCCCAAAAAGACTCATCGCTGTATTAGATCAAAAGGGTGCTTCTACTAAATACTGAGCAAAGGGTCTGAATACTTAGGACCATGTGATATTTCAGGTTTTTTTAATAAATCTGCAAAAATGTCAAGAATTCTGTGTTTTTCTGTCAATATGGGGTGCTATGTGTACATTAATGAGGAAAAAAATGAACTTGAATGATTTTAGCAAATGGTTGCAATATAACAAAGAGTGAAAAATTTAAGGGGGTCTGAATACTTTCCGTCCCCATTGTATATGTGCAACACCCTGAAGAAAAGTCTTGATGAGGGATTATGAGGCAAGAGGTTTCTGGAATAAAATGGAGACCTTAACCTTGAGGATATTCAGGGGCCAAATAGTCAAGACTAGGCTGAAGAAAGGCCAAAATACAAGTGATAAAGCATTCCCTGGGACTTGGCTACCTGTCCTTGCACCAGGCCAAGTAGTGGTTCAGTGGGCCTCATCTGCTTAGAAGAGGCCAGGTCTCGTCTGCCAGATGTCCTAGTATGTTTGCGTACCATTTTCTTCTGGACCAATTTTTAGTGATGAAAATAACTGGAAACCTTTCCTCCACCATCTTGCGCAGCAGTCGTGGATCCCTGGTCTTGGCTACAAAGTTCTTCAGCTTGAAGGCCAGGATGTTAACATTTGTTTTTTTTCTACCTTCGACAGAGATTTTTAAAGACTTCTGGGTGCAGAGACAACTCCCCAGGTCTAAGCATTGACAGCTTAGGAAATCCAATTGCCAATTGTCCACTCCAGGAATGCGAGTTCCCACCCAGTAGGGCATCAGACTTGTTTCTCTTAAAGTGATATTAAAATGTAACTTACTCTTATTTAATCTAATTTTCTTATCAAATCAGATTTTTCTTCTTTTTTGCTGCAGCCATGACAGCACTGGATCCGACTGGATTCAGTCAGGTAGGTGTATAGGGATGGCGGTGGGTAGATTAGGTAGTGGGCAGTTTTCTACCTTAATGCAAATTATGCATTAAGGTAAAAAAAAAAAATCAATTTGGGTTTAGACTCATTTTAAGGCAGTCTAGTTTATGGTGCCCCTCTGACAGTATGTAGGCCATTGCTGTGGCATGGTCCAACAGTACCCTGCCTGGGAGACCTTGCGGAAGGGAGGTCCAGTGTTGTAGAGAGAATCTGGTGGCTCTCAGATTCAGGATGTTGATCGGAAGTGTTGACTCATATGGGGACCAGGTCCCTATGGACAGTTAGAGGAAACTTTTCCCCTGCCCTTAAGGCTTTGCATCCATTGTAATCACCTTCCAGGGTGTTTGAAGGAAAGAAATTTCCCAATTCAAGGGCTAAATTGTAGATTTGCCAAGTCACTGTGAGCTTTGGATCATACACCAAGCAGGGTGTGATTCAAGGATTGGATATGCTCGTTCCATGTCGTATTGGATTGAAGAGGTACGGAGCAAAACTGGGCAAAGGGAAAAAATTTAGAGGAAAAATACCATCAAGACCAGAACACCCTCATGCAGAAGCGAACTAAAAGGTGCAGTTTTGAAATAAGAGTCTTTATGTGGGACTGTGGCCAAGATGATACCTTAGTATCATCTTGAAAGGTTGATTATCCAGCCAAAACTTTGCAGAAACTGATTTGTTCTTAGGCTGTTTGCAGACAAGATTGTGGCCAAGGTGTCTTTCAGGCTGAGGAGGTTGTCCAGGTAACCTGTGGCACATTTCCCCTTGGTTTGTAAAGGAGCCAAATACAGGGCAAGCAATTTTGTGAACACCAAGGGTGCAGAGGACAGCCTGAAAAGCCAGAATGGTAGTGCTAATAAGGCCAAAATTTCCCCCTGCATTACCATGATAGATTTCATTAATTCCATCTGGAAATTTGGAACACAAAATCGGTTTGGAGATTTTAGGTATAGTATTGTGCAGAGGGCTCATTTGCTTTTGGGACTTTGAATAGGTTTTGTGGGAAGATTAGCTTGTGGGGATCACCTTTTCTGAAGGACAGTCAGCAAACAGTACTTTCTTAAAAATCTGGCAGATGCCAGGTTTATTTACAAGGAGGTTTGCAAAATAATAAACAAAACAGTAAAGTAAATCCTTGTCATCCAGCGCTAACTAAACAGTCTCCTCTCTAGACAGTGCGGGGCTGGTCCCAGTCACCCACAAAACATGCGGAAAAGCAAATCTTATAGTCCAATAGCCAGAGCTCCTCTCACTCAGGTTCCTTCCGGAGTCTCAAAACCAGAGCCCTGTTGAGCTCTCTTCCTGGTTAAAGTGCAACCGAGTGTAGGTTCAAGTGGACCAGAACATCCGGACCGGAACCTAGCCTGCCCCAGACGCTGGAAAAACCCGGGCTGGATTCCGGTTCAATCCCTTACAACAGAACGAATGCGAGGTGAAATGTAGCGATTATCCACTATATCACCTCGCATACCGTCACATATCCTCCCCTTCTGCTTAAGCCCCTGCGGCTGAGCAATTGACCCAAGCATACAGTGCATGCGGGAGAGAGCATCTGCATTGTTTTTGAGCTTGCCCGGCCCATGCTCTACTGTAAACTTAAAAGGGCTGTACAGCCAGGAACCATCTCGTCACGTGGGCATTTTTCTCCCTGTTGTCACACATCCACTTTAGGGGAGCATGGTCTGGGACCAGCTTAAATGACCTACCCAACAAATAATACTTCAGGGACTCCAAGGCCCATTTAATAGCAAGACACTCCTCGACAATAGCATAGTTTTTCATGCTTATTCAGTTTTCGGCTCAGGTATACAACCGGGTGCTCCTCATCATCTCTATTCTGGGATAGTGCAGCACCTAGGTGCACCACAGAGGCGTCTGTCTGTACCACAAACCCCTTTGCGAAGTCCGGGGTCACCAGCACCGGTAGTACACAAAGGGCCTGTTTTAACTTCTGAAACGCCTCCTCGGCTTCAGGATTCCATTTGACCATGACAGAACCTCTATCCTTCGTCAGGTCGGTCAGAGAGACGGCAATGGTGGCAAAGTCGGGTATAAACCGTCAGTAATACCCCGTAATGCCTAGGAAGGCCCGAACTTGTTTCTTGTTTACTGGTTGGGGCCACTTTTGGATTGCCTCAATCTCATTGGTCTGAGGCTTGACAAGTCCCCGGCCAATAACGTACCCAAGGTATTTGGCCTCCTCCAGGCCTATGGCACACTTTTTTGGGTTGGCCGTGAGACCTGCTTTCCTAAGGGAATCTACCACTGCTTGTACCCGGGGCAGGTGTGATTCCCAATCTGGGCTGTGGATGACCACATCGTCCAAATAAGCAGCTGCATATGGGGGATGTGGTCTCAAAGTTTTGTCCATCATTCGCTGGAACGATGCAGGGGCCCCCGTGCAGACCAAAAGGCATCCGCTTGTACTGAAACAAGCCCTCAGGAGTGGAAAAGGCAGTCTTCTCCTTGGCCGATTCAGTTAGCGGTATTTGCCAATAGCCTTTTGTTAGGTCTAGGGTTGTTATGTAGAGAGCCTGTCCCAACCTGTCCACTAGTTCTTCGACCCGAGGCATCAGGTATGCATTGAACTTAGACACACTGTTGAGTTTCCTAAAGTCATTACAAAACCTGATAGTGCCATCAGGTTTTGGGACCAGCACTATAGGGCTCGACCGCTCACTGTGGGACTCTTTAATCACGTCCAGCTCTAACATATTTTTGATTTCTTTTGCGACTGCCTCTCGCCTGGACTCTGGGATTCTATATAGCTTTACATTTACCCAAACCCCTGGTTCCGTCACTATGTCATGCTGGATCACCTTGGTCAGTCCAGGTAAGGGGGAGAAAAAGTCTCTATTTTTGTGAACAAACGCCCTAACATCACTTTGTTGTGCCACGGACAGGGAATCAGTTATGGGGACGTCAGGTGTCACCGGTACCCGGTTCGTTAGAGATGGGGAAGCAGGCAGTAAAGACTCTGTCCTTCCAGGGCTTTAAGAGATTCACATGATAAATTTGGCGTGGTTTCCTTTTCCCTGGCGGGTAGACTTTGTAGTTTACCTCCCCCCACCTTTTCGACAACCTCAAAAGGGACCCTGCCACTTGGCTAGGAACTTATTTTCCACCGTGGGAACCAGTACCAACACTCAGTTCCCGGGGCTGAAAGTACGGACCTTGGCATCCCGATCATAGACCCTCCTCTGGGCCTCCTGGGCTCGCTCCATATGTTCTCGCACCAGGGGCAGGACAGCTGCAATTCGATCCTGCATCAAGGAGACATGCTCTATGATGCTTCTATATGGGGTGGCCTCTCCTTCCCACGTTTCTTTGGCGACATCTAGCAACCCCCTGGGAAGTCTACCATACAAAAGCTCAAAGGGGGAATAGTCTGTGGATGCCTGCGGAACCTCACGTATGGCAAACATGAGATATAGTAGCAAAAAAAATCCCAGTTTCTCCCATCTTTGTCTACCACCTTTTTCAGCATACTTTTCAAAGTTTTATTCGATCTTTCGACCAGACGATCCATTTGGGGGTGGTAGACAGAGGTACGGAGATGGGAGATTTTGTATAATCTACATAGTTCCTTGGTAACCCTGGACATAAATGGGGTACCCTGATCGGTTAAGAACCCTTTTGGGATCCCCACTCGACTAAACACCTGGACGATAGCTTTGGCGGAGGTGTTGAGCAAGGGTATGGCCTCGGGATAGTGCGTTGCATAATTCAGGATCACCAGAATATGCTGGTGACCCCGGACAGATTTCACAACTGGCCCCACGAGGTCCATGTCAATCCTCTCAAAGGGGACCTTAATTATTGGTAGAGGGACAAGGAGGCTGCGAAAATGGGGCGACGGCGCCAACATTTGGCACTCGGGGCACGATTCGCAGTACTCCTTGACATCTGCATATACCCCAGGCCTGAAAAATCTCTGGGATATTCTGTCCCTGGTTTTTCCAATACTCAGATGTCCCCCCATTACATGACCATGGGCCAGGTCTGGCACCACCCTGCGGAAGGGTTTGGGAAACAGTAGCTGGTCTATCTCGTCCTCTCCACGTTTTACCACTTGATACAATAAATTGTTTTTGATGGCCATGTAGGGGAAAGACACCCCCCAGTTAGGATCTACGGGTTCCCCATCCAACATCTTAACGTTTTCCCTGGCTCTCATGAGGGTGGCATCTCGCAGTTGCTCGGTACAGAAGTCCTCTCTCCTGACCTCTAAGTTGAGTACCACATTCTGGCTAATATCATTGTCAGGGTCAGAGGTGTTCTCCTGTTCATTAGCCTCGGGCTGGGAGCTAGCTTCCAGGTCCTCCGGCTGCCCAGCCATGACAGGGAAAGGCTCCGGCTTCCTCGATCCCACCAACATCCCCTTCCCTTTGGCAAAAAGGGTCTGGTGAGAGTTCCTGTGCTTCCCCAGCAGGGGGAGCTCTATCTACCAGGCTCCCTTTGCTCTCCCATAAATTCCAAAAATCTGGAAAATCTCTCCCCACTAAAGCCTCCTGAAGCAGTGAAGGTACCACCCCCCCACTGAATGTGTTACATTGCCCCAGGGGGTATCAACCTCAACCACGCTGTCTGGTAGTCCCGAGTGTCCCCATGGATGCAAATTACTGAATAGTACTGGGGTATAGTTTTGTGGGGTTCACACAATCATTCCTGACTAGGGTCACCACACTACCAGAGTCTAGCAAGGCTGTGGGTGGCTTTCCATCCACTGAAATAACACACATCTGTTTTTCAATACGACTCTGACATGATGCAGTACATTCGACCTGTGCAAACAGAGAAATGCGTCTTTTCATAAAAGCATAATCACATTTCATAGGTTCATCATCTATAGGACAGTTTGCAGCAATATGCCCTAATGCATGGCAATGAAAACACCGTATGTGGCTTACCCCCAGTCCTCTTAACGGCCCCAAAGAGTCTAATCAGCTGTAACAGTCTTATCCACCTTCCCCATGCTCTTGAACCCGCGAAACAGTCTTACCGGAACCACTGGGCGATCTTGCACCTCTAGAGACACCAAAGTGGGGCGTAGATGCATTCACCAAGTCCTCAGTGGCAGTGTACCTCTCTCCACTAGGTCCACCAACTGGGTTGCAGTTTTAGGGTCCCCCTGTCCAACCCACTTCCTCAGGGCCGCAGGGAGCGCACGCAGGTACAGATCCATTACCTGGCGCTCCATGATCTGAGGGCTTGTCAAGGTCTCTGGCTGCAACCACTTCCTGGTGAGGTGGACCAGGTCAAACATTTGTGAACGGGGTGGCTTGTTGCTGGAGTAGGATCACTGATGCACGCTCTGAGCCCGGACTGCCATAGTGACACCCAAGCGTGCGAGTATCTGTCATTAGAGTCTCATAGTCCTGGGCCTTATCTGGTTCTAAATCAAAATAGGCCTTTTGGGGTTCTCCTTTTAGAAATGGGGCCAACAGACCCGCCAACTGCTCTTTTGGCCATCCCTCACGGACAGCGACTCTATCGAAAGTCGCAATGTAAGCCTCAACCTCATCGGCAGTTGTCATTTTCTGTAGGTGGTAGGATGCACGTATCAACTTTGGTTCCACTGGCACAGGAGCTGCGGACCCCTTTTTCAGTTCCACCAGAGCCTCTGCAAACTGCCGGTTCATTTCCTGCTGGGCCGCCTGTTCTGCAGCGACCTCTGCGACTTGGCGGTACATCTCCTGCTAGACCACCTGTTGTGCTGCAGCGGCCTCTGCAACTTGGCGGTTGGTTTTCCGCTGAGCTTCATTGGCCTGTAGCAGGGCCTTTATCATTTCCTCCATCTTCAGAAAAAGCCAGCTGAATCCACCACGTTTGGGAAGATTAGCTGGTGGGGATCACCTTTTCTGAAGGACAGTCAGCAAACGAGCACTTTCTTAAAAATCTGGCGGATGCCAGGTTTATTTACAATGAGGTTTGCAAAATAATAAATAGTAAAGTAAATCCTTGCCGTCCGGTGCTAACTAAACAGTCTCCTCTCTAGACAGTGCGGGGCTGGTCCCTGTCACCCAAAAAAAATTGTGGTAAAGCAAACCTTATAGTCCAATAGCCAGGTAATTTACAATATTTTGTTGCGCTAGGGGACGACAGCTATGGATGGGGGTGAGCAATATACAAAGGGATAGTAAGTTATATAAAATAAAGAATTAAAAGATATTAATTTAAATAACAGTCATCTGTGAGTTACAATACATTTATATGTTAAAAATAATAATAGAAAATAAAAGATGAAAAATAAAATATGAAAAATGGTAAAAAAAAGTCCAGGGATGGTGCTGGGTTGATGAACAAAAGTCCAGGCATAAAAACTGGGATAAAATGAGTGGAGGGGGGAATGCAGAGTATAGGTCTATGACCTCAGGGGGAGAGATGCAGATACAAACACAGGAGGCAGCTTGCTTGAAGGGCAGAATTCACCTTTGGAGGGAGATAAAAAGGAAGAAAAGCTGCGCCGACCTAAGTGCAGTACTGTAGCATAAACATTTATTACAGGTTAAAATGCACTCACTCAGAGTAAGGTAGATACAGGCACATCAAGTAAAAAATCCATCCGGGAAGCTGTGTGGTGGGCAGCAGGGCTCCACAGGGGGCGATCCTGAAAGCTGGAGTGTGTTACACTTGTCTCCTTGTCCCGTCTGACGGCGCAGGTGGTAACCAGTGTCACAGGCTGGGTTGAGACAGGCACAGCGTGGATCGTCTGTTAAGTTGTATTTCCCGGGTGTCAGTGACGCTGGGGGCGTGCACGCGTTCGGAGCATGCGTGCTCCTTTATCAGGCATAGCCTAAGGCGTGCACGCCCCCAGCGTCACTGACACCCGGGAAATACAACTTAACAGACGATCCACGCTGTGCCTGTCTCAACCCAGCCTGTGACACTGGTTACCACCTACGCCGTCAGACGGGACAAGGAGACAAGTGTAACACACTCCAGCTTTCAGGATCGCCCCCTGTGGAGCCCTGCTGCCCACCACACAGCTTCCCGGATGGATTTTTTACTTGATGTGCCTGTATCTACCTTACTCTGAGTGAGTGCATTTTAACCTGTAATAAATGTTTATGCTACAGTACTGCACTTAGGTCGGCGCTGCTTTTCTTCCTTTTTAGTCCAATAGCCAGAGCTCCTCTCACTCAGGTTCCTCCCTGAGTCTCAAAACCAGAGCCCTGTTGAGCTCTCTTCCTGGTTATTTAAAGTCCACCTGAGTGTGGGCTCAAGTGGACCAGAACATCCAGACTGGAACCTAGCCTGCCCCAGAGGCTGGAAAAACCCGGGCCGGATTCCGGTTCAATCACCTACAACAGAACGAATGCGAGATGAAATGTAGCGATTATCCACTATATCACCTCGCATACTGTCACGGTTTACATAGAAACCTTGAAACAGTTCTACGACAGGAACTGGTACAACAACTACTCCTTGTGCTTGAAGCTGATGCAAAGCGTAGAAATTCATCAGCACACCAAGGATTCCTCAAAAGGGTCCAAAGCTTAATTCACATGGTCACTTGACTGGCGAAGGGGCCCTGCGTGGCTCCGAAATGTTGCCGTATGTGTACCATATGACCGAGTAAAGCTTTGGACCCTTTTGAAGAATGTGCCGATGAAATATCTACACATTGATGGTCTATGGTTTCCAGCCAGTGATAATTACAGCACCTAGCATTACAGCCATTTTCAGGAACATGTACATGGGGAAAATTATGTTGGAGTCTGGTGCAAGGTGGCAAAAAAAAAAAAAAAAATCTTCCTTTGTTCGGTCTGAAGCTAGGAAATTGGAGAGCAAAGAGCAAGGTGGCAGAAGAGATGGAAACTATTTTGTACTCCTTTAAAATTACTAAGTGGACACAGAGGTCAGGGATGTCTCAGATCCAGATTAGAGGGCACCGTGTCAATTAGTGTGCCCACAGTAGAAAGCATTTGGCAAGAAAACTTCTGCTGCCTGTTTTAGTGTCTGCTTAGAGGTCTGCTAGACAGTTCAAGGCAGTTAGCAGTTAGATCTTGATTGAAGTTTAAAAAAAATAATTGTAATAGAGGAAAAATTCAGCTAGCAAAAAATCTGAAGTCTTATTGAGTAGGCGGGTTATATGGTGTGCTCTGGGGGCAGCTCTATCAAGTTTTTTTGCCAGTGTAGGCGGCTGATTATAACCCATTATTTAGGAACAGATGTCCTGTACTGTATAGTTTGGATATCCTATTTTCCTGATTGTACAGGACTGAACACAGACTTCTTTAAATCAATATGACTTGGATGACCAAAAGCAGTCCAACAGCTCAAAGAACACGAAACCCAAATAAAACAAAAATGGATCAGAAGGCTCAAGAGAGTAGCTTGAAGCACCTTACATCCCAAACTGGCATCAGAAGAGGCCTAAATCCACCTGGTGGAGCTCAAGCATGTGAACAAAAGCCTAATACAAGTCACAGATGTTGGATATTGAAAGGCCCATGAAGCACTAACAGCTCTGGTAGAGTGTGACTAAAGCTCACCATAAAGATTATTTATGCCAGGGCTCGACAAACCCTGGGCGCCAGGTCGCATTTGCGACTAGAATTAGCGACCTGGCGCCTGGGGCGGCACAGCTGGGGTATCCTGTGTCCGTTCGACACCCCCCCCTTTCCCGGCGCGATCGCGTTGGGCCGCGCCGGTAATTGAGGCCGCGGCTTTGCGGCCTACTGCAGTCCTATGGTTCCTTCTGCAATCGGGCGCCCTCTGGTGGTGGCCGTTGGTATTACAAGACAACCACCAATGCTAATGCAGCTTTCCCTACCTGTTTTCACTGCCCACTCATCTCCTTCCCTTTACTTAGAACCCCCAAACATTATATATATTTTTTATTCTAACACCCTAGAGAATAAAATGGCGGTCATTGCAATACTTTCTGTCACACCGTATTTGCGCAGCGGACTTACAAGCGCACTTTTTTGGGAAAAAATACTTTTTTTTAAATTAAAAAATAAGAAAACAGTAAAGTTAGCCCAATTTTTTTTTATATTGTGAAAGATAATGTTATGCCGAGTAAATTGATTCCCAACATGTCACGCTTCAAAATTCCGTCCGCTTGTGGAATCGCGACAAACTTTTACCCTTTAAAATCTCCATAGGCATCGTTTAAAAAAATTCTACAGGTTGCATGCTTTGAGTTACAGAGGTGGCCTAGGACTAGAATTATTGCTCTCGCTCTAACGATCGTGGCGATACCTCACGTGTGGTTTGAACACCGCTTTCATATGCGGGTGCTACTCACATATGCGTTTGCTTCTGCAAGCGAGCTCGGCGGGACGGGGCGCGTTTAAAAAAATTATTTTTTTTTCTTATATATTTTACTTATTTTTTATTTTTACACTGTTTTAAAAAAAAAAAAATTGTGTCACTTTTATTTCTATTACAAGGGATGGGGCACATTTAAAAAAAAAATTTTTTCTTATTTATTTTAACTTTTATTTTTTTCGCTGTTCTTTTAAAAAAAAAAAAAAAAGTCACTTTTATTCCTATTACAAGGAATGTAAAAATCCCTTGTAATAGAAAAAAAGCATGACAGGACCTCTTAAATATGAGATCTGGGGTCAAAAAGACCTCAGATCTCATATTTACACTAAAATGCATTAAAAAAAATAAAAAAAAAATTGTCATTTGAAAAAAAATTAATAGAATGTCCTTTAAGAGCTATGGGTGGAAGTGACGATTTGACGTCGCTTCCGCCCTGCAATGACTTGGAGATGGGCGGGGGGGGGGGGCCCATCTTCCTCTCACTTGTCTCCATGTCAGGCCAGGGACAGATCCGGATCGCCTCCGCCGTTACTGGCGGCCACGGTAAGCGGTGAAGGGCACCGGAGCGCGGCGGTAGGGGGGGCCCCTCTCCTGCCGCCGATAAAGGTGATCTCGCTGTGAATCTGCTGCAGAGACCACTTTTATCTGAAAGAGAACCGCCGGCTCTTGAAGAGAATACCGGGGTTATGGTAGCTAGCTGCTACCATAACAGCGGTATTTCTCTTCAAAGACAGGACGTATATAGTCGTCCTGCGGGAAGGAAGTGGTTAATTAAAATGAATTATTTGTCATCTCCCTGCTTGGCCCCTTTCACACGGGCTGTCTGATCAGGTTCGCCTGTCCGTTTTTCAGGCGGACCCGATTGGATCCTTAGCGGGAATATGGCGGTCTTATGTCCCTGCATGGCAGGAAATAAAAGCAGTCACATTCGTTCTAGTCGTCTCTGTGTAAATTTAAGATTGGTTAATTTTTATATTGAAAATAAAGCTTTTTCGGTCGTTTAAAAAAAAAACAAAAAAAAACTGGCTCCTAACTTTTTTAGCTGGCTCCTAGATTCCAAGCAAATTTGTCAAGCCCTGATTTATGCTATAATTTAAGGAAAAAGGAATCGCCCACTGAGGCAACTGAATTCTGACAGCTAACTTTTCTATTTGTTTTGGCAAATAAACCTGTCATAAAATTCTGACAACAGTCCTGGCCAATCCAATCTGATGCAGCCACTGCTCACCCAATGCATTTTCCTTTGATTTTTAAATACATGGATGGATGGATGTCAGATGGGAGGGGGTCAACAGTGTATGGTCAGCAGTTAACGGAGAAGGGAAGAACCTTATACTTCAAAATACAGGCCTTTTTTTTTTTTTAAACCAAGTTAGTTTTATTAACATTTTATGCAGTAAAATATAACAGGGCTGAAAAATTCAAGTTCTGAGCTACTAGCCAGGTCTTAGGGGCAGGGTAGGGGTTGGGTGGGGCAACTGGTGGCGAGTAACCCTTAATTCAGCCCTCATAAATTATCTCATGAAATGACACTTAATATTTTTGTAACTTACGGTAATTCTGCATAAAACATTTAACAGCTTCACCCGTGCCCATCAATGCCGCTTCACCCGTGCCCATCAATGCCGCTTCACCCGTGCCCATCAATGCCGCCTACCTGTGCAGGGGAAGAGTGGAGAGGAAGAGGATTGCCAGCTGGATCATCAGAGAGCCAAGGAACATCCCTGTAAACAGCTTTCATTTGAATTGCTGAGTGTCAGTGTTCCCGTTGCTTGCCGTCACATACAGCCCCGCCACTTTGATTTACGTCACACATCCTGGCATTGGACAGGTGATCTGTCTATCAATGTACCCGGGCCAGGAGGCAGGGCTGTGTGTGACAGAGTGCAGGGAACTCTCAGCAATTCTAATGAAAGCTGTTACACAGCAATGTTCCTCTGGGCTCTTACGATCCAGCCGCCTGCTCTCCTCTCTCTTCCCCGGGGCGATCGCTGGGAGAATGGCTCCCATTCAACCATGCCTGCCGGCGGTGCTTGACCCCCCACTCCGAGGCAGCCCAGCCCTCATTTTCCACTCGCAGAATGCGAGTAGACGAGTGGAAAATTTGAGGGCTGCAATATAAGTACACACAAAAATAAATTATATTCATGGGATACAGCAAGTTCCAGCATGTATATCCAGCTAAAGTACAGGCAGTTTTAGAATACAGGATACAGAATACAATTCCTCCTTGGCCAACTGCCCAGGAAATTGTATTGGTTACTCCGGCAGCATGCCAAACTTCAATCTTACAAAGCACAGGACTATGTCTATCATAGTACAGCAATAACATCATTTAGGTCAGTTGAAGAAAGAGTGGAAGAGGCCAATGCTGGAGAGAGTAGCCGGGGGGACCAAATGTTTTGACATTTTTTTGGGCAGCCCTATGTTGGTCGGTTAATTTTTCCCTTTCCAGTATAGCATTTACTGCAGTACACCACTGTGCAAAGGAAGGTGGGTCGAGTGAAAGTCAGTGTTTTATTAGTTTTTTGAGAATTAAGGGTAATATGGGGGGATGCCCCTGCAGCTTGACAGTTTTCAACCACCCGACGGTAGCTGCATATAATTCAAGTTATAGCCCATCTCCTGTACTATACAAAAAGGGGATGGCCATTTCAGGATTCTGTCAGTTAACGTCTATACATAACTGTTGGGATTTCCCAACTGACTGAAAATTTCAATTATGCTAATAAAATGATGGCAAGCCATATGGCTTTACATGCATTTAATGTAACTTTTGAATCTGTAAGACAAAACTGTCAATGCAGATTATTATTTCTCTGCTATCAGCATAATTCACTGACAAGTTTTTTCAGACTCCAAGAGAAAATGGGGAAAAGGGGAGGAACCGACAAGCTGATTGACAGACTTAGCCCTATTCCTGTGTGCTGTGTAAGGGGGTGTGCCCCTTCCCACCAATTAGCTGTCAGAGTTCTAATCACGGAGCTGTGCAGAGTATAATTTGAGCTCTGCCCCATTTTTCCTCAATGCTCGGACAAACTTTCTAAATTGTGGACTTTGAAAGGATGTAGAGAAGAGGGGGCTGCAGATAAACCGGTGCGCCTTACGTAGACAGATTTGTTTCATCTCTGTGTAACACCTATGGCAAGTCATTTCACTGGGTATATGAAAGGGTTCACATCCACTTTAAATAGAGGACTAGATTATTTGGGTGACATTAAGCCCTTCAATTGCTATATGTGGGACTCTGCCCTCTGCTTACCAAAGTATTTAGGGGTGAGTTGCAGTGAGGAATGCTTGTAAGTTCCATCTGTAAAGTAAAACTGCAAAGAAAAAAAATCTATCTATATAAAAAATAAAATTACCTCTCTTTACAGACTTACCCTGGTTTGTGCACAATCTCTCTAAGGACTCTGACTGCATCATCATTGCTCATGTTCTCAAAATTTATGTCATTGACCTGCAGAAATCAAAGATGCAGGACCTGGTTAATTTCAGTTCTGTAGGACGCCACAAGAAAGTTGCACATTTTGTGCTAGAAAACAATTAAATGGCAGCAGTTTCAAATTATGATGCATGATATTTTCACAACTGTTCACAAATGTCTATTTTGAGAAAAAAAGTACACTAAAATTATTTTTGGTGCACACAAAAAAAATCTTTCTTTGGTAAAAAAATAAAATGATAGATGGCCTAGAAGTTTTGCTTCAACAAAATGGTGCCTGTCTGTACACAGACACTGACTTCCTATTGCATAAATTTCAATGAAATTGGTAAAAGATGGCTTCAACTCCTGTTCTCCACCTGTAGAGAATGCCTCAGACACATTTCGTCCATTTTCAGGGCTTAATTGTAGAGGCAATGCGCAGGAAACACCACTGGTGATTATATAGCATCATAAGCCATAAATTAACATAATCCAGACAGAACGGTTGTGAGCGCAACAGCTCCACCTTCTGCACGGAGGACAAACCTACAGGACTTGCAGTAGTGTACTAATTAAATCACAGTCTACTGCATTACCTATCAAAATAACGCCTTTGTGCCACAAGACCAAAGCGCAAACTTGTTAATAGAATTATAAACACTGGGCCAATGCAGAGCCAAATAACCTGCCATGGGGACGTCCAGAGAAAGTTTGTAGCAAGCAAAGTCATAAAAATCTAAATTTCTCATTTCTATACTTGATCTGGGTCAGTGACTCAAAGTACCAAAGCCAAAGTATCAGCATGACAGCTGAGCAACTGACTTTGCCGACAGAGATGGTCAATGGCAACATACATATTTCTCCCTTGACATGTTTTCTTTAAAGCTTCATGCACACTATGCTTCTCTAACGCTTTTCTCCTGGCAGAAGAAAACTAACGTTAAAAAACACATTTAGGTGCATCAAGCATTTGGGTGTTCATTCATTTTAATGAAATTAATGAACGCACCTAGCATATAGATGCATCGGGTGTTAATTCTGCCCAAAGGCTCCTCTCCTAAATGTGATATTGGTGCGTTCAGACTTCTGCCCCAAAATGCCCCTGCCTCTAAATGCCTGTAAATGGCTATGTGTGCATGGACACATAGGGGTCGATTTACTTAAGGCAAATCCACTCTGCACTACAAGTACACTTGAAAGTGCACTTGTAAGTGCAATCGCTGTAGATCTGAGGGGAAGCACTGAAATGAGGGGAAGGTCTGCTGATTTTATCATCCAATCATGTGCAAGCTAAAATGCTGTTTTTTTTTTTCCTTGCATGTCCCCCTCAGATCTACAGCGACTGTACTTTCAAGTGCACTTGTAGTGCAAAGTGGATTTGCCTTTAGTCAATAACCCCCATAGGCTAATATAGAAGGGCATTTAGGGGCAGGAAAAAAATTTCAAACCTATGCAAAACAGGCGTTTTGACAGCTGGAGTGTGCATGAGTCCCAATACTGCTTTCTGAGGTTTGCAGGATAAATCTAGATGTAACAAGCACCTGCAGTAACATATCTCCTGGCTCAATCCTCCCATCAGCAGCCACAGCTCCTCCTTTCATGATGGAACCAATGTAGATTCCTCCATCCCCACGTTCATTACTTTGTCCAACGATGCTGATGCCCAGAAAGTTGTATTTTTCTAGTTGCACAAATAATACACAACAGGAAAATAATTAACAGCAAATAACAAACACAAAGAAATAAAAAATAAGTCTAGGAAATACACAGAAACTAACAAACTAGCTGGTGTCTTTTAGTCTGAAAAACTTACAAATGTCTGTTTTGGGTCAAACTGTTAGATACCCCACCAGAGCCAACACATTCTGATGGAAGAGATGTATCAACTGTTGGCATGGTTTTGGACAAGCTGGGGAAAAGGGGATTAAATCAGTATACCACACTCACCCATATTGAGCGTGACTGTGATGATGTTCAAAGACATAGTCGAGTCTGTGATGCTGCTGAAAGAAGACGACTGGAAAAAGAATAAATAAAGTTACTGGAAAGTCTATACAGGTTTAAATACATTTCCACATTACTATCATGTTTAAGTTTTAAGTTTTTTTTTTTTTTAAAACACCCTTTAGTAAAACTGGGTATGCACATACAGAAATTTGTCCCATGGCTGCAGAGCCGATCAGTGTAATCTTACGAATGGAGAAAAAACGGGTGTCCACTATCAGACTACAATGATGCAGCGGGAGAGATCCCTGAAATAACATCGCTTGTGTGGATGCGGGGATCTGAGAGACTTTTTTGCTGAACCCACTAGTTAAATGAAAAAAAAACAAAACTCCCCATGTGCACCCTGTTTGCTCAAAACAACAAACTTATAAATATACTGCTCGAAAATCAAAAGTGGCTTGATAAATCGGTTGGATCAGTGATTGCTCAGTTCTTGATCTTCAGTTAGCAGAGAGCCAATGACTGTCAGTCATCGGTTCTTTGCTCTGCCCCTCCAGCACTCACTGAAGCTTTGGGTTGTGGAGGGGGTGAAAGTGGCTGGCTCAGTCTCTCCGTGACATGCTGAGACACAGACCTAGCTGCCAGTCAGGCACGTGGGAAGATCTGGACAATATTTTCAGGATTCCTGCAGAGTCGAGACCAGCTCTGTGACATCAGCCGACAGAAGACTTTAACTCAGTTTAATCTGAGTCACAGGAGTGCAGAACTAAGTGCACCCTTGTGACCCACAGAAGTAGTATGGCCAAAAGAGCTTTGGCCATACTTCTTTAGGAAGAAAATTTTCAAGTTAATTATCTGTAGCCTTAAGGGTTCGTTTACAGTTGCTTCAAAACATGGCTTCAGACATGCTTTGTTAAACCTCTCTGAAAACCAGTCTAAGCCCCTGTCAATAAATAAAATGGTTAGCTTACAGTCCTGTTTTACCACTTAAGGACCGAGCCTATTTTTGAGATTTGTTGTTTACAAGTTAAATACAGTTTTCTTTGCTAGAAAATTACTTAGAACACCCAAACATTATACATTTTTTTTTCTAACACCCTAGAGAATAAAATGGCGGTCATTGCAATACTTTGTCACACCGTATTTGCGCAGCGGTCTTTTTTAGAAAAATAATACACTTTTTTTTTAATTAAAAAAATAAGACAACAGTAAAGTTAGCCAAATTTTTTTTATATTGTTAAAGATAATGTTACGCCGAGTAAATTGATCGCAAACATGTTGCGCTTTAAAATTGCGCCTGCTCGTGGAATGGCGACAAACTTTTACCTTTAAAAATCTCCATAGGCGACATTTAAAAAATTCTACAGGTTGCATGTTTTGAGTTACAGAGGAGGTCTAGGGCTAGAATTATTGCTCTCGACCTACCGATCGCGGCGATACCTCACATGAGTGGTTTGAACACCATTATCATAAGCGGGTGCTGTTCACGTATGCGTTTGCTTCTGCGTGCAAGCTCGGTGGAACGGGGCGCGTATAAAAATGTATTTATTTTTACACTGTTCTTTAAAAAAAAAAAATTGTCACTTTTATTCCTATTACAAGGAATGTAAACATGCCTTGTAATAGAAAAAAAGCATGGCACAACCTCTTAAATATGAGATCTGGCGTCAAAGAGACACTAAAATGCAATTTAAAAAAAAAATAAAATAAAAAAATGGCCCTTTAAGAGCTATGGGCGTAAGTGACATTTTGACGTCGCTTCCGCCCTGCAATGGTATGGAGACGGGTGGGAGCCATCTTCCCCTCACTCATCTCCATACCCAGCATGAGAAAGGATCCGATCGCCTCCGCTGCTGCCGAAGGCTCCGGTAAGCGGCGGATTACACAGGAGCGCAGCCGCTAAAAGTGATTTTGCGGCGAATCTGCTGCAGAGACCACGATTATCGGGAAACCGGACCGCCGAGCGAAGAGGATACCGGGGTTATGGCCGCTAGTTGCTGCCATAACAACGATATTCCTCTTTAAAATTAGGACGTATATCAGCGTGCGACGGTCCAGAAGTGGTTAAAACTTGCGTTTTGCTTTGGCTTTGCTTTAAAAATGATACCCCTTGTCTATGGCAAAGCTCGCTTGAAGCACCTGCAGCTTTTAAGAGGCTTTAATTCAGCTTTGGCTTAGTTTTTTTGGAGAAATTGCAGGTATGAGATATTAACACACACATAGGGCATCTGCCAAGCTTCATTAAAGCATCAAAAAAGCACCAACGAAGCATCAAAAAAGCATATTGAAGCGGTGGGGACTTTAATGTGTGTTCAAGTCGAAACAAGTGTAAAGGAGCCCTAAAAAAGATTTGTGGACTGTATTCCATATACTTATTTGTTTTAACAGTACAATAAAAAAATACTTTTTTTTTTTTCTCTCAAGGTTAGACAATACATTTTTTTAAAAAAAAAAACAATGTCTTCAAAGAAATAGACCTCACCCTCTCAACACGAGGGGTTTTTGTTTTCCTTCTGCGTCTCTTGTGCCTCCTCATTAGACGAGATGCACTGCTCTGCTCTGTGGAGTTACTAAACCTGCAAACCGAATATTGAATAAATAGAAAAAAAAACAGTACAGTAAGTGATCAACCTGTTCTCACTAGAATCCAAACACACACACTAGAACATGTCACATATTTCTCCCCAAAGCAGTGATGTGATGCATGTCAAAGTGTTTTTTTTGCCTCCATTTCCCCACATTGCAAAAGTGATGCGTCACTCAGATTTCTAATACACAGAAAATCCTCTGTGTAAATCAACAAGCATTCTCTATTCTATATAGAGAAACAGTTATCCCTTTTGCAGCCTAATCACTGCAAGCAGCAGGTTAATCAGTCTTATTACCTACTGTTATCAAGTAAGCATACACGAGAATTGATTAGACCCCTTTCACACTGGGGTGCTTTGCAGACGCTACAGTGCTAAAAATAGCACCTGCATAGCACCCTGAAA
Organism: Lithobates septentrionalis; assembly: GCA_037952835.1. Lineage (NCBI taxonomy): Eukaryota > Metazoa > Chordata > Amphibia > Anura > Ranidae > Lithobates > Lithobates septentrionalis. Next base: position 852,663 of record JBBDGP010000256.1, read on the forward strand.
CAGCCACTGCGGTCTCTCCAGCCCCGAGGGCTTTCACACTGGAGCGGTGCGCTGGCAGGACGGTAAAAAAAAGTTCTGCTAGCAGCATCTTTAGAGCGGTGAAGGAGCGGTGTGTATGCAGCAGTGCTTTGCTGTGGTTTTAATCCTTTCTCGGCCGCTAGCAGGGGGTAAAACCGCCTTGCTAGCGTCAAAATACCGCCGCTAAAACGACGGTAAAGTGTCGCAAAAAATAGCACCGTTTTACCGCCGACGCTGCCCCAGTATGAAAGGGGCCTAAGGGTTTCCCTCCCTAAAGCCCATACACACGTTCAGAAAATCGTATGAAAAATACTGCGTTCGAATCGATCATACAATAATTTGATCGTTAGTACACAGCTTTCAAGCTTTGATCATGACAGTTCATCTCATATTATCCGATCGAACGAAAATTTCTCGTACGATACCAGATCATACGATTTTAATTTAATTAGTACAGTTGTCATTCAAAAACACAATCCAAATACACTACAGCACATCACTTCTGAATTTTTATTCTGTCATATGAGAATTTTCATGACTTTAGTAATTCTTCATATAGGAGATTAGAAAAAAAAACAAAATACGGACGATCATTCATCCGATAATCTCATCTTGTTTAAGAAGGCATTACCCTATGTCCTAATTGTAAGCACAGGCAAATTAAACAAACTATAAAGCCTAGTAAATTATATCAGATTTTTTCCCGTTCAACCCAGCTGGCTGAATGAAAAAAAAAGACAGAATGAAAAAAAACTGACAAGCTGAGGAGGAGCTCGCTGTACTTCCTATTTAATGTTAGTACAGCGATCTCCCCACTAAACTACTGTGTTCTGACAGGGACAGGCTGCCCCCCCCCCCCCCCGCCAGAACACACTAGTCAGCGCCCACAGCCACTGGCTGCCAGAGCTGATCGGATACTTATTGAATGTCGATTTACCAGCATGCCCATTCGACAGAAGCCGGCCATTCGGCTGGCTTCTGTTGGACAGTCTGGCTTCTGTGTGTACACACGGGCCGAGTGACAGCCGGTTTCTGTTGAAGTGGCTGATATTCGGCCCGTGTACACCAGGCTTAACTTTCAGGGCCAGTTCAAACCATAAAGGTGCATCCAAGCACGTTTTTGACAGCCCATTAATTTTTATGGATTGCCAAACATGCAGGAATGAGCAAAAAAGTACTGCAGTACTATGTTTTTTGTGGCCATGAAGGCAACTAAGAATAAACCCATGCACATCTGTAAAGGGCAGCATGATTTCATGTCATGTTAACAAGCCTTAAAGGGGTTGTAAACCCTCAATGTTTTTCACCTTAATGCATTCTATGCATTAAGGTGAAAAACCTTCTGTGCAGCAGCTGCTCCCAGAACCCCCTACCGCATTTATCTTACCTGAACCTGTCCGATCCAGCGACGAGCACAAGCCCAGCAGCTCCAGCCGCTGTCTGTCCTCATTGGATGTTCACATTGGTCAATCAAATCCAGTGACAAAAGAGCTGGGGGCGGGGCCGAGTTTTGCTGTCTGTTTCAATGGACGCAGCAGCGAGATTCGTGAGCACGCCCGCAAGGGTGCCCTCCCAGGGAAAGCGGCTCTCTGTGGAGGCATCCCGTGAAGAAAAGCCAGGAGCGCCGCCGGGGTACCCCAGAAGAGGAGGATCAGGGCTGCTCTGTGCAAAACCCTTGCAAAGAGCAGGTAAGTTTAAAGCGGTTGTATACCCGCAATTTTTTTTTTTTTTTTAACCCTGTAAAGCAAAAGGCATAATGAGCTAGTATGCACCGCATACTAGCTCATTATGAAATACTTACCTTAGAACGAGGCGTCAGTATCTTACCTGGTCCACGCCGAGGGAGCTGTCATGTTGCCTCGGCGTGTCTTCTGGGTATCGCGGTTCCAGCGCTGTGAGTGGCTGGAGCCGCGATGTCATCACTCCCGCGCATGCGCGCGGGAGATTTCTTACTCGGCAAGGTCCGGCAGCTGCCGGGCTTCAGCCGAGAATCCCCTGTGCGCATGCGCCGCTGCAGTCAGCGGCGCATAGCAAGGGGAATATCTCCTAAAGCGTAAAGGTTTAGGAGATATTTTTTTTACCTACAGGTAAGCCTTATTATAGGCTTACCTGTAGGTAAAAGTCAAAATAAAGACTATACAACCGCTTTAACATTTTTTTTTTTTTTAATCTAAACAAAGAAACTTTACAATCACTTTAACCACTTCCGGACCGCCCACCACACATACTGCAGCAGGGCGGCCGGCTGCGTGAATCGACGTACCTGTACGTTGGCCGTGCATTAGATACAGCGGGCGCGCGCCCACCGCCGAAGGTGCCCGCCCACTTTTTATTTATTTACCAAAAATATGTAGCAGAATACATATTTGTTTTTATATTTATTTTTTCGGGATATATATTATTGCAGAAAGTAAAAAAAAAATATTTTTTTTCTCAAAATTGTCAGTTTTTGTTTATAGCGCAAAAAAAATTAAAAATAAATAAAATGCAGAGGAGATCAAATACCAACAAAAGAAAGCTCTATTTGGGGGTGGTGGAGGACATCAATTTTGTTTGGGTATGTCATCGCACGACCGCGCAATTGTCAGTTAAAGTGACACAGTGCCGTACTTCAAAAAATGGGCTGTCATTAAGGGGGTAAATCCTTCCGGGGCTGAAGTGGTTAAGAGTGTACGCCAAAAAAAAAAAAAAAAAAAGAACAAACAAGACTATACCTGCTAGTGGAATCATCCTCATCAGAATCAATAAAGCTAGTTGTGTCCAGCTCACTGCTCATAAGGGTGGATGAGCTTTCATACCCTCCAGTGTCCCTGCGTCTCTCTGTCTTTGATGTACCATTTAGCCTGGGAGCTGTGACAGACAAAAAAAAAAAAAATACAAATTTATGTAGGATTTATAGAAGTCCACAAGCAAGGAATACATGGGTAGATCAAGATATACATCAGTGGGCAAAAAAAGCAAAAACGGGATAATGTGCATTCAGAAACAATGCTTTTTTAGTTAGCCAAAACCTAGACAGTTATACACTAATTTTCTTTTGGAAAACAAAGAGAACACTCTGGAAAATATATTTCAAACAACTAAATTTATCCCATAAATAGGGTTGGTTAAGGAGCTCTTGCAGAGGTTGCAGCTTTCCCAGATGATGCAGTGCAGCAACCAAACACTTTTTGGAAACAAGTTAACGATCATCTTTTATCCATTACACATATTATATATATATATATATATATATATATATATATATATATATATATATATATATATATATATATATATATATATATATATATACATATACATACATACATACATACACATACATACCCTGTTTCCCCGAAAATAAGACCTAGCGTGATTGTCGGTGATGGCTGCAATAGAAGGCCTACCCACCAAATAAGCCCTACCCTGTTTCCCCGAAAATAAGCCCTACCCTGAAAATAAGACCTACAAGGACTTTAACTAGGGCTTATTTGGGGGGTAGGACTTATATTGCAGCCATCACTGACAATCAGGCTAGGTCTTATTTTCGGGGAAACAGGGTACATACATATACACACACATACATATACGTACACACACACATATATATATATATATATATATATACATACATATACATACATACACTAAAGTATATTGCTTTAGGGAACTTAAAGTGCAGGAACCAATATTTCACTGTTCATGAGTTTCATAAGTCAGTGTGAATGAAGATTGTTGACAGGTTTGTATGAGTTATACTACACTATGCATTCTTTTCTTTTTTGAATATAAGCCCATAAGCTGTTATGCATGCAGTTATAAATCAATTTAAACTAGGCCAAGTACATTATGGAAAAACAATCCAAATAAAAAACGGGTGTTTTCGGAAAGCAGACAATTTTACTACCAGCACTGAACTAATTTTGCACATTGGGGTTTCAAAGCAATACTTACAGCGGGAGTCCGGCGACCAATCTTTTTTTTTTTTTTTTTTTAGGTCATTGAGACACTTTGCTAACCCCAAAATAATACTCACAATTTGGGTGTAATATTTCCGCCTCTGTCTGTTTTCGTACTGAAGAATAACTTAAAAAATGTGATGCTGGCTGTTTCCATCTTGCTTGTGGGCATGTGAAGCCCACAAGCATTGATTTCCTGGATGTGGTGAATGCTGTTCATTCACAGCTTGTTCACGCGCATGATCATTGTTCCCTCACTGAATCTTAGGAAGCCTGACACTAAGCTACCAGGAGACAGTGCGGCGCCGGGGAAAGGCAATAAACACGCCTACTCCCAAGGGGGGAGAGACAGGAAGTGCCACAATAAAGTACAATATAAAGGTAATTACAGCGATAAAAAAAAAAATTGTGCGGCATTTGAGCATCTATGCAATTAACTGAAGGGGGTACGATTAAGTTAAAAATTTGAGCGGAACCCCGCTTTAAGGCTGACTAAGCCAAGCTCATTTGGAATTTACATAACAGCGAAGTTAATCAGTGCTGTAAACAAAGTCAATCATAGCTGTGTAAATGCGGTGGGAGTACAAATTTTTACAAATTATTTATTTGATTATGACTAACTAGTACACATTTTATGGTGGCCATCAATAACCAAAATATTATGTTCTAGTCATGTTAGTAAAAACAGGAGGAACAAGATTCTAGAGACCACATTCAGAAGCCCTCCTATAGATTTCTAATACAGTGCCTTGAAAAAGTATTCATATCCCTTGATATTTTCCACATTTTGTCATGTTACAACCAAAAACGTAAACGTAATTTATTGGGATTTTATGTGATAGAACAACACCAAGTGGCACATAATTGTGAAGTGGAAAATGATAAATGGTTTTCAAAATGTTTTCCAAATAAATGTGTGAAAAAAGTGTGGCATGCATTTGTCTTAAGCCCCCCTAAGTCAATACTTTGTAGAGCCACCTTTCACTGCAATTACAGCTGCAAGTCTTTTTGGTCATGTCTCTAACAGCTTTGCACATCGAAAGAGTGTTATTTTTGCCCTTTCTTAGCAAAATAGCTCCAACTCTGTCAGATTGGATGGAGAGCGTCTGAACAACAATTTAAGTCTTGCCACAGATTCTCAATTGGATTTAGGTCTGGACTTTGACTGGTCCACTCTAACACATGAATATGCTTTGATCTAAACCATTCCATTGTAGCTCTGGCTGTATGTTTGGTCGTTGTCCTGCTGGAAGGTGAACCTCCGTCATAGTCTCAAGTCTTTTGCAGACTAACAGGTTTTCTTCTAAGATTGCCCTGTATTTGGCTCCATCCATCTTCCCATCAACTCTGACCAGCTTCCCTGTCCCTGCTGAGGAAAATCATCCTTACCAAATGATGCTGCCGCCACCATGTTTCATGGTGGGGACGGTGTATTCAGGGTGATGTGCAGTGTTAGTTTTCCACCACACACAGAGTTTTGCTTTTTAGGCCAAAAAGTCAAATTTAGTCACATCTGACCAGAGCACCTCCTTCCACAAGTTTGCTGTGTCCCCCACATGGCTTCTCACAAACTGCAAACAGGACTTCTTATGGCTTTCTTTCAACAATGGCTTTCTCCTTGCCACTCTTGCATAAAGGCTAGATTTGTTGAGTGTACGACTAATAATTGTGCTGTGGACAGATTCTCCTACAGAGTTACCATGGGCCTCTTAGCTGGTTCTCCAATTAATGCTCTCCTTGCCTGGCCTGTCAGTTTAGGCAGACAGCCATGTCTTGGTAGGCTTGCAGTTGTGCCATACTCCATTTTCGAATGATGGATTGAACAGTGCTTCGTGAGATGTTCAAAATTTTGGATATTTTTATTATTTACCCTGCTTTAAACTTCTCAACAACCTTATCCTGGACCTGTCTGGTTGTTCCTTGGCCTTCATGATGCAGTTTGGTCACTAAGGCTCTCTAACTAACCTCTGAGGGCTTCATGGAACAGCTGTATTAATACCGAGATTAAATTAAACACAGGTGGACTATTTACTAATTAGGTGACTTCTGAAGGCAATTGGTTCCACTAGATTTTAGTTAGGGGTATCATAGTAAAGGGGGCTGAATACAAATGCACATCACACTTTTCACTTATTTGTGAAAAAATGTTGAACCATTTATAATTTTCCTTACACTTCACAATTATGTGCCACTTTGTGCTGGTCTATTACATAAAATCACAATAAAATACACTTACGTTTTTTGGTTGCAACATGACAAAATGTGGAAAATTTCAAGGGGTATGAATACCAAGGCACTCTATGTGCTCCAGTAGTATCTTACTTGAAAGGCAAACTGGGCTCCTTAAAATGGCATATATGGTTCTCTTTAGGAGGTATTGGGTCTTAGCCTGTATAGCCCATGCAAACCCTATCTGTAGTGACAGATGCTTCCGAAGCTGTGGGCATCGTGGAGATGGACTGCTTACATGGTGGTCCTGCCCACAACAGCTGGGATTTTGGTCAAGTGTTTTTGGCTTCCTTCAAACCCTATTCCAGTTGACAATTCATAGAGATGGTAAATTCGCTCTGTTGCACGGTCCAATCCAGGGCCTTTTGCACCACCATTTAAAATTGACAACCTGCTTATTTTTGGCCACCAAGGAGACCATAGCCAGGGCCTGGAAAAAAAAAAAAAACCTCCATCCAATACTCCCCCTTTCAAGAAGAGACACTATGATAATGCTTCATGAAAAATATCCAGCATTTACTTTTTCTTCTGAACCAGTCTAGTTTACTCATAACCCAATAAAATCAAAGACCCCCCCCCCCCCCCCATTTCTAGGGAAACTTGGTCCCCGGGATGCTCCATCCTTGTTCGTGTCATGTTTTCATGGTGGGATCCAGGTCCCCCATCTCATAGAAATGTTTTTATGTGACTTTGTATGAATATTTTGGGTAATGGTTTCATGTTCTTGGGTGTACTCGCTGTTATGTTATTCCCTTACAACAATAAAAATTATTGAAAGATAGATAAACTGGACAGAAAGGCACATAGGAGAAAACATATCATGGGGCACTTTACCTGAGCAGAGTACGTATGGTCAATGCAACCAGTTATATATTTGAGGTAATTTTCTAACCATTTCTAGACAAATGACAGCATGCTGTAACAATCTATTTTGTTTACTATTGTTATTTTATTACAGCCCACAAGTGTTTACCAGGGACATTAAAAAAAACATTTGTAACCTTATGGATGGGTATACTCGGGGGATCTTGAACATCCTAGTTAGGCCTCATGTACACTGGTGCTGGTAAACAGATGTTTAGGAGCAGTTGGGCATTTTTTTTTAACTGCTCCTCAACTCTCCTCTGTTATCTTACATGTACACAGGTTCATTTATAGTCATTTCTAGGTAGTTGACTTTAGAGGCTGTTTTCAAACCCAAAAAAAAAAAAAATGCATTCAGAAGCTGTGTTTAGAGGCATTTCAAGCGCCACACGGCGCTACCCATTTTTTTTCCTCTTGTTGGTGTCCATGCGAACTAGACGGGGTCTAACCTTTCCAAGAGAACGTCAAAGGTGGCAATTGACATGTGTCTAAAATTAAAAAAAATCTCTGGGTAATTACGCAGCTGAACATAGATATTAGAAAGTATCCTGTGGACAAGCGTTGAGCCATCAATGGATGTGTCCAGTAGCGACGAACTCTGGTCCTCTCACGCAATTTTCTACATCTTTGGAGCCTCAGCAAAAGCAACATCAGGAGCATTTCCTCACACATGCTCATCATGGGATCCATATTAACAAACAGCTAGCTCACACTGCTTTCTCAGCTGCTACTCACACTGTTCTCTCACAGAATGGCTAAAATAGGTAATACTTGTTTTTAGTGCTTTCTATTCATTTGGGAGGGTCTCCTGAGGTTATCTTTAGTAAACATTTCTGAACGCAAACGCCGCTAAACACGGCTGGTAAACTCTGCTAAACACACGGTTTTAAATGTGGATTACTAGCTGTGATGTTCCAGCGTTCAGGAGAGGTTGAGAAACGTCCCGTGTACATAAAGCCTTAATGTATTTAGTTTAACATGCTTTAACCACTTAACCTCCAGAATATTTACCCCCCTTCATGACCAGGCCATTTTTTGTGATACAGCAATCAGCGAATTATAGGGGGACTACGATATTGCGGCAGCCAATGGGACACCGACACTTTGTGGGAACCAGTGACAAATACAGTGATCAGTGCTAAATATACATACGGTCACTGTACTGACAATGGCTGGGAAGGGGTTAAAAACATCTAGGTCTATCAAAGGGTTAACTGTGCGCCTAACCAGTGTTTTCTGTAAACTGTGTGCTGCTTTTACTAAAGGGAAGTGATGGATTTTTCCCAGAGCTCTGTTCTGTGTCCATCCATTGCCTGCAGATCGGCTGCTGTGTAAAACCACAGCAGAAGTGGTGCGCCAACCCCTAGGCGGAAGTGCAGTGTCACGCATATATATGTGATTCTGCACAGAACAACCGCCCTGTAGCAGTATATCTGCAATGGGGAGGTCGGGAAGTAGTTAAAGGGTAACCTCACTTTCATGGGGAAAAAAAAACAAAAAAACATAGCTTATACATCTGATACACAAGCCACATTGAAAGTTATTAAAAATAACCATTCCTTTCCAATCTGCAACGCTGCAATTTTCTGTAAAATTCAATGCAATTTGGCCACTCTGAAGGCATTCTGTAAACGCATTTTGTATGGAACGCCTCCAGAAATGTAATTTCATGCGTGTGTGATTGCCTGACTGATTCACCAAAAAGTCTGCATTAAGATACAAGTCAGAAAGTCCGATTTTAGGCATCCTCTGCAACAAAAATTTCACTTTTAACAAGATACTCCCAAAGGGCTAAGCACTTCTCAAGTGATTCAGACCCTGAAATTTTCCTCATTAGAACTCTGCAAGTACATCAGCTGAATGATAATGAAAAAGTCGCTCCCATACAGATTCACTTTGCACAGTGCCTTAGGCAAATAACTTTTTCTTCAGAACAAAGACTATTTTTTTCTCAACGCTTTAAAGTGTACTTGAGATACAGTTACAGATGCTGTAAAGACATCATACCTTGGATACGGATACACTCGTCACAGCCAATGTTTACAGGCCTGTACCTGTACTGTTATCTCCCACAACCTCTGCATTAAAACTCACGTGCGTTTCCTGTGAAACCTGAAAATCCTTCTTTAAATAATAAAAGAAAAAAAATCTCAAGTGCAGTGTCCTAGTATAGAAGCTCATGAGCATACATAGCACACAAAATTTACACAGGAGCTCACAACCTATGTGCGCGATTTACAGTTTAGGCAGAGAAAGCATAAGCCACAGAAAAAAGCAGTGCTGAGGCCAGCAAAACCATCTTACTCTGGGGGCATTGAATAGCAAGGCTACAGGATGTGAGATTTATAGCTGGATATGACAGGAGATGGCAAGGAGATGGCAGGTGCAGAATGTAAATGCACTTAGATTGCAAAGGGCCAGTCCGACCAAAGTGAGACTTTAATTATAAGAAGAGCCTGGTAGGCTGAGTTAGCAGCTAGTTTTTGATTTTTTTGTCTTGAAAACAGGAGCAGTGATGAGGTTAATTGCCAACTGATGGAGAAGATGTAAACGAAGTCCTCAGCGGTCTCGCTCACAGTGGTGATCACATCAGCCGAGGGCTTCATTTAAACCATCTCCATCAGTTGGCAAGTAGCCACAACAGTGCTACTGTTTTCGATCGGACCTGGGGGATTAGCTTGTCGTGGTACAGGATTCATTACAGCAGCACCACCCAGCCGTAAATGTTCACATAATATGGTGTTTCATACAGAAACCAGTTGTGGCCAATTTTTATCGTGACTTATATGTTCATGTGGCTCAGTAAATTTCTGCCTTTTATCATATTGAGTCTCCAGTGGACTCCACTGTTTTCACCCCAATTGGGCACGGTCTAGTTTTAGGATAATTCCAGCATCAGTGCAGTGACACAACATATGTCCTAAGCGCTCATATAGAGACTAATTGGTGTTTTTGCTCTGTCTGAGCTTTGTATCTTTCAGTGCCTCCCATTGCATTCTCCCTAGAAAATAAATGCATAAAAAAAAAAAAAAAAAAATCAAGGTTAAAGCCCAAGTCTTGGCAGAATTACCTTCACAGGTCTCAAGGAGACAAACATTCTCATTCATTAGAAGGCCCTCACTGCCAAGCTGCCATAAATGTATGTCCTACGAATCAGTTACTTTACATGCTGGAGGAAGTCCAGGTCTCACTGAAACAGCTGGAGTGATCTGAAGGTAAGTACTGAAGGTCTCAGATCCCAGCACTGCAGCTGCATCTCCATTCCCCTCTTCTATTTACTACTCACAAAACACACAGCCTCAAGATCCATTTTGTGAATAGCCTGGAGGAGAGGTGGGTGGAGATGTGACTGTAGCATCGAGGACAAAAAGATCTGCAGTCAGGTGCAGTTGGCGCTAGACTACCTCTAGCATTTAACCACTTACCACCCAGTGCTGTATAAAAATAGCTGGACTGCTGCTGGCAGGAGGCCATTTTGCATGCGCATGGCCATGCTCTGTTATCACTGTGTCCATTGGACACTGCAGATCATAAAGCAAGGGTACAAAACCATTGAAGTTGTCACTGCACCAGGTGATCGCTATGACTAATCATAGTGATCAGAAATGTAAACTAAAGCGGCATTTTGTAGCCAACACTCTGTTTCCTCTCATACACCAATCGTCTGTGAAAGAAAATAAAAGCGTTTCCAACCGTGACTGCCAGCAGCATATATTAGAAGAAAAAGGAAGGGGTCAAGAGGAGATCCCCCTAAAAAAGATGGTCCGCTCAAGAACAACCAGTTGAACCTACAAAAACTTTATTGTGTCATAATAAGTAGAAACATAATCCACTAACCATGTGTATTTTAAAAAATATATTGCTGCAAGTTGCAACACATTCACATAGATTGTAGTTTTATTTTGAAATTACAAAAACTGTGGGATTGTGAATGCGTAGCGTTGGAGAACAGAAGCACACTGAAATGGCTCTGTCGCCAGTGAGTTAGGTTAGGGTTACATGGTTGGTAAGGTTGAATAAAGACAACAGTCCATCCAGTTCAACCTGTGTAGGTGTGTGTGTAGAAAAATTATTTCCTATACCCCATTACATTTTTTCGTTAAGATGCACGTCCAAGAGTCTTTCAAAACTATATATACTTCCTGTCGATACCACCGATTGTGTTAGAGAGTTCCACATCCTAACCACCCTGACAGTGAAAAACCTCCTACGCAGCTTAAGGTTAAACTGCTTTTCTCTTCCAGTCTCATTGTGTGGCCCCGTGTCCTCTTATACTCCCTGGGACTGAAAAGTTTCATACTTACACTGGGATCACCGTTGAGATTTGTATAAATCGCAATCATATCTCCTCTCAAGCGTCTTTTCTCACGGGAGAATACATTTAGCGCTTGTAGTCTTTTCTCATAATTGAGGTCCTCCAGTCCACTTATTCATTTAGTTGCCCTTCTCTGGACTCTCTCAAGCTCCAACACATCCTTTAAGGATTGGTGACCAGAACTGGATGGAATACTCCAGATGCGGCCGAACCAGAGTTTTAAAAAATGGCAGAATAAAAGACTTCTCTCTGGAATAAATTACCTTTTTAATGCATGCTAATATTCTGCTGGTTTTGGTAGTCGCAGCTTGACACTGCATGCTATTGCTCAGTCGGTCTTCTACTAGAACCCCTAGATCATTCTCCATCCTGAAATCCCCTAGGGATTCTCCCCTAAAGAGTAACTTGCGTTTATATTTTTACCCCCTAAGTGCATTACCTTACATTTTTCAGTGTTAAACTTCATTTGTCTTGCAGTAGCTCACTCCATTAATTTATTCAGGTCCTCTTGTAAAGTTTCTATATCCTGCTGTGTTATTGCCCTGCATATTTTTATGTTTATCCATTGGCTGCCACTCAGTCACCGAATTATATTCAAGATACTAACTATAACTTACAAAGCCATCCACAACCTAGCCCCCAGCTACATCTCTAACCTAGTCACAAAATACCAACCTAATCGTTCTCTTCTCCTGCTCTCAAACTCCCTTGTCATCTCATCCCATGCTCACCTTCAGGACTTCTCCAGAGCCTATCCCACCCTTTGGAATGCTCTACCCCAATCCATCCGATTTTCTCCTACTTTATCCACTTTCAGACGATCCCTGAAAACTCATCTCTTCAGAGAAGCCCACCTGGCCCCCACCTAACAACTGTACATTTATCTTCTCAATCAGCACATCACCCACAGTTATTACCTCTTGTATCTCTTGACCTTCCCTCTTAGATTGTAAGCTCTAAGGAGCAGGGCCCTCTGATTCCTACTGTATTAAAGTGTATTGTATTTGTACTGTCTACCCTCAAGTTGTAAAGTGCTACGTAAACTGTTGGCGCTATATAAATCCTGTATAATAATAATAATAATAAATGTTGGCAGCAAACACCGAGATTGAGCCATTTATCCCAGCCTCTATATAATTTATAAATACATTAAACAAGTTTGGTCCCAGGACAGAGCCATGGGGTACCGCACTAACTACTCTAGACCATTCTGAGTATACGTCATTTACAACCCCTTTGGACACGCGCCCTTAGCCAGTTTTCTATCCAGGTACATACCCTATGGTCCATGCCTACAGAACTCAGCTTGTTGTGGGGGGACTGTATCAAATGCTTTTGAAAAATCCACATATACCACATCCACCGGCCTACCTTTGCTCACTTCCTTGTAGAACGTTAATAGGTTGGTTTGGCAAGAACAGCCTTTCGTAAATCCATGCCGATTACTGCCGATGCCATTTTCATTAAAAAAGGTTACCTTACAGAGGCTGTGATCTGATCCAATTTTTAGTGAGATTATGTAGTGCGACTTGGTTGCATTTTGGATTTGGTTTGCATATTCTATGGGGCTAAAAATTGCACTGGAATCACATAAAAAGTAGCACAGGAACCTTTTCCAAAATCGCTCCATGCTTTGCCACCCATCAGCCCAGAGCCTGCTGCATGGATAGTTCCCACTCCCTCGCACAGATGGGAGAGGAGAGCCGATCTGCTCCATCTCCTCACGCCCCTCTCACCCTGTGTGTGCGCACCATGGATAATGTGAAGCCCAGCAGCTAAATGGTCAAATTCAGCTGAAGAAGCCCAACTCAACCATCTTTCTTGTGCTCACCTTGATCTCACCAGGATTTAGTCTTCCCAGCACCGAGGAACAGTGCTTCTTGCTATGATTTTTTTCTGTCAACATTAGCTTAATATCTTTTTTCAACGCTAGATGGCCACAGTTGTTTTTATGTTTTTTTGCAATTTAAGTGCAATATTTTAATTTACCACTAGATGGCCACAATAACTTTCGCTTCCTTGGTTTGCTCAGGTTATGGCCAGTTTGCCATTAGTCAATATGGCGCTGACCTATACGTTACATTATTCTACATGCGGCGGCCCTTAGTTAAAATGGCGCTGCGCTAGTATTTAAATGATGTACGTGATGAGCAGTTCACAGCAGCCAATCCCCCGAAGAGGTCCTGTTGTGATGAAACGCGTAGGGCGGGCCTGTTTGACGTCATCACGTTTTTCCTCCACAGAGATCGATGGTTTAGTGAGCAGCAGGCAGAGGAAGCCCGAGGAGACGCCGCCAGACTTTATATTGACATACCGCACGTTATTCAGCATCATGACGTAAGTGCAATTTTATCTAGCTTATCAAATAAATATTTTATATACTGCACTATGGACGTATTTCTTGCTTGTGTTTCCGAGCATTAAAGATCCAGAGGCTGGAGATATCCACTGTTGGGTTTTGGGAGACCTAAATCCCTGTGCTTGGTGTGACCGCCGTTGTGGTCATATCTGGTAAGGAGATTACATACTCACATTGGGTGAATACAACTTCTTGGAGATTGGGATCTTCCTTACAACCTCTTAGACACAGTTCACACCTGCATGGATGCCTTGATATAATGGGACTTTGAAGAAGCCATATATATATTTACATCACTCTCTGGGTGTGTTGCGATCACCGCTTTATGTGATGTTCTATGGACACTTGTTTTATTTATTTTGATCACGTTTGTGGATTTACAATTATTTGTTACAGCATTTATTATTTATTTAAATAATTTGTTACTCACTTAATACGAATTGTTTATTTAGGATCGCCTATTTATGTAATATCACATATTCACATAGAGGACTCTGCTTTAGTTTTCTTTTTTCACACATTACATTTTTCACCACTTCTGAATATTAGACACCAATTTACAATTTGTGTTTTGTTTTTCTTTTTTTGTCACAGTACTCTTAGCGCCGCATCCACCTATATGCCTTTCATATTTTGGAGCTGGTATTAGAACTTTCTTGATGCTGGCTGTTTCTTTTGGATACAATTCACTTTTTTTCTCTATTAATAATAATTTTTTTTTCCTTTTTCGAGCGCAACGTTCACCATTTGGTATTTTCTATTTGACCGAGGAACAGTGCCAGTGATGTAAGTTTAGTAAACTGAGCTGTGCCGGTTTAAAAAAAATAAACGAATGTAGTTTGACAGCTGCAATATATTAAATTTTTGCTTTTGTGTTTAGACAGGCTTTAAAACAGTCACCACACAGTTAAACCCCCCCCCCCATTTTATTTTTGTTAATCCTCCTCACCTTAAAGAAGTCCAGCCTGAGCTCTTTCTGCTGGGCTTCTATGGGTCACACTCTACGGGTCGTTTTGCACTCGTGACCCGTTTTCAGCAGAGAGCCGCCAGGTGCCTGGACTGTTAGCCATCTAAGCCTCTCAGTGAGCCACTGAGAGGCTAAGACGGCTGCTCCACGCCTCTCCATAGCTCAGCGCTCCAGTAAGCGTGGAGGAGAAGAGCTGCTGATTGACAGGAAGCAGCTCTCTGCGTGAGGAGCAGTGAGAACCAAGCCATCGGCGATGTTCGATCGCTCGGTTCTCAGTGAAGAGGCAACCGGGACAGATTTAGCATCGGATCGATGCTGCATCCACCTAGGCAAGTATCAATCTGCAAAAAAACGGATTACCATACTTCTCCTTTAAAGTTACTTCAACTTTTTTTTTTGTAAAACAAAAGTTATACTTACCAGCTCTGTGCAATAGTTCTGCACAGATCAGCCCTGATCCTCTTCTTTACGGGTCCCTCGCTGGCACTCCTGGCTCCTCCCCCTCGAGCAGTGTCCCAAGAGAAAAACACTTTCCCTGGGGGCACTACAGCGCGCTTGCTCACGAGCCGCTGCTCTATGCGTCCATAAGATACATAGGGCCGAGGCTCGGCCCCACCCCTCTGCTCTCTCCTCATGGGCTCACCGAGTACTAACTGGCAGGTATACACATCTATTTGGAAAAACTAATGGTCTATCTGGTGCATGCAGAGCCCTTTGACAATAGAAGCGTCCAACAAATTATCAGCAAATTCTACCCTGCATCCTATATGGGATCCCTATAAAAAAAATGTAAAAAAAAAGTTTTCAAGTTTTTCTTCGTTTGTCAGTAAATTTTGTAAATAAGTAATTTTTCTCCTTCACTGTGAGGTGGCACTGATGAGGCTGCACTGACAGGCACTGATGAGGTGGAACTGATGAGGCACGAATATGCCGCACTTATGGGCACTGACCAGCACTGATAGGTGGCAATGATAGGCACAGATGAGCGGCAGTGATGGGCAGCAGTGACTGGAATCACTAATGGGAACTCATTGCTGGCACTGGGGGGCACTCATGGCTGGCACTGGGTGGGGGGCTTTATTGTAATCAGGGAACTGATGATCAGTGCCCTGATTACATATCTAGATGTCCTCTGCGAGGAGATGCCACTGATCGGCTCTCCTCTCACTTTGTCAGTGTGAGGCGAGGAGATCTCCGTGTTTACATGTGACCGGCTGTGATTGGACACAGCCGATCACATGGTTAAAGAGTTGTGGCTCTTTACAGAGATCGGGAGTCGCGCTGTGTCCTAGCAACACGGCGCGGATGTAATCGCTGCGCGCCCCCCGCGGGCGAGTAAGAGCAGCCGTTCTGGTAAGCAGTCATATGACATCCACCCAGAGCGAGAGCGCACCGCCCAGCCATCATTTGACGATGGGCGGGCAGCAAGTGGTTAACCACATAATGCAAACCGCTGTCATTGTACGTCGGTACTTTGATGCTAAATACCGTTATGGCAGCAGCTAGCTGCCATAACCCCGGTATTGTCAACAACGGTGGGCGGTTCTGTGAGATAAAAGTGGTCTCTGCGGTGGATTCGCCGCTAGATCACTTTTTTCAGGGGCGGAAGAGGGCCCCCCACTCCTACCGTGCTCCGGTGGTCTCTGCCGCTGACAGGCCTGGAGCCGAGTGAGGTTAACATTTAAGAGGTCGTTCGTGCATTCTTTTCTATTACAAGGGACGTTTACATATATAATGTTTGGGGGTTCCAAGTAATTTTCTAGCAAAAAAAAAAAAAAAAAAAAAAAGATTTCAACTTGTAAACATATGTCAAAAAGAGGCTCGGTCCTTAAGTGGTTAAAGTGGATGTAAACCCTCACATATACCCAGTGAAGTGAATAGCCTCAGATGATAAACAGGTGAAACAAAATCTCCCTACATAAGTTTAATTTGTCTATCTGCTATCTTTAGCCTTCTACACACTTTAGAAAGTGAATATTTCCTACTGTTCCACCACTGGATGTTGAGTCTGGGCATACACCGACAGCTGATTGGAGGAAAGGCGCGCGCACACACCCCACCTCCACATAGGTAGAGGAAGGAAGAAACATGCAGAGCTGCAGTGTGAATAGACCAGCTCTCTGCTAATCTATTTATAGCAACCTCCCTGACACAAATATTTACCGCTTCCTATGTCGGAGAACCTGTCAGAAGTTATCATGATGATAACAGAACAGAGCAGCAGAAAGACACAGCACTCAGAGCTTTGGAGAGAGAGAAGTAAACACTAGATATATGTGCCCAGGTCAGATTTTATGACTGGGGTTTACATCCACTTTAATGCAAGAAAAGCATTAAGGTAAAAAACGTTTAAGCTTTAGAACTACTTTAATGAAGGTAAGCAAAGAAAAAAAAAAAAAAAAAAAAAAAAGCTTCAAGAGTGTTTTGTGTCTAGAGGAGCTACTAAAGTAACAAATGACTGACAAATATCCTTTATTTAAGAGGCTCACACAGAGGTAGTCCCAACAACTAAATTGATTCAATTTGACATTAATGACAGCCTCAGAGAGAGGAGTGGGGGATCCCAAACAGACATGACAGCAAACACAGAAGCAGAGCAAAAGGCTTGAAGTGTGGTAATGCATTTCAGGGAGGAATTCCCTTCATCAGCTTGTCTAGGGGACTACCTCAACTACTTAACCACTTGCCGTCCGCCCTATTACAGAATGACGGCGGCAAAGTGGTTTGATATTGCTGATCGGACGTCATATGACGTGATCAGGAATATCGAGCTGCTGTGCGCCCCCGGGGGCGCGCGTCGCAGCGATAGTTGTTGCGGGGTGTTAGTCTGACACCCTGCAACACCGATCTAGGTAAAGAGTCTCCGTGTCCAATCACGATGTAAATAGAAAGAGCTGGTGATCAGCTTTTCCTCACTCGCGTCTGACAGACGCGAGTAGAGGAGAGCCGATCGGCTGCTCTCCTGACAGGTGGGGGTCTGTGCTGATTGTTTGTTTATCAGCACAGCCCCCCTCGGATCCCACCCAGGACCACCAGGGAAGCCGCCCAGAACCACCAGGGAAGCGATCCACACTGGACCACCAGGTATGCCCCTAGACCACCAGGGAAATGCCACTGTGTGCCTAGGCAGCTGCCAATCTGTGCCCAGGCAGCTGCCAGTCAGTTCCCACTTCAATGCCTACCACTGCCAGTGCCACCAGGGATGCCCAGCAGTGCCGCCTATCGGTGCCCAAAAGTGCCACCTTTCAGTGCCCACCAGTGCCCCCCATTAGTGCCACCTACCAGTGCCCCCATCAGTGCCGCCTACCAGTGCCCATCAGTGCCGCCTACCAGTGCCCATCAGTGCCGCCTACCAGTGCCCATCAGTGCCGCCTACCAGTGCCCATCAGTGCCGCCTACCAGTGCCCATCAGTGCCGCCTACCAGTGCCCATCAGTGCCGCCTACCAGTGCCCATCAGTGCCGCCTACCAGTGCCCATCAGTGCCGCCTACCAGTGCCCATCAGTGCCGCCTACCAGTGCCCATCAGTGCCGCCTACCAGTGCCCATCAGTGCCGCCTACCAGTGCCCATCAGTGCCGCCTACCAGTGCCCATCAGTGCCGCCTACCAGTGCCCATCAGTGCCGCCTACCAGTGCCCATAGTCAGTGCCCATCAGTGCCCGCTCATTGGTGCCACCTCATTGGTGCCGCCGTATCAGTGAAAGAGAAAACTTACTCATTTACAATTTTTTTTTAACAGAAACAAAAGCAACATTTTTTTCAAAATTTTTTATTTGTTTAGCAAAAATTAAAAACCGCAGGGGTGATCAAATAACACCAAAAGAAAGGTCTATTTGTGATAACAAAATGATAAAAATTTAGTTTGGGCACAGCGTAGCATGTCCGCGCAATTGTCATTCAAACGGTGACAGCGCTGAAAGCTGAAAATTGGTCTGGGCAGGAAGGTGTCTAAGTGCCCTGTATTGAAGTGGTTAAATACTTCACAGTTCAATTCCTGAAACCATGAAATGTGATATTTTTTTTTGGCCCCTTATCGCTCTATTCCTCTATCAACACAGTAAGTGTTCACAGGAGAATCCCTCCTGCAGCGCTATTGTGTTCTGCTTGTGGGGAGCCTTCCTTACCGACATAACACAATTATCACTGCTAGCGACTATAGGAGTAATCGAATGCAAAAAAAAACTGACAAAATAATTATATAGAAGTTGATTGATGGACCGCCGTCAGTGCAACAATAAGAAGAAAAAGGAAGGGGTCAAGAGGAGATCCCCCTAAAAAAGATGGTCCGCTCAAGAACAACCAGTTGAACCTACAAAAACTTTATTGTGTCATAATAAGTAGAAACATAATCCACTAACCATGTGTATTTTAAAAAATAGGGCAAACAAAGTCCTATTGTGTGCTGGTGGCCACCACAGACATTACACATATATCATGCATTCATGCACTCACACTCATCAATTAAAGTCACTAGAGACCCGGGTCTATACTATTTCACTGGAGTTCCAGAGCCGGATTGGCTACATGAGTGGGTAGACTAGGTCCTTCTTAGATAAAGTGCAAGTGCTGATAAACAACAAAGATCCCCTCGGATGTGAACCAATGGCTGGTTAGACATATGTATGTGTCATTCAACCGGAACCAAGGAAGGAAAAGGTGTCCTGGTTGTATGGTGAACAATTGCAACTCAAGCAAACTCACATAGAGGGCTTTTAAAGGTGGACGGAAAATGACCATAAATAAAATGCCTCATATATGTAAGGGTACATTTTAGCTCACCGTCTGGCGTCTTCAGTGAAGGAGAGGTAGAGCCCAAAGGAGTTGCTGATGGCCGCGTTCGTGTAGGTTGAAAACACATTCATGCGGTATTAGCTTGTTGTGGGCATGAGCGGTTACTTCCGGGTATCCTCCGGCAGAAGGTAAGGTGAGTCACAAGGGTCAAGCTTGTTAGTGTCTCATATCCAGTGGTATAAGCAATCCGGAGAGACGCTCAGCGTCCGTGTTCACCGCAGAGGTTTCACCTGATGTCCAAAATCTTGATTGATCCGATCAGGATCGTCAGAAATGTTCACATCCAATTTTGAAGGATATCGTAGTTGAGGTGTGAGGGTCTGTGTGCCACCTGCACATGGGTCAAATGCTGAGCGCTTTCGCTTGTTACCAAGCTTCTTCAGAGCTAGTGTGGTATCGGTAGCTGAATGTTTAAATAGCCAGATGGCTAGTGTTCAATTTCCTGTCTTCATAATTAACACCTGGATACCATAGCTTGACCATAATTGCAATCACCAAAAATGTGCCAATCACACCCATACATACATCCATTTAGACAAAACCATTGAAGGTAGTGGATACATAGAAATTCAATCTGATTGACTTGTATATGTGGTCAGATTTGAATATTGCATCTCTTACCATCATGAAGTAGCGGAAAAAAGGGCTTGTCAAGCAACTGCTATTAGTACATAAAAAACAATTGAGGAATGCTGCATTTCCAAACACATCCGTGCATATATAACCATATATTGAATAATAATAAGATAGTCAAAACAGTGATATATAGAGGCGAGAGGGAACAGTCTATTGTTCCAAATTAAATTAGATTACAACACATATCACTATCTTGACAATAAGCAGAGATGTCCCAGTAATCAATCAAAAATTGCATGGTATACACACACGGAATAAAAATAATGAATGTAAATATATGCAACCAACCATCACTTTGGCCAAATTAAATGGCAGCTCACGTCCCATGTATTGTCATCCACACACGGGATAGAAACATTGTTACCAGTGAAATTGCCAGCTATACACCACTGAGTTAATTGATTAAAGATATGGGTGACATGAGAGATATATTAATCTGATTAATTACCCCATTGGGAGGGAATTCCCTTCCCCCCATCTGTCACCCTAGAACCTACTATTGGATGACTTTAAGGTGTCCTCCCTCCCCCTTTTTTCATATGAGTCAGTGCAACAAGCCTGCCCATAGATGAATCAAGGATCGGCTGGTCTCAAGTCTCGGCTGGTCCCTGCTGAACTGGCCATGATTCGATCCATCTATGGCCAGCTTTATTCAGTGACTGTACTTTTTTTCAAGCAAACAATCTTCAGAGTACTTCCCTTTGAATGCACACATGGTGACAGTGGCGTCACTAGGGTCGGTGTCACCCGGTGCGATAAAACATGGTGTCACCCCCCCACTTCACCAACTATAAACCACCCCCCTCGGTACAGACACCCCTCCCTCAGTATAGATCTCCCCCTACCTCAGGAAACCTCCCCCCTGCATAACTACGCCCCTCCATTAGTACAGACCCCCCCTAGAACAAACCACCCCCCTCCTCCATTAGTACAAACCAGCCCCCTCCATTAGTACAGACCCCCCCAGAACAAACCACCCCCCCTCCATTAGTACAGACCCCCCCAGAACAAGCCACCCCCCCTCCATTAGTACAGACCCCCCCCAGAACAAACCACCCCCCTCCATTAGTACAGACCCCCCCAGAACAAACCACCCCCCCTCCATATGCTATAGCTGTAACCAGCAGCATAAACCAAGCTCATCAGCAAGCCCCCCCCCCCCAAACACCTCACCTCAGGCGGCAGAGGACCTTCCCCCCCTCCCCCACCAGCTTGGGCGGCTCAGGTACACAGAACACCCAGGCGGCTGCTGAAGAGGACAGGACAGTGTGCAGTCGCGCCACCCGGGTGGAGAGCAGATTGAGATAGGCTTGGGCAGGAGTGAGAGACAGAGGAGGAGGAGGATGCATTTCACTTGCTGAAGACAAAAATGAAGGGAAAATGCCCCAAGAACAAGCAGGAACTGAAAACCGTTACAGTAGAGGCCTGGCAGAGCATCACCAGAGATGAAACCCAGCGTCTGGTGATGTCTATGCATTCCAGACTTCAGGCTGTAATTGACTGCAAAGGATTTGCAACCAAGTATTAAAAAGTGAAAGTTTGATGGATGATTGTTAATCTGTCCCATTACTTTTGGTCCCTTAAAAAGTGGGAGGCACATATACAAACTGTTGTAATTCCTACACCATTCACCTGATTTGGATGTAAATACCCTCAAAATAAAGCCGAAAGCCCGCAGTTAAAGCACATCTTGTTCGTTTCATTTCAAATCCTTTGTGGCGGTGCATAGAGCCAAAAAGATTAGAATTGTGTCAATGTCCCAATATTTATGGACCTGACTGTACCTAGATTTTAATGAGACTTTGGCTGACCATTTATTTTCCAACCTCTGTCTTCCAAGCATCTCTAAATCCTTATATTCCACCTTAGACTTCATTAACCTAATCAGAAACACAATTCGCTACCAAAACCTTCAATGCAAAATGACTGACAACTTACCAGACTTGTGCTATAAATAAAAAAAGAAAAAGAAAATTAAAAAACCACAAACATTCTTTCCCCGCACCCAAGCAGTTTAATGATATGCTGAAGAATGATTGATTAGGCTCAAATAACAGCAGCAATGACAATGATACTGACCACACCATATGGAACTTTTTTCAGCTCATTTACCTACTCATTACAGATGCCAAAGTGCTGACAAAAGTCTAGGCATTCAAATTAAATAATGGGATCACCACATTAAATTAGTAGTAAAGACCAAGTGCACTTTATTCCTAGAGGACAAATGACAGATGGTGTACACCAAGTTATCTATCGTATTAAATTTTGCCAAGAAGCATCAAATCCCTAGCCTTCTATCATCAATAGATATACTCAAGGATTTTGATACAGTTTTGTGACAATACTTGTTTTACACTGTCAAAATACGGGAGTTTGACCCAGACTTTACCAAATGGTTGCAGAAACTGTATAGTGACATCAAAACTTTTATACAGTTTGATGCAGTGCGCAAGCTTCGGTCCACAAAGTGTATCATCACTATTAGTGCAATTGTGATAGAGAAAATTGAGAAATGTCCGTGAAACTTTTTTTATTTGCACTAACATACAATTTTTCAGGACAAGCTTTCGTGGTATGTCCCCTTCTTCAAGGTCCAAGCAGTACTGATTCACAAATTTTTAAGCAGCATGTTAAAGAAGAAGGAAAAAAAAAAAAAAAAAGAGAAAACCAAACACATACAAATCAATGGTAATAAAGATAGCAGCAGAGTTAGTGAGATAAGACAGAGGGAGAGCTATAGAATGCAGGGGGGGATACTGGTCACAGAGGGGTCGTAAAACTTTAGCATAATGTGTAAGGAAATCAATATCTAAATTCAGGCCGTTATTTTTCTTGTCAAAAAGTAGTATCATTCTTAGTTCAAACGTTTTCCTCTCCTGGATAGTTCTGAAATTCCCTTTAAGAACTAAAGCATTGAGGTCTCCTATAGTGTGGTCCGGTTGTGAGAAATGATGTCCCACAGGTGTGCATAAACTGTCTTCTTTATGTTCTTTGATGGTATGTCTGTGCAAATTCATCCTCGCTTGCAACTTCTGTCCTGTTTCACCAACATAAGATCCTTTGCTGCACCTTTTGCATTGGATGAGGTACACAACATTACTGGAGGTACAGTTGTAAGAGCCCATGATATTGAAGGTCCCATTTGTGTGTGTAACTTCTAGATGAAAACGGACCTGTGATGGAAAATATTTTCTTTCCCCTAAATTGATCCTAACCTTTGACATCTTACAAAAAAAAAAAAAAATCAAAATTACAATCATTTGTTATTTTACGGATAAAAAGCTATGTCGCCTCCTCTACCTCAAACTTGGCTTTCCCCTCAGCTGATTACACGTTGAACAATTTAGCCTACCTGACCCTTCAGAATGACCCCACAGCCTCCTGCGATTTGTGACATGTCCAAGAAGGTTGCGGCCTAGGCGATACAAGTGGAAGCGAGTACATGTGAAAATGGGGTACCTGCTATCAAAAAAAAAAAAAAAATCTATATATTTTTTACAATATACTGGTTGAATATGCCTGTTCCTGTGTCCCCCTAGGTGTGCTGACCATGGTAATCATGGCTGCTGAGCCATAATACTGTGGTTAGTTTATGTTCCTCTCCTGAGCCCACAGTCTCTCCCTCTCGCTCCCTGTCTGATCCTGTGTGTGAGCGGATCTCCAAACCTGTTCCTCCCCTTCTGATACTATACTGTGTGGCAGTAAAGTTAGTGCTCACAATTACTGCCAGCCCCTCTGTTATAACAAAATATACTAAACAGCGTTTCGTTTTTTTTTAATTCTGCAGCTACATAACTTATGCCACATTGCCGGGGCAGTCACTTGACTGCCCAGCAGATGTCAGAGGGGAATCTCAGCCCCTCCCTCTGTAGACCTAAGATCAGGGAAGGAGAGCGGCGGGTGGTCATGAAAAGCTTCCAGCAATATTACAGGACTCCACCATACACGTTTCAAACATCTGGACACCTTGGATGGTCATTATATGCACCCAGACTTTAATCAGGGTTAACTATCTAAAGACCTTTGAAACATCAGTCTCACAGAATCACATCATTCCAAGCACCCATCCCCTCCTTCCCACTTTGCATACTAACTCTGCTTTAACTTCTCCATTACCGTTACTTGTTCTGGGGCTACATACAATTGCAAATAAGTTTCTCTTAAAATGCCAACACTGTTTATCAGCTGCAGGCTCCTTTAAAGAATTATTAACCCAAAAAACAAAACATATTGCAGCTTAACCATTCTTCGATGCGATGGCTGCATTCGTTTTCTTTAGGCTTTCTGTCCTTTATTTTCACCTGGAGATCCAGACAGTAAGTCTATTGTTTTTCAACATTACTAGCTGCCCTGCAGATGCAGCAGTTAGAAGAAGGTTGAGGCAAACCCTTTCACATAGACAGGGGTGCTTATAATGATCAGCTGTAAAGCAAAACCTTTATCCCAGAAGACAAAAAATCTGTTGCAGACTGGAATTTGGTTTTAATTTGCTAGTTATTTAAATTTGCTAGTCCATATAATGCCGGGTACACACTAACAGATTTTTTTTTTTTTTGTGAAACCCCGCGGGTTGCAGGAAATAAAGCCTGACAGCTAAGTTCGGAGACATTGTACTAACCATGCAAGGTTAGTTCAGAGTTCTCCCCTGCTAAACTGTTGTGTTCTGATAGGAGGACGGCCCCCCGCCCCGCTGCTATTGGCTGAGCGCGCTGATTGGGAGTCAGCTGCTGGTTTTTGAAGCATGCAAGTCCTACAGAAGCCAGGCCAGCTTCTGTCGGACAGACCGATATACACACAGGCAGAAAATCGGCAGTTTTAGAGTGGGGGCACTCTAACACAGGAGGTGTATAACTTGCCGGGTCACTAGGTGAAAACACATTTTTTTTTTAGATTTTTAAGGCTAACTAATGTGGACACTGCATTTAATGATTGATAAGCTGCAATATAGTATATTTTTGGTTGCGTGTTTAACCACTTGCTGCCCGACCGCCGTCATATGACGGCGGGACGGTGCAGCTGTTATCCTGGGCCGCGGTCATATGACGGCGCAGCCTTCCAGGCAGCCCAGGGGGCGCGCCCGCTGCATCTCTCTGGTCCCGGTGCGCGTGCCCGGCGGCCGCGATGTCCGCCGGGCACCCGCGATTTCCCGGTAACCGAGCAGGACCGTGGATCTGTGTGTGTAAACACACATATCTACGTCCTGTCAGATGGGAGGAGACCGATGGTGTGTTCCTTGTACAGAGGAACACCGATCGGTCTCCTCCCCTTGTGAATCCCCTGCCCACACAGTTAGAATCACTCCCTAGCAACACATTAACCCCTACAGCGCCCCCTCCTGGTTAACCCCTTCATTGCCAGTCACATTTATACAGTAATCAATGCATTTTTATAGCACGGATCGCTGTATAAATGTGAATGGTCCCAAAAATGTGTCAAAATTGTCCGATGTGTCCGCCGCAATATCGCAGTCACAATAAAAATCGCAGATCGCCGCCATTACTAGTAAAAAAAAATTAATAAAAATGCTATAAATCTATCCCCTTATTTTGTAGACGCTATAACTTTTGCGCAAACCAATAAATATATGCTTATTGCGATATTTTTTACCAAAAATATGAAGAAGAATACGTATCGGCCTAAAATGAGGAAAAAATTTGTTTAAAAAAAAAAATTTGGATACTTATAGCAAAAAGTAAAAAATATTGTGTTTTTTCAAACTTGTCACTCTTTTTGTTTATAGCACAAGAAATAAAAACCGCAGGGGTGATCAAATACCACCAAAAGAAAGCTCTATTAGTGGGGAAAAAAATGAAAAAAAATTTCATTTGGGTACAGTGTAGTATGACCGCGCAATTGTTATTCAAAATGCGACAGCACTGAAAGCTGAAAATTGGCTTGGGCAGGAAGGGGGTGAAAATGCCCTGTATGGAAGTAGTTAATACTACTTTACCTCCTACCTGTGATTTGAGAATATGTGAAAATATAATCAAACTGGCTGTTCAGTTTAGGTATTTCATAATTATATGAGTTTTTTTTAAATGGAAACGTATCCTACAAGATAAGTAAACTGATTTAGTACAATGGGGAAGCACAGGCAGCATTAGCAACTATCATCTTGGATAAAGTATTACCGTAATTCTGGATTAAGTATTGCGCTTCGAGTCTGCATCACCTGAATAACTTTTCGTTACCCCCCCCACAGTTAATCTATGCTGCTTTCAAATCCAGCTCTAACTGAAAATTGATTAATTGCTATCATTGTGCTTAATGGTAATCTATGCTGCTTTCAAACTCTTTACCGTTCTCAATATTACAGTGATGTTAATTTTCCTCTCATTGTTTAAACCTAAATTTAGAAGTGGATCTTAAAAAGGATAAGTTAACTTTAATAAATAAAAGCCCATTTTTTTACAGGTAAAAAGTGCTTTTATTATTTTTCGTAGAAGTTGCCTCTAAAGCAATGCACCAGCGATCAGATTGTTGATGCCATGCAGGTCTCCTGCACACTGTCAGTGTATCTGCATGCCCATATATCCTGTAGAGGTAAGACGATACTCCCTGACAGGAAGACTTAATGAACTACCACAGCACTCTACAGCGCTAACAAAAAAAGACTAAGCCCTCATTCACACGAGGCGGACTCGGTTTCCACGGAGCCTGTCTCGGTCCGCCGGCTCATCGGGAGATCAGTCCGTTGATCTCCGCTGAGCCGGCGGATGACAGGTCCTCTCTGCTCACTGAGCGGGAAGGGGCCTGTCAGGCACCGCTGCTGCCTATGCAGGGATTAGATGAAAAAGGACAGCATGTCCGTTTTTGTCAGATCTCACCCGATCCGATAGCGACGGATCTGGACGTAGGGCCATCCGTCTGCTTTCAGCGTATCGGATGTACGCAGACATGTCTTCGCTGACATCCGTCGCTCCATAGGCTAACATGTAGCGCCCATTCAGGTCCGCCGCCAAAACTGACAGGCGGACCTGGACGGTCCGCCGCCAAAACTGACAGGCGGACCTGGACGGTCCGCCGCCAAAACTGACAGGCGGACCTGGACGGTCCGCCGCCAAAACTGACAGGCGGACCTGGACGGTCCGCCGCCAAAACTGACAGGCGGACCTGGACGGTCCGCCGCCAAAACTGACAGGCGGACCTGGACGGTCCGCCGCCAAAACTGACAGGCGGACCTGGACGGTCCGCCGCCAAAACTGACAGGCGGACCTGGACGGTCCGCCGCCAAAACTGACAGGCGGACCTGGACGGTCCGCCGCCAAAACTGACAGGCGGACCTGGACGGTCCGCCGCCAAAACTGACAGGCGGACCTGGACGGTCCGCCGCCAAAACTGACAGGCGGACCTGGACGGTCCGCCGCCAAAACTGACAGGCGGACCTGGACGGTCCGCCGCCAAAACTGACAGGCGGACCTGGACGGTCCGCCGCCAAAACTGACAGGCGGACCTGGGCGGTCCGCCGTCAAAACTGACAGGCGGACCTGGGCGGTCCGCCGTCAAAACTGACAGGCGGACCTGAGCGGTCCGCCGTCAAAACTGACAGGCGGACCTGAGCGGTCCGCCGTCAAAACTGACAGGCGGACCTGAGCGGTCCGCCGTCAAAACTGACAGGCGGACCTGAGCGGTCCGCCGTCAAAACTGACAGGCGGACCTGAGCGGTCCGCCGTCAAAACTGACAGGCGGACCTGAGCGGTCCGCCGTCAAAACTGACAGGCGGACCTGAGCGGTCCGCCGTCAAAACTGACAGGCGGACCTGAGCGGTCCGCCGTCAAAACTGACAGGCGGACCTGAGCGGTCCGCCGTCAAAACTGACAGGCGGACCTGAGCGGTCCGCCGTCAAAACTGACAGGCGGACCTGAGCGGTCCGCCGTCAAAACTGACAGGCGGACCTCAACGGTCCGCCGTCAAAACTGACAGGCGGACCTCAACGGTCCGCCGTCAAAACTGACAGGCGGACCTCAACGGTCCGATCGTGTGAAAGGGACCTTTAGATCAAAAAGATTCTTCAACGAGGAACACACGGGTCTTAGAAAAATACAAATTGGTATGCTTTATTAGATGCTACAAATAACAAACAAAAAATAGCAAGTAAAAGTACATTTTCGTCCACCAAAGTATAAATAAATGAATAAATGCCAAATACAAACACACCATCTACACACTCCTCATTCACTCCAGTTTATCCATACTAGCGACAATGTGCATTAAGCCTGGTCACGGACTGTAGAAAAATTGTACTGCTCCGAGGTGTATTTATAAGTAGTAAGGAAGTCACTATATCAAAAATAAAAATAAAAATGCATAAGATGTAGATGTAACAAATTTCCCACGTAGCGGCCGTTTAAATGTCAGGGAACACAGGATATCCTTGTATATTCCTATAGAGTATGTCTGACTGATA
The DNA here is from genome assembly GCA_037952835.1 of Lithobates septentrionalis. NCBI lineage: Eukaryota > Metazoa > Chordata > Amphibia > Anura > Ranidae > Lithobates > Lithobates septentrionalis. Next base: position 881,192 of record JBBDGP010000256.1, read on the forward strand.
GAGTGCTGTATGTCCTTCCTTATGGAGGGAATATTAAAAGAGTCTATGGTAACCTCAAAATAGATATGTGGCCATAATGTAGTCGCAACAATTCTATGAGCTGGTTTCTCAAAACTGTAATGCACCTGAAAAACCTGACTGTGGTCATCCACTCCATCATGGAACCGTACCTGAACGGGGATCCCTGGATGGTCCAGAGGGAATGTATGTCCTCCCAGTTAGGTAATATGGCTGGTGAAAGCACCGAATTCCAAGACCTGATCGTTGGTTGTTAAGACTGTTGATAGTTCGCTGGGCCAAGGGACTCCACTGCTCAGTAGACGCTGCCGGCAAGACAGGCCGATCTAGGCAGCCGTGCAGCATAGGGAGCGGAGTCCAAGTGGGTTGGAAGTAATTGTAGTCTTAACCATGAGGCATGTCTTGGATGATGGTAACTCAAAGGCACCAGTATCTGGCCCGTAAATTAATCATGAAGGAGGTCTCATAGAGAAGCAGAGTCCAGGTTGTGAAGACACCACAAAAAATGTCCGTGAAACAGAAGTTGCGGAAATAACTGGAGGATGGGAGATGATCAGAAAGTCGTTTCTAGATGGTTGCTGTATATGTGGGGGAGTCCAGCTGACGCGTTTTAATCGCTAAACGATTTTCTTCAGAGCGCTGTGGTAGCTTAAGAACTACAAGCCGATAGCCTCTAAGGATGTCGGGCTTGTAGTTCATTCAAGCACACAGAGCTGTGTGTATAAATGACACAGCTCAAACAGTGATAGCTAGTATGGGGAACTTCTCCCCGTACTGCTGCCACCGGGGGGGGGTGGGGGGCAGGCGGTGACTACTGCCGCACTGGGAACATGTTACATGTTACACCCTAAAATAAACTGAACTTATCTTTAAGGCTGCATTCTCACCCAAGTGTTTTCAGCTCATAAAATGCCCGAAAAAACCCCTGAAAAACACCCAACAAGCAAAATCCCATTCATTTCAATGGCACCTGTTCACATCTGAGCGTTTTGTCACCTGAAGAAAAACACCTGGAAAAACGCCCTAAGCTCAAAAAAGAACATGAGCTTCTTTGAGGCAGATTACAGGCGTTTTTCTGCCTTTTACATTGGTGACCTGAACAAAATCGTGGCAAAAATGCAGTAAAAAACGTGGCAAAATTGCAGTACAACACACGACTTTGAAACGCTCAGGTGTGAATGCAGCCTTAATCTTTACAACTCTGCCCTCCTGTTCTCTCTTGTAGTATGCCTTTGGTGTAAGAAGTTCCACTAGCCATGTGTTTCTCCTATGCAACCCCAATTGCTTAATTTGCAATACCCCCACCCAACTCAGTATAACATGTAGGCCTCCTTTAGGGTATGCACAGGCAAGGATAACATTGGCAATTATCATCTTGGATAATGTATTAATCTTGGACTAAGTATTGCACTTCGGCGAATGCACAAAGAGAATCCACAGCAGACTACTGCAAAACACTAGACAGACTTGCAGGTCACCGGTTTTCCCAGCAAGCTTTTTTCATTGCTCGCTCAGTCTGCTTCCTAATCTCACCACTCTATACACACACACATACATATACACACACTCAGATATATCTGTATAAACAAAACATACACACACTACTTTATGGCTAGAATGATAAAGGGTTTGATCCTGTAAAAGCTAGAGTTTCCAAAAAAGTGTAACCCACTACTTTGCATCGCTTCTTTCCTCAGGTCCCTAGTTTGTGTTGGCGGTGTAGCACTGCAGAGGGAACGATGCTGCATGTCTTTCGGGATCGTCCCAAACTTAGACCTTTTTGTCAAGAGGGGATCTGTAATGTCAAACACCTGACCAACGTCGATCTGGAGGGTAACCCTGCGGCATGTCTACTACAGCTCTCAAAAGGACCTGTCAAGAAACATAAGGCTTCCCTTACAATCCAGCTATTAAACGCAGCTAAGACATGCATCCCCCTGTGTTGGAGATCTGAGAATCTGCCGTCAAAGTCCCTGTGGTTCTCTAAAGTCAATGAGCTTAGGAATATGAAGGGAGGATCTCACAGCCACCTTGAATAACCGGGAGGAGATCTTTCCACCTGGAGGCCCTGGCAACATTTTGTATACACCAATGCCTATCTTCAGGGGGTTTCACAACCTGGCTGATCTAACTTCCTGAATTCTGTCTTGCCACCCTGGGCGAGAGGCTCCGTTTTCTTGCTCTGTATGTCTGCTCTTCATTTAAATGGGATACCTAGCCCCAATTTCTGTCCCTCTCTGACTTCCCCACCCCCTTTTCTGTCTTCTCTCCCTCCACCCTCCTTTTACTCCCTTCTTTGTCCATTCACACACCCCCTGTACCTGGCTTAGTCCTGGGTAATCTATCTCAACCGATTATTAATATGCATCATTTTTGTCTTAGTATAAACCCCTCCTGGGTCATACTGGCCACTGGGATGCAAGGCTTCCCGGTACATTGTTCTGTTATAAATAGTTGCAGTTGTTGGTATTTAATTCTCTGCTCTAGGTCTCATGTCATAGCTATATATGCCATACATGTCGTGTAAGCGAATGGCTATTTTCAAACCCGTACTGTTTTATATGTTCATCTATGCCATGTTATACTAGGTCTGTCGGCATTTGGACGTTTTTACGAGACCTCATCGCTGTTTGAATATGCCCTTTTACTATTTTTCTGATTGTAGACTGCAACTTTTTGAAAATAAAAGAATTACAAAAAAACCCTCACAAATTCTGACAAACTCCAAGCATTGATTATGCAATAATAGTCGGCCATCAGTCAGGATGTGGTCCAGAAGTTGATTGACAGCATGCCAAGATGAATTGCAGAGGTCTTGAAAAAGAAGGGTCAACCCTGAAAATATTGACTCTTTGCATAAAGCCTTTGACACTTATAAAATGTTTGTAATTATACTTCAGTATACCACAGTAACATCAGACAAAAAGATCTAAAACCACTGAAGCAGCAGACTTTGTGAAAATATTTGTGTCATTCTCAAAACCTTTGGCCACAACTGTACACTAACCAACTGAAGTCAAACTCCAGCTCACACTTTATAAACCGTTAAAGCAAACAGTTTTTTCCTTTTAGTATAAGCGCGTCACACAAATAAAAGCTCACCATTGTAAACACCACTGCTAGAGTTAAAGGTATTGTCCCATCCCTGGTAATTGCTACAGTCTGATGGAGAGCTTCTTCTTTTCAAAAACAGATTTACTGGCTAGATCACCAGAAGATAGAACCCAAGCATAAGAAAGATGTGACTACTACTGGTACTACACCTACTGGTTGTACTTGGGGAGCAAAAACCGGAAACAATGTGCAATACATTGACCTGTGCCTTCAGTGGCAGACCCTTTCATGAAAGTGATATTAACCACCTCAATACTAGGCACTTTCGCCCCCTTCCTTCCCAGACCAATTTTCAGCTTTCAGCGCTCTCGCACTTTTAATGACAATTACTCGGTCATGCTACACTGCACCCAAATAAAATTTTTATCATTTTGTTCGCACAAATAGAGCTTTCTTTTGGTGGTATTTATTCACGACTCCATTTTTTTTTTTTTGCGATATAAGCGCAAAAATAGTGGAAATTTGGAAAAAAAACAATATTTTCTTTTTTCTGTTTTAAAAGAAATCCAGTAAAATCGAATTTTGTCATAAATTTAAGCCAAAATGTATTCTGCTACATGTTTTTGATAAAAAAAATCCTGTTAAGTGTATAATAATTGGTTTGTGTGATCACGGACATATGTACGCAAATGATCATGCACAGATGTGTGCAGGTGATCACGTACATATGTGTGCAGATTACCATTGGGACATGTGATTTTAGTGTGACATATGTGGGGGACAGCTTTTTTTATTATTTGGGGACATGTGTTTTGGGGACATGTGTGTTTTACATTATGTGGGGACATGTGTGTGTGTTTTACATTATGTGGGGACATGTGTGTGTTTTACATGTATGTATTTACATGTGTGTTGACACTAGGTTGGTGATCAGTGAGTAAAAAGCTGTAAAAAACAGCTCATACTCACTGATCATCAGCCGGCTGCAGCGATCCCCTCTCCTCTCCTCCTCAGCGACAACTTCCGTGTGAGGAGAGGAGAGCTGATCGCCTAGCAACCGGCTGTGTTTACATCACATGACGGCTGTGATTGGACACGGCCGTCATGTGATCAGGAGGGCCAATCACAGAGCCCTCCTGCCGATCCGAGATGCGCCGTGTCCGGGGGACACGAGCGCATCGGGATCGCGCCGCTGCGCGGGCACGCGCGCGCGCGATCCCGCTCCTTCTGAGGGACGTTCCTGAACGTCCACTCAGAAGGAGAGAGCGCCCACCCGGCCGTTTATGTACATTGGCCGGGTGGGAAGTAGTTAAAGCTTTTTTTATTCTTAAAATGAAAGAATGGTTATACTTACCTGCGCTTTGCAATAGTATTGCAGGGTGGTCCCCCCCCCCCCCAGCCCTGCCCACACCTTCCTGCAGATGCTCCCATGCTATGGAGGCACCTGTGCGGATACCGTCCTAAGGCAAGCTGTGCAAGTCCATATACACAATTGGCCATGTCCCTGGGGCTCCCTCCTCATAGGACTTGACTGACAGCAGCAGGAGCCCTATGGCTCCCACTGCTGCCCATGTCTCCTGCAAGACCAGGAAGTTAAGGGAGAAGAATTGCAGCTGGGACAGCACTGGATCGTCAATAGGGAATAAGTGGGGACTTTAAACCTTAAAAGAGGAGCTCCAGGCATCCCCCCAAAAATGAAAAGTCGGCAGATACAAAATGCTGTAGCTGCTTACTGTAATATAAGGACACTCACCTGTCCAGGGATCCAGAGATGTCCTTACTCAAACTATCAAACTGATTCTTCAATCAGCTTCAGGTGCAGGCACCAGCATAGCAAGTAAGGCAGGGGTGTCCAAACTTTTTTCAAAGAGGGCCAGATTTGATTACGTGAACATGCGGGAGGACTGACCATTTTGCCTGACATTCTTTGAACCATTAAAATTCAGTCTAAGTGTGTTCGTTCGAGCACTAATACACTGCCCAACAAGAATTCTCTTGCCTTTGTGGCTGTGTGAGAGTAAAGAGATGAGCTTGGGCGTGTTATTTGGATATACCGTATTTATTGGCGTATAACACGCACCTTCACTTTAAGAGGGAAGTTTCAGTAAAAAAAAAACTTAAATTTTAAATAAAGAACTGTGAAGCAAAATAAGGGTCAGTGCCCATCTGCAACCTCACAAGTGCCAGGAATGCAGCACCCACCACTGCCAGGAATGCAAACTCACCACTGCCATCAGTGCAGCCTGATTGATGCCCATCCATCTGCAGCCTCGGAGGGGACAGGGAGGGGGCGGGATGAGCGCCAAAAGATTAAATACAGGAAAAATTCCAGTTTTCTCGGCGGCCTCTTTAATAGAAAGACTTCCTATTACATAGTCTGCCGTGTTAACAGGAAATACTCCTGTGTGCACGGCACTCGTCCCACCTCCTCCCTGTCCCCCCCAAGGAAGCCAGCATATATATAGTAGGTGAGGTTGAAAAAAGACACAAGTCCATCAAGTCCAACCTATGTGTGTGATTATGTATAAAGATATATATATATCTTTTGTGGCCCCGGCGCTGGGAGATTGTTGGGGGCCACAAAAGATATACATGTCCAGATAACCAGGAGGGCCGTTCAAAACCGGAACGCGGGCCGTGATTGGCTGCGGGATGGACTTTGGACATGCCTGAAGTAAGGGAAACAGAAAGTGAAGCCATGCGGTTTCACAGTCGGTTTCCTACTGCGCATGTGCAAGCCATGCCCTGTTAATGGTCCCGTAGTCTGGGATCTGTCCCAGGAGACAACGGGAGGAGAAAGGGGGGCTAAACGGCGATCTGGGGGGGTGAAAACAAGCGGAAGGGTGGCGCTCTGCTTTCGTACAAGTAATGTACGAAGGTAAAAACAACAGACTTTAGAACCACTTGAGAGGTTAATTTTACTGCATTGAGATTAATGTAGCCATAATGTACACAAAAAAGGTACATGCCCAAAGCTAAATAATGGACAAGATGAAGATAATAGATATATCTAGCATACCTAGCCAAGACTAACGTAAAACTCTGATTTCTCCTGTATTGAATTGTTAATGTACTGTCTGCCCTCATGTTGTAAAGTGTTACGCCAAATAGAATAATGCAACACATTTGCAGCATGAAAAAATAACAAAAAGACTTGCAAGAACATAGTCAAGACAGTAAAAGAATTTAAACATTAGGTACATAAGGTATGAGAAGCACATACTTCCAGCAAAGATTTCACACTGATACCCGATACCCAACATGCAAACCTCTCCTCCAGTAACTAAAAGAACCGGTTTAGCCAAGCAAACAGCGCAGTAACAAAACAAGGAAAAGAATGCAAGTAGCACTGAACTCAGAACAGAAAAAGCAGACAGGGTCCTGGATAAGTATATGCTGTACAGCTGAAAATTATCAGCGTGATTCTTATAGTCTTTAATTTCAGTTATCTTTCACAGTTATCCCTTAATTGAAAAAATGCATTCGTTACTGCACTAACTCCTTTTTAAATGTTACATGTTTACAGAATCTAAACAGTGAATTGTAGACAAATGGACTAGAACAACATTTGTTAAGGCAGCTATTATACACTCACTATGTGGACTTTTCTCATCTGGTCCTGGATACCAAAAGTCAGGGTGAAGGTTAAGAGGTTTGTCCTGGTGTACAGCAGACTGTGATCTGGATCCAGAGCGGTTTCTTTCCCTACTTCCAAAACAAAGAACCATCACCATTTTGGCAGGGTGCTGCAGTGCCAATGAAAAGGTACTGAACCTCCAATCACACTAGATATCCATAAAAAGAGCTTCTTATCCAAAAGCTAATAAAATCCAACATTAAAGAAGAGCATGTCTGGTACAAGCACAGCTGCAAAATACACAATAACCAGGATTCTTTAGTTTGTATATTAGATCCGTTCTTCAAATTCAGAGCTCCAGTCACCACTTCGACAGTAAAATGTTCTCCCATCTGAAAGTCAGCCTGGTAAACCCTGAACCACCTGTGAGATGACACTGCTACCTCACTGCGGTTCTCAACATTTCACGCCTTCTCTCAAAGACTACTCCCCGTCCCACACTATTACCTTGCAGAGGGGTGGGTCCACAGTCTCTGAGCAACAAGCTCTAAACAATTAGTTACCTGCAGGGTGTGGGCAGGTGCTTGTCTGATGGTCCTGGCAGATGCTTTGTGACATTCTGGATGGTGACTATTGTTCTCACGCACTAAATGTTAATACATGTTGTGGTGCTAGTACAACAAACTGCCTGAATAATTTAACACAACCGCTCTGAAAAGCCACACTTTTTAATGTCTAAAGCATTATGTTAGTTAATGGGTATGTAGGTACAACAACACATTTTTATGAATGTTTCTCTATTTAGTTACAGTTCCCTGTATCAAATCCATTACATAATAGAACAATTTAAAAGTAGAACTCTGAGCAAACAGTTAGATGGATATTTATTAAGCTTCTTTTATGCATGCTTGCAGAACCCAACATCAGAGTTCTAGGGGGAGTGTTTTGCCTCCAAATGGAACAATTTTCTGCCTCTTTCAGCTTTACAGATTCCTCTATCACACACCTGAAGCTGGACAAAGAATTAGCATATCCCCACTGCTAATGAACTGTCTAATGACTAGTTAGGGGATACAGAAAGCCAAAAAAATAAAAAAATACAGGTGACAAAATGACTGAATGTGCAGCATGTCAGCGATACTGTGCAACTCATATGACTGGCAAAAGATAATTATTATTCCTCTGGTAGATAGACTAGAGCTTGCATACAGTACAGATATTTCAGCTTTTCGTCTTTAGTACATCTCTGAATATCTCACAGCCAGTTACCCACTGACATAAGAGAATGTAAAGTGGTTGTAAAGGAAAAAAAAAAAAAAAAAAAAAAAAAAGGAAAATATTTCACATAGCGGCCCGATGCTCCTCTTGTCAGGTCCCCCGCCAGCGCTCTTTGCTCCTACTCTCTTACTGGTATCCCCAATAGGAAGCCAATTCCCAAGGGGGCACTCACGCGTCCATTGGCATAGACAGTGGGACTCCACACCCTTGTCACTGGGCTTGATTGACAGGAGTAGGAGCCAATGACTCCAGCTGCTATTGATCTGCCCAGGGAGGAGGGACAAAGCCAAGAGATGCAGCTCCCATGCACAACGCTGGATCGCAGTGATGGGGCTCAGGTAAGAATAAGAAAATGGGTGAGGGAGGGAGTCTGCGACACAGAAGGTTTTTCACCCGAATGTAGCTAAAAATAGCTTGAACCACTTTAATTCCAGAATAGTAATGTTAACATTCACATAATGAAACAATCAGTTGAAAAACCCATACCTAGTGCCCTTGAGATTGTGGACAACCATGGACCAGCTGAAAGCTTTCTACCCAACTCGACAGATAAGATGTGGTGGCCATATTGTAAAGGGATTTTTCAGTTTTTAATAGGAAAAAAAAAAGGCTAGAGATACACTGCCTTGTAAAAGTATTCACCCCCTTTGGTATTTTTCATGTTTTGTTGCCTGGAATGAACATGGATTGCTTGAGGATTTGCATCATTTAATTTACAGAACATGCCAACAACTTTGAAGATTTTTTTTTTTTTTTATTGTGAAGCAAACACATAGGACAAAATAACAGAAAAAGTCAATGTGCATAACTATTCACCCCCCTAAAGTCAATACTTTGTAGAGACACCTTTTGTGGCTATCACAGCTCCAAGTTGCTTTGGATAAGTCTCTATGAGCTTGCCACATCTTACCACTGGGATTTTTGCCCATTCCTTCTTGAAAACTGCTCCAGCTTCTTCAAGTTGGATGGTTTGCGTTTGTGAACAGCAATCCAAGTCTGACCACAGATTTTCTATTAGATTGAGGTCTGGGCTTTGGCTAGGCCATTCCAACACATTTACATGTTCCCCCTTAAACCACTCAAGTGTTGTTTTAGCAGTGTGTTTGGGGAAATTGTCCTGCTGGAAGGTTAACCTCTGTCCTAGCCTCAAATCACACACAGAGTGATACAGGTTTTGCTCAAGAATATCCCTGTATTTAGCACCATCAATCTTTCCCTCCACTCTGACCAGTTTCCCAGTCCCCACTGCTGAAAAACATCCCCACAGCATGATGCTGCCCATCACCATGTTTCACTGTGGGGATGGTGTTCTTTGGGTGATGTGATGTGTTGTGTTTGCGCCAGACAGTGTTTTCTTTGATGGCCAAAAAGTTCCATTTTAGTCTCATCAGACCAGAGCACCTTCCTCCATACATTTTGGGAGTCTCCCATATGCCGTTTCGCAAACTCAAAACGTGTCATTTTGTTTTTTTGCTGAAAGTAATGGCTTTCTTCTGGCCACTCTGCCATAAAGCCCAACTCTATGGAGCGTATGGCTTATTGTCGTCCTATGTACAGATACTCCAGTCTCTGCTGTGGAACTCTGCAGCTCATCCAGGGTTACCTTAGGTCTCCGTGTTGCCTCTCTGATTAATGCCCTCCTTGCCCGGTCCGTGAGTTTTGGTGTTGGCCTTCTCCTGGCAGGTTTGCTGTTGTGCCATGTTCTTTTCATTTGGTTATGATAGATTTGATGGTGCTCCTAGGGATCAAAGATTTGGATATTTTTTTATAACCCAACCCTGACTTGTACTTCTCAACATTGTCCCTTACTTGTTTGGAGAGTTCCTTGGTCTTCATGGCAGTGTTTGGTTACTGGTGCCTCTTGCTTAGGTGTTGCAGCCTCTGGGGCCTTTCAAAAAGGTGTGTATATGTAATGACAGATCATGTGACACATAGATTGCACACAGATGGACATCATTTGACTAATTATGTGACTTATGAAGGTAATTGATTGCACCAGCTTTATATGGGCTTCATAATAAAAGGGGTGAATACATACGCACATGCCAATTATCAGTTTTTTATTTCTGAAAAATAGTTTTATGTATATAGTTTTCTAATTTTACTTCACCAATTAGACTATTGTGTTCTGATCCATCACATATAATTGAGATTAAAAAATATCGAACTAAAGGCTGTAATGTAACAAAATAGGTAAAAAGCCCAGGGGGGTGAATACTTTTGCAAGGCACTGTAGGTGAATCAGAAAATTTGAGGGATATTTTTGTTTCCAAGTGTACAAAATGTTCTACTTGTCTAAATATAAGCATATCATTTAGTCCTACCTGCATTGCACATTAAATCACACTTCAATAACGATTGTTGCATGGATTCATCAAAAGCTTTGTTTTTGGCAAATCATAAAAATCTACACACACATTTCAGGCAAATGTAAAGCGTATAGTTAAAAAAAAAAAAAAAAAAAAAAAAAAAAAAAGATATAGATATAGATATAGATATATAATCACCGGGTTAGCAAATTGTTCTATAAAGAATACAATAGTTATTGTTTTGCAGAGTTTTCCTGATGTGTAGAGAAATCCCATCAAGGGATAATGAGTACATTGGACATTTGCAGGATCTCTCAAGATTTACAGGCCTTTTATGAGAAAAACATGGAAGGAAGAGAGAAAAGATCCCTGGTGCCACACATCCACAGAGTCCTATGGTGGCATGAGAGATCTTTCCTCTGTTCCTTCTTCCAGTGACTACGAGAGCTGGGATGAGCTCCATCCCTCGCTGGCACTCCTGCAGCAGACACAGCATCACTCACACTACTCCCCATAGTGATCAAGCCTGAGCACACTAAACAAACCGTGGGTCACCATGAGAAAAACATGGAGGGGGACTTGCAGATTGCCTTTTCTCAAAAATGAAAGTTCCTCGATTTTAGTCACTGAGCAGGAACACGTTTACATTAATGGATTTCTGACTTTTCTAATCGGTATACTTTTCCTGGGTCAATGACTTAAAGTGCTGAAGCTAGTGGGTTAGAATGATCATGACACTAGTATTCTCCAAAAGTCGGTCACCAATCGCAGCTCCCACATTTGTCATGTCAGGTTCACTTTATACTATATATGGTCAGCAGCACTGTACCCAAAGGCCAACATTAGGTCAAGTACTTATATATAGGAGATGACAGACATTTAATTTCGTGTCGACAGGTCCTCATCTGCTGGTGCAAAGATTGACAAGAAAGAGAACTTACGACTGTTAATTTTGCACACTTCAGAAACCAGCACTATCTAAAGCATTCTAGTTTACCTCAACACCATAAAGTTTACTTGAAATACTTACATGGTAGAGCTTAGAAGCAAAAGCACAAATCCCGCAAAACAGGCCACTCTTTCAAGGTTTATGGGCAGCTTCTTGGATTTCCAACCATGGAGATGCAAATACTTTGATCTCTATCATTGATCTGAGATATTCAGACAGCTGGCACCTTACACCACACCCTATCAGGGGTACTCTACATAACAAACAACTGCTAGACAGGTACAAAAAAATAGAAAAACGAAAGGGACTCCAACATAACAAGAGTACTGACACTTAAAACTAGCTGGATTATTGTCACGATGAGTATTGAAAATATTTTTATGTGTATCTAGAGGTTGCCATGCTGATAAACCCTGGCAGCCGATCGGCTGCATGCACTGATCAAACCCACATTTTCCAACAGTCCCATTCAAGAGGAATTATTCGCTAGATTGACTCTAACAGGAACAACCACAGATTGATCAAAATCAGCGATCCACCTCTGTTTCACAGTAGGAATGGTGTACCTTTCATCATAGGCCTTGTTGACTCCTCTCCAAATGTAGCATTTCTGGTTGTGGCCAAAAAGCTCAATTTTGGTCTCATCACTCCAAATGACTGTGCCAGAAAGTTTGAGGCTTGTCTCTGTGCTGTTTGGCGTTTTGTAAGCAGGATACTTTGTGGCATTTGCATGGTAAAGGCTTTCTTCTGGCTACTCGACCATGCAGCCCATCTTTCTTCAAGTGCCTCCTTATTGTGCATCTTGAAACGAAGTTATTTGTGGGTTTTTATTTGCATCCCAAACAATTTTCCTGGCAGTTGTGGCTGACATTTCAATTGGTCTACCTAACCGTGGTTTGGTTTTTAAAAAAAACCCTCATTTTCCACTACTTGATTATAGTTTCAACACTGCCGATTGGCATTCTCAATTCCTTGAATATCTTTTTATATCCCTTTCCTGTTTTATACAGTTCAACTACCTTTTTCCGAAGATCGAGGGCGTGGCCAGGACGGGCATGTGAGAGGAAGCGTCTCTCACAGCTACGCTCCAGCACAGGCAATTGATCCTCTTCCAGCAGCGATCCAACGGTGACAGATGGCTTTCCAGCTGGCTACAGACCCGGTCAACCTCCCAGGACACCCGCCGGCCCTCTGCACCCATGGAAAAACAAACAAAAAAAAAAAAGCATTTGTCGGGTCCCAAAATTCAAGATGGCGCCACTGCGGCCCTGGCACAGCGCACGCAGAGGGGTGCTAAGAAAGCTAAAGAGGGCAGCAGCAAAATGACACAGAAGAACCATGGTAAGGAGTACCCGAGGAATATGTTGTATTATACGTAAAAGCTGGGGGAACCATCATGTCCAGATCGCGGGGGGGGGGGGGGGGGGGAGAACCCGAGCAACCGACTCTGGCCGAAATACTCAGAGCAGTGCATGCATGTATAGCTTCAGTGGATACACTTAAGGAACAGTTTGGGGGTCTAAGAGGACATATCCTTGCTGAGGCAGGGTCTTCAAACGATCCGGGCACACACGACTGCAGCAGAATAAGCGACATTGAAGATAAATTGCCGCCAGTGGCTCGGGAAGCCCATGTCACCTATCAGTTGGCCAAAGACACCAACAATAGAGCTGATGACATGGAAAATAGTTTGAAACCCAACATACGCATAGTGGGGCTGCCAGAGAAAACCGAGCAGAGAGATCCAACCTCCTTTGTTGAAGGTTGGCTTACTGAAATATTCAGAAAGGATGCCTTTTCCCTGTTCTGTACTGTTAAAAGGGCTCATCGTACAGCAGGTCGCCGACTGCAACCAGGCCCCACCCCCCCCCCCCGGCCCATCCTAGCCCATCTCCTACACTACAGGGACAGGGAAGCAGTGCTGAGAAATCCCCAGGAGCTGGCCAATGTTCAGTTCAATGGCGTCAGAGTGTCCTTTTATCTAGACTTCTCTGGAAAAGTGCAGAGATGCCGGGCCAAGTTCTCAGAAGTAAAGAGGCGTCTGAGGTCTCTGCAATTACACTATGCCATGCTGTACAACACTAAGCTGAGAGTCACTGCAATCCAGCAGGCGCACTTTCAATCGGCCCAAAAGGCGGCCTCATGGCTTGATCGCAATGAGCAGGCCCTACGCCACCACAGAGGATGAAGGAGGAGATTGATGTGCGCTACACTCCTGCAAGATCAGGCACCTGGTTCCTGTCTGCACAGAGCTCTCTACAAGCTTTGTAAGGAAAGCCCACCTTTTGTTAATTTTTTCACTTTACTGGTTTTCTTCTTTAACACAATAATTTCTTAAAAGAAAAACACTTACGTTTTGTTCTGCTGGGAGACATAATATTATGTGAACTTTGAGCTATCTTGTGAAGTAGACAAGAAAAAATGTGACAAGTAGAGAAAAATCGCTATATGTGTTTTTGTTCAAATTTGGATTACAGTGGCCTGTCCTGTTGACGGCCTGTTTTTTTGTTATTTTTCTTTTCCCCTTCCCTCACTGCAGGCTTTTTATGGAGGATACTCGACCCTGGAACGGTCACTACGCAAGACTTGGCACACTAATGCCGTCCGTGGTGCTTATGGTTTGT